>CM035227.1:3601373-4201373 GCA_020226215.1 Sindora glabra
ATTTTATCAAAAATTCAATCTTAAATTTTTTGTACAAATCTACTTATTTAGGGTTAGATTTAGGTAAAAAATTAGATTAAACTGCATTTGTCTTGAGATTTATAGTGATGGTCCTCTCAATACCTCACAAAATTAATGGTAATTGGTAATAAGTGTTGAATAGGGGTAGAAATAGGTTATGTCATTAAACTTTATCTTAAATAGGTTAGTCTTGTTTTGTAAAGTATTATTTTAAGCTTAAACTATTAGCATATATGAGGTCAAATTCGAGTTCGACCTAACTTATTTAAAAAGTTTAACTTAGTTTGTTAGCCTATTTATATAAATAGACATTTAAATAACCTAATAGGTAAAGATAAAAAATAAATCAATAATTAAATTATCTCTAGATTTATAATTATATGTATTAAAATCATATTAATATTATATATGTATATTTTATAAATGTATATATTAGATATGATGTTATGCTATAAACATACTAATTATTAAATAGATCGACCTAATAGGTGGAGGAGTGGAACCTACAAAAAATATGTCTAATTTGTTTATCTAAATAAATCTATTCATTAATTTTACCTTGGTTTGTTTAAATAAATAGTTAAGCTAGATTAGGTCAGAAATAAAATAGGCCTTTAATAAGTTACCTGACCTATTATCACTCTTAGTGTTGAAATATGATATTTTTTGATGAGTTTATTGTTGAAAAATAGTCACATATATTATATATTACCTAGGTGGTGATCCATAAGACTTAGAAAATGTTCTTGTTTATCTCATTTGGAAATAGGTGAGTTTTTTTATGTATTAAATTTTATTCAATGCATGAAATTTAACAGATCACATTAAATTTTATATTTTTTTTTGACAAAGGTATTTAATTTAATAATTTTCAATTCATCAATAAATTAATTTATGCATGAATTAAATTTAATGCATAGTAGAATTAACCCTAAAAATAATGTGTTAAATTATCTTTGTAGTTAAACACTTATTTCTTGATATCACAACTAATAGTTACTAATTACAAGCAATTTTTTCATGAGAAAATGAATGCGTTTGTAAAAGCTTCTTTTAATAATAAAAATAATAATTCACATCAAGCACTTATATAAATTTTTAGATTCAAACTTCAAATATAATAAATAAGTAAAAATTTCAAAATAATATTGAATACCGAATATTTTGGCAACCATAAAGTCCAGCATGGCCATGGCTATTCAAATTGAATAAATTCATTTTTGCAAATAAATGGTAATTGAAAACGGTGAGGGGGCCCATTTCATGAGATTTGTTAGCCAATGATGGGATTGATGGAGATTGCCAAGCAGAGTGCCGACGGGCGAGTGACAAGAGGAGCGCGTGAAAGGAGTAGTGGAGGTAGAATGACTTTGTTTAACAAAGCAGGTTCTCTAGCTTAACTTCGCCGATTATTCCTGTTGGACTTGTGAAGACCCCTCTCTCCTCTCCTTTTTATAGTTAACATTCTCAATTCTATTTGGTTATTGCCAAGCTGTGTGCGAACACACCAAAGCATAGCGTGTGCCGCACGCAGACAATCCCTGGGGACACGTGCTCCCTCTGGTTTGTTCCTGGAACCCGAGGGGCGATCTCCTTTAAAATGTAGGGTTCTACTTTACAGAATAAAATATATTATCATAATTTTTAATAAAATAATTATAAATTTAAGAATTATTTTTTAATTCATTATTATTTATTAAAATTTTAACGCTTAATTTTCTTTCATTTAAAATTACAATATTATACTTTACCTTTTAAATATATCTTACATTTTAAATAAGGCCAATCTCGGATTGGTTCATGGCACTCGCTGCATTCTGATAATGTGCGCTTTTTTTTTTTAATTAATACATATAAATAATCTTATGAATTCTAATTTAAGGTATGATAATAAAGTTCTTGAGATAAAATTGAGTGCTGCAATCTAAATTACAAAATTGCTGGTAGTTATATACTTATACACACTATTTCAATTTTTCAATCGGAATAATAATACCTATATTATTTTTATACACGCTAATAAATTATCTTTTCAGTTATATTCCTTTTTAATTGACTTACTACACATGCGTTTTCAAGACTTTTTTATTATTAGCATGAATATTTTTTTATTTGATTTTTAATGAAAAATTTATAACAAATAAGTTAAGTAAAATTGAGTAAAATCAAATGTGCGTAGAATGTAATTTTTTATATTCATATGAATTAATATAAGAAATTTTCAATAAGACTAACATATATTAATCTTATCTTCTTATTTTAAAAATAAATCCTAAACAAGGAAAAAAACATTACAATACATGGCATATATAAAAATAATAACTACAACTCTTAATGTTTATAAAAATATATAATAAAAACATATAATTTATAAATTTAAATTAAGAAAATAGGATTAATATAATTGTTTTAATCGCTATGAAGAAATCTAAATATCAATACACACAAATATTAAAAAATTACAATCTACTTCTTTATGTTTTCTTTAGAATTTACTTAATTCATTTGTTCTAGAATATTTTGTTAAATTTTTTATTAAAAAATTTACATAAGTAGAGTTTTAATATTATAAAGCACAAGATATTAAATAAATAAAAAAATAAAAATAAGTGAAATTATATATAAATAAAATGTAATTATCTTGTTATTTTATGAGTTTTTGTAAAATTGGATTCACATTGAGTTCATTTTGCTATTGTACCTCCCATATTATCTCATAGAATAACTTAAGAAAGTATTTGATTCGTGGAATATTTTTCACATTCGTAGGAATATTTCATGAAAATATTATATTACTGTATTTGATTCAAAATTTTAAAAAATTTACTTAAAAATGTAAAATTTTCAGAAATATTTTAAAACTTAACTTTTTCCTAAATATTCTCATAGAGGGAAATATGTATCTTAGAAATATTTCAAAATTATATATAATCCAATTTTTCACATTTGTAAAATGGATTCACATTGAGTTTATAGGAATGTTGATATTGAAATAAAAAATAATTTTAATTCATTCTTCTATATTCTTATTTTTTAAAATTATTTTTTTTTTTTTTTATTTATTTTTTTTTTTTATATAACAAGTATAATTTAATATTAAAAATAATAATTTCTATATTCCAATTCTAATTTAGTTTGAAATTTTTTTTATTTTTATTTCTCATTTTTAATTTTTATAATAACAAGGATAATTATATTAATAAGTAAAAAATAAATAAATAAATTCTAAATTCTAACTTTTAAAAGTATAAGTAATTTGTGTTACAACTTTTAAAAATAAATTTCTATAATTATATTTAAAGTTTCATAATTTATATATTTAATTTATAAAAAATTATAATATATTAAACTAAAATTATTAAAAAATCATAATTATCTAAATAATTTTTTATTATAGATAATATTAAATTTTGATTTAATTATAATCGGGTTTCAACCTTAAGTTAGAATTTGTGACTTTACTAGAAAATATGATATAACCCATTTAAGATTGTGTTAGGCCATGGTTTGAACTTGTCATTCTAATTAATCTAACTAATATTTTAACTCATGCCCCACATGGGTATTTATTAATTTCTTTACTGCTAATATAAAAAAATTTATATATAATAAAAGAAAATTTTATAAGGTGTTGAAATTTAATTTTTTTATATTTATTTTAAAATTATTCATTTAATTTTATAAATAATAATTCTTTAACATTTTAGATGTTAAAAGTGAGTTATAGAACATTAACTAAAATATTTATATGTATAATTTAATTTGAAATATAACATTGAAAACTAATAATAATCTGATATAAATATGAAATATTTTATATAGATTTTAATTGATATTATAAGAATTTAGATTATAAGCAAAATAATTCATATAATTTGAATAATTAATAGATTAGATTAGGATTGATTCAAAATGTTGATTTATCGACTTATTTAAGAATTAAAAATTAAAATTTACTTTTTTATTTTTAAATTTTTAGATATTATTTTTAATCATTAATGTAAATAATACATCATCCCTTTATAAATATACATAAATAATATTTTTCATAAAAAATATTTATCAATAAAATAAATACTTAATTTCTTCTCTTATTTAAATAAAAAAAAGGATCAAAAAGAATATTTAAAGATAAAATATGTGATTATTATATTTTAATTATTTAAAATTTTTTATTTTATTTTCAATTTAAATCTAAAAGATATTATTTCTCTTTTTTGCCTTTTATTTTATTTTCAAAGAAAATAAAAGTTTCTTGTTAACAATGGAGAAATTATTTATTTATTTTACACAACTAATTATATGAAAATTCAAATTCAAATTCTTAAAAATTTTAATATTTTATATATTAAATTATTTATCATATTTTAATCAAATAAAATTTAAATTATTAATTTATTAAGTCATGAAAAGTCTTTGCTCATGTATTTTTAATTAAATCTATAATTTATTATAATTTATAACAAAAAATTGATAAGGATATTTTTTAAAAAAGTAATAAGATTCATGAGAATATAAAGTATGAATAAAAAATGAGAATATAATATATTTAGGAATGTAAAAAAAAATTCTCAAAATATATATATTAAATCAAATATAAAAATCTTTCATTCTTAAGAATCACATACCTGAAAATTACATTTTTAAAAATGTATACTTTTATGAGAATATAAGATTCTGTGAACCAAATATCACCTAAGAATATGTAGTGTGATGCGATGTGATATCCGTATTGAATTGAGGTCAAAAGTTGCCACTCATTATTAATTATTATTTTCATGAAGAAATTATTTATTCCGGTTAGAATATTTTTTATAAGGAAACTAACACTGTATTCATCTATAATTTTATTAATTTTAACTTAATCTGCATATATTTTTAAATATTATAATTTATTCACTTGTAATTAACTTTTTATCTAATTTTAATGAAAAATTTTTAATAAGTGAGTTAGGTGACATCAGATAAGATCACATTTAGATAAAATATAATTTTTTTATATTTATATCAATTAATGTTAAGAATTTTTAATAGAAATTAAAGTATACTAATTTTGTCTCTTATATTAAATGAGGAAAAAGTTATTATAATAAATGGCACGTGAAAAGAAAAACTCTTAACATTTTTAAATAACAATTTATATATCCTATTGCTAGTAATTTTATAGATGTAAATTAAAGAGATATGATAAATATTTTTTTAGGAGTCATTTGGTTCATGTAGGAAATAAATTTTTATGAGAAGTTAAATTTCTTAGAAAATTACTTATTATATACACTTCCTGAGAAGTTCTCAATTTTGTTTGATTGACATAA
Source organism: Sindora glabra (assembly GCA_020226215.1). NCBI lineage: Eukaryota > Viridiplantae > Streptophyta > Magnoliopsida > Fabales > Fabaceae > Sindora > Sindora glabra. The sequence continues at coordinate 3,606,710 of CM035227.1, forward strand.
AAGAACTTGCATTTCTCAGTAAATAGAAATTACCTAAGGGGAAGTAGGTAAATGATTTCTCATGTTCTGTGGGAAATACAATTTTCTGGGAAGTGATTTTTCATGTTTTGTGAGCAACCAAATAACTTATAATTTTCTATTTCCTTGGAAATACAATTTTTCATATTTTTGTTGCAAACCAAACGACCCCTAATCTCAATTTAAAATTTTGAACATCAATTAAAATAAATATAATTTTTATTATAAAATGTAAATTTTTTCTTATTTTTATGAAATATGAATTTATCTAATTCTATTTTTTGTCAGTATTTATATGAAAATTAATTAATTAAATTTATTTTAATTTTATTCTTTTAAAATAAAATTGAATAAATTAATATTTTATAAGAATAAAAATAATATAAAATATTTTTACAGGAATAAAATTGAGAAAAATAAATATCATGGGCGATGGTTTGCTCTACGCTTTCTTGAGTAATATTATTGCAACCCATACTAACGTTACTGAAATGAAATTACGACAAAATAAAATGTAAAAGAATGTTATATAAATATTACAAATAAGATTTGAGATTAAATTTTAAATATTTTATATTTATTAAATTAATTTTTTAAATTTATTTTAATATTCTATATTTAATATCATCTCTTAATTTATATTCAAAATTCATTTTAAAAATTGTGTTTTGGATATATACAGTATTATCGATAAAATACAATTAATGTCCACAATATCACATAGAATTTTCAACATTTAAGCAGTGACTTTCAATAATGACATATTAGACTTGAAATGTAGTTTGGCAGCCTTTATTTCAATGCTAGGGAATCTTTAAAGGCCAAGCTATCAGTCAGTGTGACTGAATTGATTAATTTATCAGATGGTAGATAGATTAATATTTTTCCATGGACCAGCAAATTTCCTGGTTGGTGGGATCCAACGCCTGGGGCCCAATATGAAGAAAAAGCCTCTCCCAACCAAAATTAATGGGCTTCATTTTCAAAATCTTTTGGCCCACGTAAAGTGTGATTTGACTAAACGGCGTCTCTCTACTTCTGCGATGATGAAGTTCAATGCCCCAAAAAAAATATAATGAAGCCGGTTTTGTCGCCCCAAAAAAAAAAATATCATGATTGTTATAATTATTTATTTATGTGAATGTTAATATAATATATTTTATTTATAAATTAATTATTATAATTAAAATTTATCTTATTTTTAGTTATAATTAATTAATGATAAACACAAATTAATAATATTATTGATTAATAAGAAATTTTGTTATATTCTCTTTTTCTATTTTTATATCATTTTAATTTTATTTTTATAACACATTATTAATATGATATTTTTTAATTTAAATTCATAAGTTTGAAAGAAAATATTTCCTCTTTTATTTTTTTTAATTTTTTATTGGAAAGAAAAAGAGTTGATCTAAATCTCCATGCCCGAATAAGGAAGTGGGGTAAATTACTCTATCATGTTGCCTAGTTGCATGCCGTTTGATGAACTGATTTAACAATAAGAGAGATTGGAATCTTTGACCGGAAGACAAACACAGCTCGAAGCAACTTGGTTAAGTGGAATAGGTAGTATGAGGAAAAAAATTATATTTAAGCTTTAGAAAAAGTTAAAAATTATTAAATTACCTCATTTAGAAATAAGAGGTTGAAAATCAAAGTTGAATATTGATAAATTTTATTGAATTGTTAATATGATTTTTTTAATTCAGTATTTCTAAATCAAAATTATAACGATATAATATAATAAGATAGCTATTAAATTGTAGTGAGTTAATTAACAATTTCAATAAATTAATCTTCCTAATATTAATAGTTGTGATATTACAATTTTTACATTAAATTAATTTTAGAGCAAACGCATATACAAAGCAAATTATTCCTTAAAAAAATTTCCTTCAACAAATTATTCTTTTATTATAATTTTATAAGTAAGTTAAAAATTTAATATAAAAATTATATATTAATTGAATTAGTTAATTATATATTGTTTATTAATACAATTTTTTAAACTAAAATTAAATTTATTTAAAATTTATCAATATTTTTTATCAATTTTTAATATTATATTTCAAATTAAATATACATCAATTTAAATTTTATCTAAACTTTATAATTCACGTATAATTTTCCTTCCCTTTGTCTATGCTATGGTTTCTCTTCTCCACAATTGTTATAATTGCAATCTAGACAATATTGAGTATTATAAATATAAAAAATATTTTTTAGTATAAAATATTTAAAAAACTGAAAGACTTTATTTAATTTAACTAATTTATTATATATTTAATTTTTTAACTCTTACTAATCTACTATTATTGGACTATTTTTTATTTATTTTATTATATATTTTTCTTTTTCTCTTTCTCTTTTTACATGTTTACTTTTTGTATCTATAACTTAAATATCAATATCATAAAATCTTAAACTTATAACCTAAAAATATAATGCAATATATTTTATTTTATTATTAAAAATTTAAATAAATAATTTTTTTATTTAATTTAAATTAATTATATATTTTATTTTTAACTCTTATTATTTTATAGGTAATACATTGTCTGATCCTTCTATTTACTACTTTATATGTGTTTTCTCTTCCTCCCCTTTTTTTTTTTTCACTTTGACTATTTGTAGCCCAAATGTTATTATTACTAAATAATATAGATATAACATAATATATTTTATTTTTATTTTAAAATATTTTAAATAAATTAAGGCTTTAATATAGAAATTATTAATTTGATGAATTAAATTATATATTTCATTTTTAATAAACATATTTAAGAAAATAAATTCAAATATATTTATTTAAAAATTTTCAATATTATTATATAAATTTTTAAATGATATTTTTTAAATTAAATATATAATAATTAAGATTTTATCATAATTTTATACTTCATGCGCTATTTCTCTTTGTTAACAGGTCCACAATATATTTTTCCTTTTTTTTCTACCTACTCATATATTATTTATAGCCCAAACGACAATAAATGATATTTATATAGTATGATATATTTTTATCATAAAAATATTACAAATGAGATAAAAATTTAATTAAATTAAATTTATTGATTATATATTCTATTTTTTTTGCTATGAATTACATATTCTATTTTTAATTCTTATTATTTTATAACTAACATGATATCCCTCCTCTCTTTATTACTTCATACATGTTTATCCTTTTTTATATGTATTTTTATTATTTATAATTCAAACACTAATATCATTAAATAAGATAGATATAATATGATATAAATGACAATATATTTTTATTTTTATTTTTATTATATTTAATTCACTTAAAATTTATTTATATGAATAATATTTAATTTAAATAAAAGTTAAATCATTTACGATCCATAAATATATATATTGATATTGGTTTCTACCTGATGAAGTTGATATTGAGATATAAGAAGTTAATTTTGTAACGATCTCCATTGGAGAGCTATGTTGGCTCCCATTTACCTTGTGATTATTGCACTAGATTGTAAGCTTATACGATACATGGATTATAAATTAATTTTCATTTAAAATGAATATTATATATATAAATAAATTTCAATTAATTTCATATTATAATAATACTAAAATTTAATTTATCATATTTATTCAGTAAATTATAACTTTTTAATATGTATATCACTTTTAATGAAATAAAGGTATGAAAAATAAATTAATTTTATTACTATGTATAAGTTCTCCGCAAGATAAAAAGATGAAATTAGATTTCAATTTTAAGATTTTTTAAATAATAAAAAATGTAACTAATTCATATCTTTAATTGAATGATTTGATTTATTTTTTAAGACATATTAGTCAAAAATAAATTAACTTTGATAAAATTTTAATTAATATATATTAATCTAAATATGGTATTTAAAAATATTATGAAGAAATTATTGACAATAAATAAATAATTTTGATTTTAATTTTCAAAAAATTTAACTAAAAAATAATATTTAATAAATTATTTTAATTAACATTTTGAATATACCCACTATATAAAAAACCAGATTTGATATCAATTTTAAAATATTTTTATTTAAAGAATGAAACATGTAATCAATAGATATATGTATATATATATATATATATATATATGTATATGAATGAAAAGTTTGACTTGTTTTTAGGATATCTTAATTTTAATTAAAAATAAATTAGTACTCTATACATTAAAAATTTGATAAAATTTTAATTGATTACAATAAACATACTTTGAAATATAATTTTTGAAAATTAATATTAAAAAATTAAAATATTTGAATAAATAAACAATTAAGCAAATAAAAAGAATTGAAATAAATGGTAAAATGAAAATTATAATAATTAAAGATAGAAATATTATTTAGTAATTTAATTTAAATCTTTAGCCTATCTAAAATATTTTTTTATAAAAATATATCTTCTTGTCGCTATATTACTTACTTATTGATATTGATGTTAGTGATTAAGTGGTAAACGTGGGAATGGGTGTTGAAAGAATTTAAGAAAATGAAAGAAAAACATATAATAAAATAAATAAAAATAAAAAATATATGAATTATGAAATAATAAGAACTAAAAATTTAAAATATAATAGGTAATTTAATTAAATTAAAATTTTAATTTATAAAAAATATTTTATGATAAAAATAAAACATATTATATCATATCTATGCTCTTTATGATATTAATATTTAAGTTATGAATGTTTGTGTATTACATCTATATTACTTTAATAATAAATTTGAAAAAAAGAAAGAAAATGATAATGGAAAATTTTGTGAAAAAATTATTCATTATCTTGACTTTCAATTATAACATGATAAAGAGGAAATAAAACAAATCAAATTAATTATATTAATTTTGTGTCTGATAAATACCTATCATCCATAAAATAAACCTTTTTTTATTGATTTTGCAAAAGACAAGTAAATCTCTCCCTCAAAAGTCTCTCAATGTTTATACAATAAGTTTCACCAATGGAATTGAATACTTTAATCTTTGAGAAATGTGAAGTAGGGATCATATATATATATAGTACTCAATTTGAATTTTAAATCATATTCATCACAAGATCTAAACTTATTTTATCAGTGTTAGGCCTAAATACACATTTGTCTATTTAATTATGTCATATATGATTTAATTAACAATAATCTTTTTATTAATAAATCATGTATAGATTATAAAAATATTAACAATTCCCCTTTAAACATACATTATTTATTAATAGTGGTCACAAAAAAGATTAATGTTAATACAAAATTAGTACTTTTACATCCATTAGTGAATTGGGATTATAGGTATCTAGTAACATAAAATATTATATCTGGAGAGATATTAGCATGAAAACATATTAGACCCACATCTCATTAATTAATACTATTAATGCTTGTAGACTAAAACTTACATAATTTGATATGACTATGTATAAATCTACATATAATGAGTCTTGACATCCACCTAAGATGTCAAGAAATATCAATAACATGAGTACAATAATGAGATAGAGTGTAAATATTTATATAAACATGCCATAATAAAAAATGTACACAAATACAATATAATGTAAAATTTTATTCATAAATCACAAATGATTTATATACATTAACTTTTACTGATCATTAACATCAAGGAGCTTTATACAAATCTATATCTCTTATATGTTTAGTAAAGGTTTCTACTGTTAAGCCCTTAGTCAACGAATCTGCGAGCATATGATTCATGGAAATGTATTTAATGACAGTAACATGCTCATACATTTTTTCTTTCACATAGTGATATTTCACATCGAAATGCTTCAAATAAGTAAAACTTTTGTTATTAATAAAGAAGTTCATAATAGCAAAGTTGTCATAAAAAAATTATTAAAGGCCTAACAATGCTTTTTATAAGATGGAACTTAGAAAGATAATTCCTTAAACATATAGCTGGACGAGAAGTTTTATAATAAGTGACATATTCCACTTTTATAGTGGAGATTGTAACAATTGACTGCTCGATATTCTCTCATAACATAGCACCTTCACCTATCATGAAAATAGACCAAGATGTAACTTTAAATGATTAAGACAACTGGTATAGTTTGAGTTTAAATAACTTATAATGCTGAGATCTCCTGATATTTTATAGGTCAGCATGAAGTCCTTTATACCTTAAAGGTACTTCAGAACTCTTTTTGTAGCAATCCAGTGACTTTAACCTAGATTACTCAGGTATCTTCCAAGTATACTCATAGAAAATACAATATCAAGTTGTGTATATACTTGAGTGCACATTAGGTTACCTACAACTAATACATATGGGGCTTTTTTAATCTTTTCTTTCTCTTTACTAGTTTAAGGATATTAGTCTTTGTAAACATTTCTTCTTTTTAAATAAGTGAAATAGTTTAAGAGCAAGTAAATATATTAAATCTTTTTAGAAATTTCTCAATATACAAATTTTAAGACAAGTCAAGAATACCTCAAGACTTACCATGAAGTATCTCAATACCTAAAACAAATGAGACATTTCTCATGTCTTTCATTTTAAAATAATATGATAGCTATTACTTGGTCTCAGTCAATAAATTCAAGTTATTGCTCACTAAGAGAATGTTATCCATAAATATGACTAGAATTACAAATTTGTTAGCATTTTTCATCATGTAAATACACTAGTCCATACTATTCTCTTTAAACCTGAGAGAGGTAATAGTTTCATCAAACTTAAGATACTGTTACCATGAAGCCTGTTTTAAACCACAAATAGATTTTATTTAATTTATATACTAAGTGCTCTTTACCTTTATTTTAGAATTCATCTGGCTACTTTGTGTATGTTGTTTTAGATAAATCATCATTCAAAAATATTATTTTCACATCTATTTGGTGTAACTACAGATCAAAATGAGCAATAAGAGTTATGACAATTCTGAAAGAATCCTTCCTCAATACTAGTGAAAAGGTCTCTTTCTAATACACTTATTCTCTCTAGCGTAACCTTTAGCTATAAGTTTGGCCTTATATCTCTTAATCTGCCTATAAGCATTATATTTGGTCTTGAAAATTCATTTACCTCTAATCGGCTTGCAATTTTTAAGTAATTAGTTTCATTTATTGAAACTAATTCATCCTCTATTGTAATGATCCATTGACGAGAAATCAAATTAAACGCTGCCTTAAAGAATGTAATAGGATCAATATTTTCACTTAGATCATACTCATACTCCTATAAATACACCATGAAGTTATTTGATATCATTAGTCTATGCTCTCTAAGTGATCTTCTCAAATGAATTTCAATATTAGAATCCTTATTTTTCTCTAAAGGTTGTATCAAATTATGTTATAGAGGATTAGAAGATGAAGAACCAATAAACTGAGACATTAAAAGAATAATTACTCTTTCTTCTTTGAAGTTATAACTTATGGTGTTTAACTCCTATTGTTCAATTTATCCTCAAACTAAATGACTTTATCAAATTCGATAACTCAAGTAGTATGAGTTAGATAATATAACCTATTGCCTCTAAGGCTAACATAATAACTAATAAAGAATCCAAATATTATTTTAGAATCAAGTTTTCTTGTAGCAGGAATATACGACTTCACTTTTGCTTTAGAACCCTAAATGCGAAAATAACTCAAAGTTAGTATCTTGTTATTCAGTAGTTTATATTGTAGTCATGGGTACAGATTTACTTTGTACTTGGTTCGGTAGATAGCCTATGGTTTTCAATGCTTCTCCCCGTAAGAAATTCAAAAGTGTAGAATAGGAAAGCATGCATCAGACCATATTAAAAAGTGTTCTATTTCTCCTTTCAGCTATCCTATTCTATTTTGGTGTACTAAACATAGTATAGCTAGCCTCAATGTTGTATTCTTACAGATACCTAGCAAAAGGACTTGAGTTTCTTCAACTCTCATCGTATCTGCCATAGTACTCTTCTTATCGATCAGAATTAATACATTTGATTTTCTTATTGTACTTAAGCTTGATTATTGCCTTAAATGTCTTGAATGTATTTAAGGATTTTGACTCCTTTTCTAATAACTCTATCCAATCAAAATGCGAATAATTGCTAATGAAAGTGATAAAGTATCTTTAATTTCTCATAGCTGCAAGTGTGAAGGATTGTAAATACTGGTATGAATAAGTTCTAGCTCCTGTTATCTTACAAACTCTTTTCTTTTTTCTAGCCTTAGTATAAGCGTCTCTTTGATGTAGTTCACATAATTGTCTAAATTAGAAAAGTTAAGATTATGCAAAACATCCTCTTTAATTAACCTCTGAATTCAATCTTTGGAAATATGACTTAAATGCCTGTGTCATAGCATTGAAAAGTTCTCTTCAATTCTATTTCTTTTCTTCTTTGTGAATATATGAACACTGTTAAGGAACTTGGATTTAAATTTATCCTATATAATCTATTTATCAGTTCATTAGTATTTATTACTTGAAATAGATTCATTATCTTACCTCTAAAATTATAAGAATACCTATAGAAATCCAGTGCTACAATTGATATCAGGTTCTTTCTCGTGGAAATCATAAATCACATTTCTTAGTATTAGCTCACATTTACTAGATAAACTATAAAGATATCCCCATAAGCTTTACTCTTGCTTTCTCACAATTTCCTATTATGACAATTAATTCATCATTGTTAGGTTTTTTAGAATTTCTCAATGATTGGAAAGAATTATTAACGTGGATTATGGAACCTATATCCAGCCATGATGTATTTCATGGCACATCCACCAGATTGGATTCAAAACACACATTGGCTTAGTCTTCATATTATCCCATTTAACATCTTTTGGAAGTTTTATTGAATAACGACTAAGGAAAAACATATCAACCATTAATGCATGTATAACATAATTATGTTAATGTTTTTCTCACAACATTTAAATATGTAACCTCATACAGTTTCATGTTGTAAAATTAAATACTAAAGGATATTTTAGATTTTACAATACAATACAATAATTAAATGCCATGCCTTCTAAAACACTGACATCGAAAAGTATTTAAATATTTTAAATGCACAATACTCAACTTTAAAACTTACACTATAACTACAAATTGCATTAATAACATATTATTGATGGCATTTATATCAGTAACATCAATCTCTCCTTTTCGAATAATAATTTTCTTTGTGTTAAAGTCAAACCAAAAACTAATGCAATTGGCCTTACAAACGTAGGTATGCAATTGCATAAATTTTCATGACATAGTACAACTCACTTGTAATTTCATTTTAACAAGGTAACATTTTGAAAATTATTAAAATATATAAACAATGTCCAAAAATTTCATAAAAAATTTAGATAAATGGACAATATATCAAAAAATGTATAAGGAGATTTCAGATTCAAAATAAGCTTGATTGAATTTTCAAATAAAATGGATAAAAAATAATTAAAATTATTTTTATTTAAAAAAATGCCTATTATGAAGTGCTTAGAAAGTGGAGGCATAATAACATTTTCACCATTACAAAACAACCTTAGCACAGAGGCACATGAGATCGCACACTCCTACCCCATGCATACGGATGTGTAGCAATTATTGTGGATTACCTGTTTAACCCATTAGCCTTATATTGGGTTGTTCAGACTTAGTTTCAACCTGAATGAAATCTAACAATTTCAAGCTATTTTTATGTGATTTTTGGTGCAAATTATATCTAGAACTTCTACTCTAGCCACCTATAATTTGTTCTAATCAGTTTCTAGCCTAAAACCACCCAAAAACTTACAATTTCAAATTTTCAAAAATTAGAGTTTTATAGCTATAGGGTTTTGGTTCTTCAAGGGGAAATTTTATTCTGATTCTTTAAGGAGCAATTTTATAGATTTTATGTCTCTTATATAAACTAAAATCCCTTTAAAAAAATTCATTCTAACCATTTCACATTTTTATCTTAATTACCGCTAACTCACAGATACAATTGGACGTTCATTAATGGTGGTTTTAGCTTTTCACAATAGGTTTCCTTTAAACCTATTTTTTTATAGTATTTTATGTCATTTTTACCAAGAATACATGGTTCTATTACAAGTTTCTACTAGGTTTCAAGTTTACATAAACTTTTCCTCTTATTGTAGCAACATCATAGATTCATAATTTTAATATCATTACTACACACAGAACCATACAAACAAATTGGTCAATGGTAGAAAAACATAATAGACATACATATAACCAAAATTTGCCAAACAATTATAGAGATATATTTTATATTTGGCAATACTCAGGCATATATGTAATAACAACTATTTAATTTATCATTGACATAAATTTCAAGAGAAGGCCAATAATATTCATTTAGAACTCTTCCAACATTAACTACAACCAAAAGTTAAAAATCAAGTTTTGATACCAATTGATAGAAAAATTATGTGAAAAATTTATTTATCATGATTTTAACTTTCAATTGTAGTATAATAAAGAGAAAACAAAACAAAACAAATAATTTTATTAATTTTGTATTTGAAAAATACTTGTAATCTATAGAACAAGCTTTTCTATTAATTTTATAAAAATATAGGAAAATCCCTCTCTCAGCAATCTCTTAGTCTTTGTACAATATGTTTCATCACTGGAATTCAATATCTTAGTCTTTGAGAGATATGAAGTAGGGACCTTATATATATTACTTAACATGAATTTTGGATTATATCTATCATAGGATCAAAATCTATTTTATTAATGTTGGGCTCAAATACCTATTGCATATTTAATTATATCATATAGGGATTAATTAATAATAAATTTTTATTAATAAATTATCTATAATCTATAAAAATATTAATAAATAAAAGATTGAAAAAATATAAAAAATAAAGGTAAAAAAGAAGAAAATAAAAAAGCAAGTGAAGTGTTAATTATACCGTAAAAATGAAAATTAGCAAAGAGTTACTTGTATTTAAAAAAAAATGCAAATTAGATTTAAATAGATTTAATAGATGTAATGCACTTTTATCATAAAATTAACAAATTAAAAGATTAAAACATAAAATGAGATATTAAAAAAGTTCTTTTAGTTATTAACAATTAATTCATCTAAAATTTTTAAACAGGCTAATATAACCTACCTCCCTATTAGGTAATAAAGTCTACATCACCAGAGGAGTTGGCTTACTTAACATTACCAAACCTAATAGTTCAATTCCATGGTACAACTTATAGCAATTTTTTGCAACGGGCCTTCCGCCATGGCTATAGCTACTTCATCTCTTTCTTTCTTACCATTTTTATTCTAAAATCCTAAACCATTGAAAACCTAATTCATATCTACCTTCACCTTCACACTAGTGTCTAATGCCATTGCATTCTCACAACAATTGCAAGCACAAGATATTGAAAGTTTTGGCTTTTGTTTTAATCTCCAACACGAGAGTGTAATTCGGTTTAAATGATCTTATAACATTTATTCTTTTAAAATGGCATTGTATTTCTCTCCTCTAAAATTTAAGTATATTGTCTTTGATGGATACTAATCTTTTGATATACATTGATGTTAAAAGCATTGACAATTATTTATAAAGAATTAAAGAATCTTAAATAAGAATTACTTATTATAAGATAACAAATTTTCTTTGTCATCATCTTTATGAAAAAATTGGAAATAAGGTATTTTAAAGGTTAAAAAAATTGTTCTTTTCTTTTTCAGTCAAGTTAAAAAGAGAGATGAATAGAATTGATTAAATAATTTTTACCTATTATTCTTTTTTAATAAATTATATCATATATTTTCTCTCTCTTTCATCGTCACGAATTATTTTTGCATTTATGCCTTAGTGTAACTAAATATAATGATAAATTTCTGATGAAAAATATGAAAAACATCTGATTAGGTCATTAACAATGAATTTTTTTTATGAAAAATATGAAATATGTGCCATTGGTTTCGTTACATTCTATGGAATGATTAATTTCATACTTTTTAGTGACTAAACAAAAATTTAAATTTTTAATGAAAAAGCATGAAACTTATTTAACTAATTTTATTACATTTCTAAAAGTGAAATACCTTGATAATTAAAAGTTTTAGATATGGATAAGGTTGTAGTTGTAACCATGAATATGAAAATGTCAAATTAGTTTATGCAATTATAATAGTTATAGGAATAATACAAATAATCATAAAATTAGTTTTAACTACAAAAGTCAGAGAATATAATGATAAAGACCTATATAATAAGAATTCAAAGATTTTGAAAGTAAATGTTATCAAAGTGATGTGAATGACTATTAGAAGTTTTGAAAGTATATACTATCAAAGTGGAATAAAAGACATTGTTTACATACTTATCATACATCTAAATAATCATAAAATTTTACTAAACCTCATCTTAAAGAAAAACAAAAATAAAGCTAATTTTATTGATGAGAATGATGTTCTCCACCATAATTCTTATAATACAACATATTTCAATATGACAAATTCCTTTGTAAATCATAAAGAAATATTTGATAATTTAATTAGTAATGATAGTGATCAATTTCATTTTTATTGAATTAATATCAAATATTTATCTCTAATGGATAGAGAAACAATGTACACCTTTTCTAATAATAGAAAATAATTTTTTCAATTAATGATTGGTAAAAATTATGTCATATATGATAATATAAAGTTATTGAAGATTTCTAAAGAGCTGATATAATTTTACTAGAAAATACATAATGTTTATAGATATATTATTATCAATTAAGTTTTAAATATATTTATAAAATTTTAGAGACATATGACAAAATATATATTATATTGAGATAATAAAATATTGAATTAACAGTTGTCTCAAGTAAGAAACATGCATTAAAAAGGTTATTATCATCTTCTTTTAACATGTAGTATACATATACAAAGCTAATTGAAAGAAATATAAATTTGAAATTCACCAACCAAAATATTTTTATTATATGGCATGATTAATAATGATGTGAAAAGTCATTAAAAATTTACAACATTATTAATTAAAGACATAAAAGTTTTTTTATTTTGATAAATTTTCATGTATTACTTATTCTCAAGAGAATTTAATTAGAAGATGTAAAGGCCATTACTAGCTAAAGTGGGATTGGATTCATAATATTTTTGGAATAAATAAAAGGTGACATATGTGAACTATTTGAATATTTTATGATTTTAGTCACATAAAGATTTATTATTAATTTACAATTTAGTATTTGCAAGATTACTTACTTAAATAATTTAATTTTAAGTACAATTTTTTAATTATGCAATTAAAATTATATATTAAGATAATGCTTGTACATTTATATCCAATGTCTTTAAGGATTTTTATGTTCAATGGGAATAATTATTGAACATTTTAAAATAAGTGTAACATCTTAAAGTATGTGTAGAGGTAAAATGATTTGGCTCAAATAATTCTAATATCCTAAGTTATTAGTTGTATTATTGTTTAAGAAAATAAAATTCCTTTTATCATTTTAAGAAACTTGTTACTTTACATGTTTCAATATTTATACGTATTAAGTTAAGAAATTATAGTTTCCTTTTATAATTAGCTTTACTCAGTTTTAGTTAAGAGCTAAAAAAGTTTTACATATAGGGAATTTTTGATTATGTAATATATTTTTATTTCACCACAATACACACGTAGATGATTTTAAAAAATAATAAAGAATATAAGTTCATATGTGAAACTATGTTCCTAGAATCAAGAGGAAAAATCTATTGTTGTAAAAGTAATATGACATATAATCATCTTAGTCCTCACATACAATTATATAAATTAAAAGTTCATAAGATGATTGATTTAGAAAGTATAAAAAATTGCTAGTCATAGTACTGAGCAAAAGAGAATAAATAAATATTATATGTCAAATGCAAATGCTCTTACTCAAATTTATACTCAAGTATGGCAATTTGTTTTTTAATAATAATTTAGTTTTGAACATGCCTAAAGTATGACAAACCTATTGGACCTAAATACAAATATCCTTAAAATAAGAAATAATTAAATGAATAAAATAACTTATTAAGAAATTAAATACTCTTGAAGAGATTTAAAATATGATGGCAAATTTCTATAAGAACTTCATGTACTTAAAATTTATGAAAATAAAGGGATTTTAATTGATCATGCTTCCAATGAAGACAATGGAACCAAAAGGAAAACAATTGTTGACATAATTTACTTTAATGTACAAAATAGTGTTCCAAATTATGAAAAATAGTGATTAATAAAGATCTTGAAATTATAGGACAATGATTTTTTACTAAAAGGAAGAGAGAAAAGATGAAATTTAAATAGAAATGCAAAGTTTAAATTTACTTATAAAATAAAAAATATCCAAAAGGTATTAAGCCAATGAAATACATTGTAGGTGTGAAGCTAATAAAGTGTAAATGTATAATCATGTTAAGAAAATAAACATATTGAAGTTATAAAGAAAAAGTATGATTTATAATATAAATTTTTTTTAAAGATTATCATTAATTATCAAAAAATTTTTTATGCGGTGGATACAATTTTTCTAACTATATATCAAAATTTGATATATATCTAATGGATTTAATTATATTTTATTTCATGCACGAGAGAATGATATTATGATTTTTGAAGGATTTTAGATGTTCGAAGCATATAATTTCAATATTTGAGCAATACATTCAAATCAATTTTAAAGATTTTTGTATTAATTTAGAATGAATGTGTTATAATCATCTTAGTTAATATTTGTAGAATATATATATATATATATTATTCCTTTATGTTATTATCTAAATACAAAATTGTTGCATATATTGATAATTTGAATATTACTGAAATTTATGAAAAGCTTCTAATATATGGTAGAGTATTTGAAAAAAAGGAGTTTGAGAAGAAAGATTTTAAAAAATTGAGTTTTATACATTTAAATGATAAAATATTTATTCATAAATCAAAATGGATAGATTATTTTACATAGACAAATTGCATTTATTAAGTGTTTTAATGATTGTTCAATCACTTGATATTAATAAGGATCCACCTTACACTTGAGAAATTTCATAGTCCTAGAGTATCATATTTTAGTATAATTAATGTACTAATATATCTTACTAATTATATATATCTTAATATAATTTTTTTAGAAAGTTTACTAATAAAATATAATTCTTTTCCAATCAAAATATATTGGAATAAAACTAAATATATATTTTTGGTATCTTTTTAGAATAATAATATGAGATTATCTTATTTATATGAGTTTTGAGTCATGACTATTTAGTCATATAGACGCAGATTGTTCGATTCATACAAAGTTTGATCTTATATTACTATCTATCATGGTTCATTTATATCATACTTCTTGATAAAATAACTTATAGTTGCAATTTTTCTAACTTTTATCTGATAAGTGAAGAATCCATTCCCTTAAATTTCAAGGGAGAAGTTTCAATAAATTTATACGAAGGTAATGCTATGTACAAAAACTCAATTAAAAGGATAATGTATTAAAAGAGATAACTCTTTTTTATGTTTACAAAGGGATTATGATAATTGATAATGCAATAAGTTTATTTAACTAGTTCTTAATTGAATTGCTAGCAAATATATTGATTCAAATTTTTAATGATATTCTTAACAGCAAGAGCTAAGTTTATGTCGTATTTTTTTTTCTTTGATCATGATTTTTTTCCATTGGATTTTTTGATAAGATTTTTAATAAGATAGATTATTCACTAAAAAAATAATGTATTATTTTTCTTTCAATAAGATTTTTTTCCCATCGGATTTTTTCTATTAGAGGTTTTAATGAAACATATTCTTTATTAAATGGATATCCAACGGAGAGTACTATAAATATATATTTATGTGAATGTCCATATATTATCTTTGAATTATTAATTAGTTATTATAATTAAGATTTATCCAATCTTTAATTGTAATTAATTAATAATAAACATCAATTAGTAATACTTATGAATTAATGTATTAATTAATGATATTGATTAATTGGTGCCACGGGACTACTATTAAAAGGACATTTAAAGGAGTGTTATAAAGACATGTTTATGTGGATGTCCACATAATATATTTTATTTATTAATTAGTTATTATAATTAAGATTTATTTAATCTTTGTTTGTAATCAATTAATAATAAATATCAATTAGTGATACTTACAAATTAATGTATCAATTAATGATATTGATCAATTGGTACTTTAGGACTATATACATAGATGTTATATAAAGGATTTTATACATTCTGAAATAAGAGAAATTCTTTTTCTTCTTCTATTTTTATGCTATTCTATTTTTATTTTCATAATAAAGATTTTTAAAAATAAAATTTAATTTTTATGTTTTTCAAAATAAAATCTTTTATCTGGTAAATTATCTTATAATCTATTTTTAAACATTATAATTCCAAATATATAATTTTAAAATATAAAATAGAAATAATTTTTAAATGTTCTATTAATTTATTCTTTTATTTTTTATGTTCGTTTTGTAATCAAATCAAATATTTTCTTATTTACTCTTTCAAATACCATCTATTCTATATTTTTCTTAAATTAAAAATAGTTTAAAGTTTTTTTAAATAGTTTAAAAAATAAAAAATATATCTACACAAATCTTTACCCATTGATTAGTATAACTAAAAATAAGATCTTATTTTGTTTTCAAATAATTTTTCTAAAATAGTATTTAATTTTAAGTAAAAATGGATTTCATTTTAGTTTTGTTTGTTTTATTGGAAAATATTTTTCATTGAAAAATATTATATATATATATATATATATATATATATATATATATATATATATATATATATATATATATATATATATATATATATATATATATATATATATATATATATATATATATATATATATATATATATATATGAAAGATTGGCATATCATTTGTATTCATAATTAAAAAAATAATATTTAAAATTATAGTAATGAAAAAAAGTAAATTTCTTTTTGAAATAGAAGAGGTTGCTTTTCTCAAATTTTTTGTATTTAATATTAAATAAATAAAATACTTTCTCTCAACTTGGTATTTTATAACTATATTATATAAAAAAATTTTAGTCAAAACAAATGGAGCTTTTAATTTATTTCATTTATAATTTTATTTGTATCATTATAAAATTGATCAAATTTAGTAAGGATTTCACTATAATTTATTTTATTTAGTTTAAAACATACATTATATAAAAGATTTACTCTCCTTTTAATATTATATTTATCATCAAAATCTACTATTTAATTGAATTCTATACTTTTTTCAATACATTCCATTTACAAATGAATTGAAATGATTATTTTATATGATATTTTCAAATAATAGAATTAATTTACAAATGAATTAAAATTATTATTTTTATAATATTTTCAAATAATAAAATTTATTTCTAAATGAATTGAAATTATTTTTATTGAAATAAATTTAATTCTAGAAAAGTAAATAATAGAATTCATTTGTAAATAAACTGAAATCATTTTTATTGAAATGAATTTAATTCTCGAAAAGTTACATGTCAAACAAATTTTTCATTTCATTTACACTTTGTTTATTTGAGCTCTCAATGGAAGACATTTTTTTATAATTGTAAAATGATAAAATGGAAAAAATATACTTTATTTAATTAATATTAAATATGAAAAGTTTGAAAAAAATAAATTCCTCTATTTCAAAAAAAAGTTACTTTCCGATTGCAAATAATATGTCACACCTTTATTAATATATATACACATACACGATTACTAATATATATATATATATATATATATATCCAAAGAACACTTTTAGGGGGGAAATTGCTTTCCGACCAAAAACACAAAGCATTAAGCTCAGTTTCGTTTATCTCGAGCACCTGGTAGGTGAGTTAAATTAAGTTTCAATGATGTTGCCCCCCAAGAAAATATATATAAGAATGGATATGGAAAATGAAGTTTAAAATTATGTTTTGAAATTTTTATATTTATTGAATTAAATTTTATAAATTTATTTAGTTATCTTATATTTAATAATAATTTTTAATTTATATTTAAAACTCAATTTCAAATCTCATTTTTAATGTATATAATATTATTTTACTTTTATAAGGCTAAAATTCTATGATGCTGATTCCCTGGTCAATTACATGCCTTACGCATGGTCCGGTCTACGTTTTCTATTAATTTTTGACTAATAATTTTATTTTAATTTCTATAAAATTAAATTTCTATCAATTTTATCTTTTATTAAAATTTTATATTAATTAAATTTTTATAAAATTAATTTCATATAAAATTTTAGTCTTTTTGTACAATAATTCTTGTACAATAATTCAATAACTCTATTTCATATACAAAGGAAGAACTAAATTTAAAGTAAAGTTAATTTTACATGAACTAAATAGATATAAATTTTTAGTAAGAGATAGAATTAATACAAACTAGTTTTACATGAAAAAAAATATAATTTTAATCTTAATTTTTTATTTGTAAAGCCAGTAAGTAATATATTTCTTAAAATTTATAACTAGTATTATTAATTTTTATTTTTATTTCAGTATGATAATTTATCTCCCATTCATTTATAATATTACATTAAATAAAAAATATAATAAACTACATTTATTTCCTTAAAATTTAATATAATTACATTTATACATTTTTTTATTTTCGGAAACATATACTAACCTTTTTTCTTATATACACTTACATCCCTCAACTTTTATTTTAAAAATAGAGTCACCTCTCCTACTTGTGATAAAAAAAAAATAGAGATGATTATATATTTATAAAAATGAGAAAAAATATAAGTATAACTAGATTGAATCTAAGAGAATGTGAATGTAATTTAATCTGAAAAATCTTGAAGTGAATCATTAAATTTTACTTTAATAATATGACATACATGATTGTTTTTTAGTTGTATTTATTTTTTATTATTTATTTTAATATTATGAGTCAAGAAAAATAAATAATTAGGGTAAAAATAAATATAAAAATTTTATAGTACTAATTATATATTTTAATTTTATAAAGGAAAAAAAAATACTGTGTTCACCTGGTTCTAATCTTTGTTCTGGCTTCTGCCATGCATCCATTTTATTCGTGTGTTTTTTTATCTCCTCGATCCACGCACCACAAGTTTAATGCATACGCCATCCATCATCCACCGCAATAACAGAGATGCTTACATTAAGTTTGTGTTTAACATAAGTACATGATAAATTAATTAATAATAGATAAATTAATTAATACTTAATAATTTATAACTAATAGTTAATAATTGATAAGTTAGTTGAAGTATTTTGTAAAATTAATTGTTGAATTAATTAAAATTATAAAATAATATAAAAAGATATATTAATAAAAATAGATATATAATTAAAATAATTTAGAGTATAATATTTAATATTTAATTAATCATATTTTATAAATTTATATATTTATTAACTTACATAATTTTTATTTTATTATTATTTATAATAAAATTATAATTATTTATATTTTATAATATTATTTATTTGCATATATATTTTTATACATTTATAATTTAAAATTAAAATATAATTATATTAAAATTAAATTAATTATATGTTATAAAAATATTTATATTTATATTAATTAAATGAGTTATAAATTAATAAAAAATAAGAAAAAAAATTGATAAAAAATTTAAAAAAGTAGTAATTTATAAATTATAAATTATTTTATATAATTTATTAAATCAATTTTTTTTAATAAATTAACATAAAAAATATTTTTATAAATTAATTTATAATTTATTAATTAGATCTATAAATTATAAATTAACTAATTAAGCGTGGGCCTTCCAAACCTTTGTATGCCTGTCAAACATTGGTAAGTCAAGGATGTCCAACTACACTCCGTATGTATACGGGAGATAATAAATGTGCAGATTTTTTTTTTTTTGAATAGCTAATTTGGTTACCAATCTTCTTTCAGAAAAATATTTCTACTGACATTCGTATAAAAAATTTGCTAATAATAATAATAATGTTATATATTTTCACTCTTTCACCTATAATTTTTTCTAGAAAAAATTAAACTCCATCCCAGAATTTTTTTTTTTAGTTTCGTTACTTCTGTTTAGTTTGTTTGTTATTATTATTTAGGATTTTATTACATAAAAAACTTGTTTTTATATCTGTTGTTTCGGAAAAATATTCAGAAATGCTATATAAAATAAAAAAATTCAAAATTGAATTTTGAATGTAAATTAAAGTTGTTAATAAATATAAAATAATATGATAAATTTGTAAAACTTAATTTAATAAATATAAAAAATTTAAAATTTAATTTGAATTTCATTTTTATTATTAACATTTTTGAAAAATATTTTCATCTCCTCAACTAATGGTCAAACATCTAGAGTAATATTAAAGTGTAATCAATATTTAATGTGGAAAATATCTTAGTAATACAGTAATATTTAATATTATTTTAAGAGTTTTATTTCTTGTGGATTTTGAATCCAAAATTATTTATATATATTAATGAATTATCACTCTCACAATTAAGTTCATTACTCTCTCTATATATAAAATAAATATTTTATTATTTAAGAGTTTTTCTCTTAAAATTCAAGTGCTTTCATGTTTTTATATATATGAGTGTATGTGATTAGATCTAATTATTAATATGTTATCATATAATGTATTAAATTTAATTTAAAAAAATATATAATATATTATTATATTTAATGATATATTAATATATTATTATATCAATAGTATATTACAGTCTCTTCTTTATAATATACATATATCAAGGTCTCCCATCTCTGGCTGTTTTGAATGATTCCACCTCCTTGGTTTGTTTACACGTGTGTTGAGATACGGGAGACGGATGGATATGGTGGTGAGGCTATTTGGACCAAAGTGCGGAGTCTATCACAATTACCAAAATGGATAAACCCATTGCTGCTTCGGAAGAAGAATCACTTGTTTGTGGAAATGGGCCATGGGCAGATGAATTCATATGTGAAATACGTCTCAAGAGTCTGGTTACAATCAAGTGTCCTAGCTAGGTATTTTAATCTTTGGTTTTTCAAGGGTCTACTTTGATTTATATAATTGTACAAGTTAAACGAGTCAAGCTTTTCTTTTGGAACTTAGGCTATATAAACGAAAATAAGATTGAATTTAAGTGAGAGATAATTATAAATTATAACAAATGGTGTCTTTAAAAGTATCGTTACTCTTTGCACATGTGATTTTCTTGCTACAACCAGCAATTAACTATACAAGCTCTTCCCGCATAAAGGGTGTATTTTAGTTCACTTTTATTAGAATTTGATCCAAAATCCTTGTTTGTGAGATTTTTATTGTTTTATATTGTAAGTTATTTTTGTATTATGTACATATATATGCCAATTAGCTATGTACATATATATTGATTATGATCGAGTTTAAGCTAGAAGAAAATTTATTTTCAATGGAATACGGCTCATTATCATTCAGGGGGATCAGAGGCGCATGTTGCTTAGCTACAACTCCTATTTTATAGCCAATCTGTTATCCATTTTTTCCTTTTTTTTTTTAACTTGTAACATTTTTAAATATGTTTTATATCTAAAAAATATTTTAAACAAATAAGGGGAGGGAGAGAGAGAGAGAGAGATCCAATAAGTATAAAGAGTTTTACATTTATGGAATTTATATGTTTTCTATTTTTATATTTATTTCTTTCATAAAATAGTTAAATTAAAAAAATATAAAATTGATTACGCAGGGAGTTGGGACTGCGAGAGTCGAGAAATGATAACATAATGAAAATGACACAATATGAAGGGTTATAGGTAGGTCGGTAGAAGTCTTATCCTTATTTGGAAAAGCTTGAAAGAAAAAGGAATTGTGAGAATCGTATATAAGAAGTCACGAAATTATTTGAAGAAATTAATTAAAATAGTATTGGTATATTATTAAATTTAATTATTTTTTAAATTAAATTTAATATATTATATGATAATATATTAATTATTAAATTTAATGTTGCATTATAATTATATTTTTAAAAAATTCATATATGTTAGTACGTTATCTTAGTTTTGATCATATAATAATTTTTTTCCTGTAATTTTTTCTAGATTTTATCTTTCCATATATGTAAGTTATTTATATGTTACTCATTTAATTGTTTTAACTCTTTTAATTGTTCGATATTTAATTATTAGGGGAAGATAAACATTTTTCCTTACAACTTTACACATAAAAAAAAAATAATATGTGAATTTTATTATCTCAACGGATCTAAATCTCTTTGTATATTATATAGATCTATTTTCCTCGAAAACTCTTTCAATTTCGATTCCACAATTATCACTCGACTACAAACGGCCTCCACCACAAACCAAACCACTACCGTATGTTAGAATTATCGGCCATTATGGGCGAATAAAACAGTGCTATTAATTATAAGATTAAATTTTATTAAATATATAATTAAATTTTATTAAATATGAGATTGAATTTTATTAATTACAATTTATTAAATATATTAAATTATTTATTTATTTACTAAAAAATTATGATCATGTAATTCCTGCATTAAGGGTTTGTTTGGCATTAAAATTTTTTAGAATTGATTTCATTTCATTTCAATAGAAATAATTTCAATTCATTTATAAATGAATTTTATTGTTTGGCAACTTTATTAAAAATAATGATTTCAATTCATTTGTAAATAAATTATTTTATTTGTAATATATTGAAAAATGCATAGAAATCAATTAAAAAGTAAAATTTGATGATATTATAGTAAATATAATATTAGAGAAAGGATAAATTATTTATATAATATATTTTTAAGGTCAAATGAAATAAATTTTACTGAAATTCTTACAAAATTGAAGGGATTTCATAATGGTAAAATTGTAATTAAAATAGGAATTACAAATGAAATGAAATGAAATAAAATAAAATCTCATTTTACTTAAATTCAAACACCATATTAAAAAGAAATTCATTTGAAAATGAAATAGATTCTTCTTTTATATCATGCCAAACAAGAGGTAAAATCATATGGATTAATGGGAATTGATGCTTATTAATGAAAGTTAATGAGCGCTCTTTAGATGTGACTAATTTTATTACTTGAAATGTCATTAATAGATTGAGATTTTCTAATTTAATGAAAAAAAGTTAAAAAATCATAATTTTTTGATGAGTTGAGTTACTTAAAACTTTAAATAAATACTATTTAAACAGCTCTTATTTCCTCTCTCTCCGCTCATTATATTCAAAACCTACAGGCATGAAGATAAAGTAGGTTTGAGAGCTTCTCATTGGGAAGACTAAGGGGCTGATTGTGTTCCAAATTTTGTCCTCTACGAACTATTGTGGAGCCGTGAAGATGAGAAGATAATCACTTTATAATTAATGAAGATTTATAATTCATAAAACGAAGAGCCCCTTAATTCATTAATAGCTTGCAATAGGAAAAATTATGAATTCATAGTAATAGCTAACAAATATGATATTTGAAGAAATATGCTTTTCATTCTTTTTGGTAACGGTAATATTGGCACTAGATGCATAAATGTGGATCAAACTTTTGATTCATGAATATAGGAGCTGAGAATATTAAATACCATTTGCATTAGAGACTCTCGACTTCTTTCTTTCTTTCTTTTAATTTTTATCATTTAATTTGCAACTAGTCATAATTTATAATGCAAGAACTATGTCCTATATATAATAAAATTCAACTAAAACGAAGACCCCCTTAATTCATTAATGGCTTGCAGTAGGAAAAATTATGGATTCCTAGTAATAGCTAACAAATATGATATTTGAAATATACTTTTCATGTGTGATTTTATTCTTCTGGCGAGTTGCTATGCTCTTCATCCGTATATATATGTTTCAACTTATGCTTAAATTTCACTTCAAATTAGAGATCCATTCATTGAAACCTATGTGTATTAACTAATATTGTTTAATATTTAATTGGTCTAATGACATTTAAATCTCACAATAAAGCACTACAAAGAAACGCTGATTGTAGAGAAGACCATCTTGAAAGCAAATATAAATCCAATTCTTAAATTTAATGTAATCTGATAATTAATGGGAGGAACTAACATGCTTATAACGTACTAACCAATTTTAAAAACCTGTTTGTTCTCACTTTCATTTTTTATTTACAAGCCGAAGACTCTTTACTTATCTAAAGTGACTATAAGATATAAAAGATAAGCTCTGTAGACCGATTAACTTTGAATAAATAGGTTAACAAACATCTTTTATTTATTAATGATGATTAAATACATATAATATAATTAGAATATAGAAAAATTTCTTTTATAACAATGCAACTTAATTGAAAAAAGTTACTGTCGTGACCCAGCTTCCCATTTCATGCAGGGAATCATGCATTTATCTTTCTACATAATTTCCCATACATATATCGTTCAACAATACTATTAAGATTACAATGCTTTCATTTTAATTTTCTCTTGAAAAATTGGTGTAAATTTAAAAGCAAATTATAGAATTTTTTTTCATATATTAAAACAGTAGAATCATACATTTATCTTTTTACATATTTATCTATGCAGAACAATACTAGTGGAGTTTGGATCCCTCCATCTTTTAGGAAATTGTAAATTGACAGCGTAAATTTAGCAGAAAGATAAGTACAAAAGTAACTTCTGTATTGAATCTCAAATAAAACATTGAATCTCTATCTCTTTTTCTCAAAAATTGAAGGATATTAAGAGGGAAAGAATGGATTGCATTGAGATTCATAACTTCTGAATTTTTTTTAAGGTTAAAATTCTATTTTACTCCTTTTAGAGATTAAATTAATATAAATTTTTGTACTCATAGATATTAAAATTTTACTCAACCTTAAAATTTCAAAAGTTAAATTAGATCAAACTCATAAATTTTTAGTCTTTATAGGAATAAAAATTTTACTTGATTTAAAATTTTCAAGAATGAAATTAATATAAATTTTAGTTTAATAACAAAATTGATATATATTGAATATTTCGAATATGAAAACCAAATTTTAATCTTTTCCTAAATTTAAGTTTCAAAGCCAGTTAGGCATCCATATTAGCTTAAAGTGGCGTTTAATTCATAAAATATTTTTAACATTTTCAAAAATATTTTAAGGGAGAAATGTTTTAAGGGAATATTACATTCTCATGTTTGGTTCAAAGTTAAAAAAAAAAATACCCAGAAATGTGACATTCTTAAAAATTTTTTTAACTCAATATTCCTCTAAAATATTTTCATGGGGGGAGATAAGTATCTCAAATTTTCATATAATGAGAATATAATATTAAAATATTTCCAAAAAAATTTATAGTGAATTAAAAATAAGAATTTTACATTCCCATTAATTAAATTCTCAGGAATCACATTTTCAGGAATGCACACTTTCCTAAAAATATAAGATTTTATGAACCAAACGCTACCTAAAAGTATTACTTAAATAATTTCAATTTTTAGAAATTGAGATCAATAGTTAGCTTGACAAGATATAAAATTTGCACGCTTAAATATAATTTCAATAAACAAAATTCCTAATGAATCAAGCATAGGAATTTTATATTCCCAGAATATAATGAGAATATAATATTAAAATATTTTCAAAAAAATTTATAGTGAATCAAATATAATAATTTCAATAGACAAAATTTCTAATGAATCAAACATAAGAATTTTACATTCCCAGAATATAATGAGAAAATAATATTAAAATATTTTCAGAAAAAATTATAGTGAATTAAATATAGAAATTTTACATTTTCATTAATTAAATTCTTAAGAATTATATTTCCAGGAATGCACACTTTCCTGAAAATGTAAAATTCTATGAACCAAACGGTATGTAAAAGTATTACTTAAATAATTTCAATTTTCAGAAATTGAGATCAATAGTTAGCTTGACAAGATATAAAATTTGCACGCTTAAATATAATTTCAATAGACAAAATTCCTATTTAATATCATTACCCAAAAGAAAAAAATTCATATTTAATATGGCCCGCCATGATTCACGAGGGCGTTAACCATCTTCTACTGCGGAGTTACAGTGTGGAACCTTCAGGCTTGTGGCCTTGGTGCCAAAGTGGGGCCACCTAACTGCCACGTGTTTTGTTTGAGTTATCAATTACATAGTTGGATAGCAGCTCAGCAAAAGTAGCGTTTCAATGGAATATCGTACTGGTTTGTTGATTGCTGGCCCTTTTACCTTCACGCAGGTAAGGCCAAACGAACCTTCAACCCTCCGCTTAGCGCATTTTGGTTTGGTCAATGATTTTCAGCAGAGAAACAGAGTTGGAAACAAATTAAATTCAGTCATATAACTAGTAAGAGTCCAAAATTCAGCCCTGATTCATTTTATTTCTATTTAGTATTTCCTTGAAAAGACTATATTGTTTTGTTTCTATGTTATGATAGTATCTAAAGGAACCAAATTTTCTTGAACAGTCATTTATTTATGTAGGCTCATAAATCTTTCTATGTGCTTTATGCGTTTTTAGTATTGTTATAGTGTGTATGCATTCCTTATTGTTTGTTTGTTTGTTTGTTCATACCAAGGCTTTCCCCCAGAAAACGAGGATACCGAGACAGCTCATATATGTCGTCTGTGTCCGAATCTGATTTGTTTTCTGGAGCTTTGGAGCAGCTCCGGTTTTCCTCTCAGTTTCTTCCCTGTGCTCCTTTTGTTTCACTCTGGCCATTCTTCACCCTTGGTGTGCAATCCTGCATTTTTAACCAGAGACAAAAACGGTTCTCTTCAACGTTTTCCATGCGTTTAAGGTCAAAACGGTAAGTCGATTTGCCTTGATATCCATATACGATGTTTGACTGCCGAAATTTATGTCTGGGGTTTAAAGGGGTTTTAGAATTCTCTCTCGCTAATTCTTCTTTTCTAAAAAATTGATGCAGGACTTCAATTGGGTTTGGGTGCTTTGGGTTTTATATTGAAAAAGATTATTGCTTTGCGATCAAAGGGGATTTGGTTTTCTCTTGATATCCAGATTCCAGAAAAGGATTACTCATTTTCTGTTTTCTCCCTCTTTTTCCATTCCCGTTGATCTTCTAGTCTCAGTCCTTTTCCTTGGTTGGAATTTGGTCTCAGGCACAAAATGCCTGCCTTACCAAAGGAGCTTAGCAAACAAGGAAAAAATTGTGAGAAGGGAAAAGGAAAATTACCAACCAGACAGGGAAATTTGAATTTCATGAGAAAAATTCGAATCATATACAACGATCCAGATGCCACTGATTATTCAAGTGATGAAGATGCTGAATTTACCAGCAATAAGAATCATTTGGATGCTACTAAGAGATTTGTCAAGGAAATCGTGATTCCTGCCATGCCAATCAAGCCTTGCACGGAAAAGGATTCTTCACAGCAGGACACCGATAGTGGAAAAATCAAATCAATTTCCAACCTCGTTGCTGGCAAATCCTCCAGCATGTATAAGGGTGTTAGACGCCGGAAATGGGGAACATATGGAGCAGAAATCCAAGATCCATTTACAGGGAAACGGGTTTGGCTCGGAACTTTTAGCACTGAAGAGAAGGCTGCCATGGCTTATGAGAAAAGGAAGCAAGAATTTGAACTTCAAATTAAGCAGCCAGCATTGAGAGACAAGGATGATGCATTGGAGAATACCAAAGGTGTGTTTTCTCATCCATCTCCATCTTCTGTGCTTGATGTCACACCCACTAAAGCTTCGATACGTAATGGCATTGAAGTTTCTATCAAAGAAAATATCAACATAGAAACAACTGTTGAAGAAGGCAATAATGTGGAATCAGTTCATGAAGAAGATGAGTCAATTCAACATTTGTTGGAGGAGCCAAAAATGGCATCATTGGCTGATCAAGAACTCCATATGAATGGATTGGGTTTGGATTACACTGCTTATAATTACTACTTCGACAAAGAAGAGGACATTGATGGCGTTTCTATGTGGAATGTAGAAAATGGTGAAGCTAGCAGTCTTCCTGCTGTTGACAGTGATTTTGGTGAAGAGGTATTGACTTGGATTAAAGGACCTTTCAATGGGGATAGCCCTTAAAGTTTTGCAGTTAGGAATTAAAACTGGTAGCCATAGTTACATTGCGTATAAATGGTAATCAAAGAATATTGTCTTTGATATTATAGGCTTTGTTCTTCTATAGAAGGAAAGACGGAATTTTCGGGTCTTGTCGGGACTGTTGGGGCCGACCAAGGTTTTTCAGCTACAGATTGTACTAACCTGTATGGAACTTGTCAGTTTTGTCACGAATATTATACTAAATCTTCATATTATTTTTTGCGTATTTTCTGGTTGATTAGAAATTCTATGTTTGTTTGTCGGCACTCACAACAAGTTATGAGAATCTATTGCAACTTGGTGGATGGCCTTGGTTCTTTTACTGCCTTTTTTGATTTTCTGTTCCTTTCTTCTTCTCGGTGTCAGCTTTTAGAAAGATGTTTGTTCCAAAAATCAGCGAGGAACCGTATCTTGTTTGGTTTAGGCCACTGGTGAGAACCAGAAAGGAAGAAAAGAAACGCAAGAATGCTAAAGTGAAAAAAAAGCCATGACAATAACCCTTGTGGTGGAGGAATTAATTGGTGGACCCTTCTTGTTACCGGGTTGCATAAAATTGAAATCGGTTCGAGGCGAGAATGAAGGGGTTGAAATAAGTGCGTCAACTTTGTGGGTACGGGTTTATCTATCAGAACCGAGGAGAAGTTTGGGTCATGTGACAATCTTCCCACTCTTTAATTGAATTCAGTGAAAAAGAATAAAATTGAAAATGATTAAAAAAAAAAAAAAGAATGAAGAGAATGATTATTGATACCGTCAGAATGTAAATTTCATTTCATTTTTTATAATTTTATCTTTTGGTACAGTCAAATAATGTAAAAATGAAATATAATAAGAGTAATATCGAATAACCCTAAATATTTATTTTAATAATATAAAATTATAATTATATGTTAATTATTTAAAAAATTAAATAAAAAATTAATATACAACTAACAACTCTAAAATATATCTTATAAGATAAAGTATTATAATTTTATTATATGTATATCATTAAATAATTAAAATTAATATTCTAATATAATAAAAGACTGAATTTACAAATTCTTTTATATACGTTATATCATATAAAATAAATATAATTTTTTTTATTTTTGAATAACACGCATAAGTTAAACTAAAATTAAATTATTTCAAATTATTTTGAATATGTGCTATAATATTTTAAAAAAGTTATTTATATTTTTATAATTCTAGATCATAGGCTTGTAAGTAGATAATAATTTCATCTAATAGAAAATTTTTTAAAGTATAAGTATTTTATAAATAACAATTATAGAACCTCCAAAGAAAAATTTATGAAAGAGAAAAAAGAAAAAATTCACGGTCAAATGGGAGGAGCAGTAGTATCTGATAAAATAAAAATTGAGAGAAATTTAAAGAAAGAAAAAAGTTATCTTCTCACTCATGTAGTTTAACATTCAAGTAAATAATTAATTTTAAATTTATGTTATAAAAAAGATTGATTTTAAATTTAAATATTGCATTAATTAAGTATTATTTTTTAAGATAATTATTATTAATATTACTATTTAATAACATAATTTATGATAACAATAGATTTTTTTATAATGACAATAAAATTTTCATTTACCATATTAATGCATTGCAAAACAAATTTTTGAAATAATAATTTTACATTGTAGGCAACTTATTAAATATAATCCACAAATTACAACATATTTATTGAATAAAATTTAATATTTTAATATCAAATATTTTTTATTTTTTAGTTCGCATAGAAAAAAGGAATAACTTTTGATAGGAAAATATCAATAAGGGATTTATATTTAACTATTTTCTAAAAGTTGTATTATAATAGAAATTAATAAAAAAAATCTCCATTCAAAATTTTTAAAAAAGCTTTATATATACACATAATAATATCTTAGATTGCTACTTTTTTAAAAATCATGATCGATTATACTTATGAAATTATAAATTTATAAAAAAATGACAATGAAATTAAAAAATTTGATATAATCATAAATATGAAGTAGTTTGATTGAAATTTAAAAAAAAATATGTTAAGAATATGGATTAAAAAATAAGAAAAATAACATAAATATTTAGAAAAATATTACTAAAAAGGTAATTAATTAGATTATGAAATAAAAAAATAAATTTGTAATTACTATAGTAAAAATTCATCAAATGAAGATGAACAATTATATTATTTAGTAAAAAATATTATCAGATACCGAACTTAAACTTTCTGAAACAGAAGATGATGTTGATAGAAATAGACTTGATATCATATTTAAACTTTCTTTGATGATTGCAAGAAGGATTATTCATTTATATGTGTAGGCAAATAGGAATTTTATCAAATACATATAAAGAGAAAGTGTATTATAGATGATGATAGTTTACAAATTTTAAATTAAATTTGAAATATGATGAAGATAAGGATAAAAAGATTTTTATTTAAATTAAATGAAAATAAAAAAGTAAAAAATTTTCAAATAAAATTAGATAAATATAAAGATAACATGACTTTCAAATTTTAAAATAGAAAATGCTATTGAATTCATTTGCAAATTTATTAAGTTTAGTTACAAATTTATGAAAATTTTCAGAGACAACATCACACGGCAATTTCACTCTCTTTATAATTTCCTGGAAAAAGTGTAATCATATTTTCCTATTAAAGAATATGTGAAATAATCAAAGAATTTATTTAATGAAATAAATCATAAAAATATATGCTTTTACAATTTTTATATATAAAAAGTCCAGTAAACTAATAAGAATAGATTAAGTTATAAATATTTTAAAAAATAGAAATTTAATGAAAAAAATATTGATAACAAAAAATAGACTATCAAATTTGAACAACAATAGTATAAAAAATAAATTATGAAAAAAATTTACATGATAGAAGTATTCTCAAGCAGTTATAAAAGGTTAAAAATAATAAGATTCCATAAAAGAAGAAAAAAGAAGGATGAAGATAGAAGTTCTTATATTAGACAAGATGATAATAAGATATAGAAAGAAAAGAAACAAACATAAATATAATTTGAAGAACTTTTTATGAAACCGGAATAAATTGATATTTATAAATTCTAGTAATAAATAAAAAAGTAATTCAAATTCAAATTTTTATTAGAAATGAATTTAACATTGAATGATAAATAGAGAAGAAATAACAAATTGATACATAACAAATTGACATGTAACCAATTATAAGAATGACACTTATCATAAAAAGTAAGAATTATTACAACTAATATATAATATATATATATAGATAGATAACACAATTATGTGGATACATCATATGCTATGAAATATCATTTTATTCTAAAAACACATGCATGCCTTTTGATTTAATGTCGTTTAGAACTTGCTACCATACGAGAAAATATCCTTAAATAAATAATATAATAAACTATTATGCAATTATCTAATACAATGTTACTAAAATTTCATTATACCTTAAATAATTTATTTACACTAAATTTTTGTGTGCTCGATCCCTCTTCATGCACAAACTAATCCATAACTTTTGTGCTCATTATTATGTTAGTTATATAAATTTTACAAGTTTATATATACACTCAAATTAATTTTATGAAGCTCCTTTCATGAAAGAGTAATGAGGACATATTCTGTCACTCCCTATCCATAAGTATTTCACAAAGTATACCTGAAATGCATGTTGCAATGCACCAAAATTAGTTAAATCTAGTCTGTTGAAGAAATAATGTAAAAAAGTAACACAATTAGGTCATATCCCTAGTGATCCCTTAATATTATCTTTTTTGAATGAATTCTTAATAATATCTACACAGTTATTGAATTATTGATGCAATGAAAATGAAAGAAACTAATTCAAACAAAATGTAAATATAACAAAACAAAATATTGTAACAAAATAAATGCAATAGGCTATATGTTGTATGAAAACTATGCAAAACACAAAATGCAGAATAGGAGAGTTTTTTGCAAGAAATTAAACAACAGCAATAACTAAACAAATATAAAGCAAAAGCAAAATAGAAACAAAATAGAAAAAAATTTAATGGAGTAAAACAATTGATTCAAGGAATTGAGATACTGTAGTTAGATTAATTATAGATCAAGTAGGATTTGTCTTTTTTAATTAATTCTTCAACCTTAAATTACCGATAATCCTTACAATAATTTATGAATCCTACATTGAATGATTGTCGAGGATTTGATTAATTAAAATTAGCTAATTAAGTAATTGCAACAATCCTATTGGCTAAATCAAAATTAGAAATCTTCAAATTAATCTCTCAGCCTTTTGTCATTATGTGTAAAATTATGATTTATTAACCATAATTTCATATCAAAGTAACAAAGAATTAGAAATCACAAGGATGAACATCAATTATATCAAATTAACTTTCAACACAAGTAATTAGGGAAAGAGAAAAATTAAAGAAAAATAACATTACAATTTATAACCTCATAATCCTTAAGAGAAGAGCCTCAAACTCCCTGAATCAACTCTAAAATTAATCTTTTATTAATGAAGAATGAAAAGAGAATAAGAAGAAGGAAGGTGAAACTGTTTACTGAGTCTGTTTAGAGTCTGTCTGAATGTCTAATGAGTTCTCCCTATTTATTTGACTTAATTAAGATAAAATCCTATTGGACTTAGATTGTATGACTCTTAGAATTACAATAGTAAGGCTTTCCTAATTTTTAGGCCTAGACCTATTTTTTACAAGTCAAGTAAATCCAACAATTGTATCAATGAATTCTTATAAGTCTGAGTTCCAATCAATTTTTAACCATAAAATCAATATAATTTGCATAAATCATAAAACATCAAACTTGTAGGGCTGTGTCTTGTAAGAATTGGGCACTAATTTTAGGTTAATTTAACCTTTCTAACTCTAATTATGGCCCAAATTTGGAGGCAGGCTCAATTAAGATAGAGATATAACTTCAACTTCTCGATTATATATGACCTTTAAAACGCTTGAACTGAGCTTGGGCTAAAACATAAAAGTTATAGTTCACTTTTTAAACTTTCCAACAATATAAAATTTGCCTTAATTTGATATCTAGAGCTCAGGATATAACTAAAAAATAAAAATAGTATCAAAATCTAGTATTTATTAAATAAATTTACAATATTGTAAAATCAACCTAAAATTATTAAAATAAGGCCTAATCAATAAAATTAAGTAAATATAACACCTAAGAGATATAAAATAGAGAAAAGAAAATAGTAAATATTTTTCTCATCAAATTCACTTATATTTATCCCTTCCATGTTTTCTGGCAGGACATAATTTTATTTAAAACTAAAACATAAAAGACTTTACTTTCTAAAAATTTCAAATTTACAAATCCACAAGCAAGAGACAAATAGAAGCTAGCAAGAAATATAATACATCATAAAGAAATTTTTTAATTAATTTAGAACTAACATAGTAACTTTATTCAAAATGAGTAGATCAAATTAGTAGATTCTCATGAAATTCACTCTCTAACTCTTAAGTGTTTAGACTAATGTTTCACTCAAGTTCTTTGCATGGAATTGCTCTACTATAAACTTGCTAATAATCTAATCTTTATTACTCAAATCACATGTGCAAAACAAATCAGGAGAATTTTATTCAAAGTTGTAATAGGGTTAAGAAAAAGGAAGGAAAAATAAAGATATAGAAAGTAAGAAACTAAAGAAATCAATAGAGTACTTGAATTAATAACATATGAGCAAATCATAAACAGTTATAACTTAACACATCAAGCCAAATTTAAATTGAAATTGAAATTTAAATTCAAATACTCATTAACTTTTTTTTTCATTTCATTTCAATTCTTTTTTTTATCTTTTTTTTAACTTTACTTTTTTTTTCTTTTGATTTTCTTCTTTTCTATTTTTTTGACTTTAATTTTTTTTAACTAACCTTTGATGATGACTTTTCACAATATATAAACTCACACACCCCACACTTATTCAAGAGCCCATTAAAAATTCAAATGCTTTACTAATCTTTAAGATTATGTAAAGTTATTTATTTTTTATTGAAAAATATACTTATAGATTAATCATAAAAAAAGGCAATAAAAATTCAAAGGGGCTTAACAAAAGTAAAAAATTTAAGATTAACTTTATGGCTCTAGTTTAAATAAAGAAAAATGTCTTAATCATATTTATACATACATGTGCAAAATGCAATCTCAAAAAAATTCAAAGCAAGTTCTAGAAAAATAAATGATGGAAGAACATCATATAAGAAGAAAAGAGAATAGTATAAATTTTCAACATAAGGCTCAAAATCTCACAAGGTAAGTTATGCTACTAAATTGAATCTACCAATTTAAAATTCATCATTGCATCAATTAATTTTAAAAAGTAAAATTATTCATTCAATCATATTATGAATCTTATCTAACTTTAATTGAATCTTACTCATAAAAGTACAAAATCTTCATTAATGAAAAACAATTAAAAAGGACTAAAAAATAAGTGAAAAGCACACTTTTTTTAATTTTTTTGTTTCTTCTTGTTTGAAAGCATAAAATTGAAAAGCACAAAAAGCATTAAAAGAAAACATAAAAGCAAAAAGTAAATCCTAAAAATCTCCCCCTATACTTAAAATTTATATTATCCTCAATGTAAAATATATTGATATCATCAAGAACAACATTAAGAAAGATAAAAAAAAATATAGAAAATAAAAGAGGGGGTAGGAGAAAGTAAATTTAAATGACTTGGATTGCCTCCTAAAGTGCATTTCTTTAATGCCTTTGACTAGACATCATGGCTTCAATTCTTCACCTAAGATCTACATGAGAATTCGCTCCTTCCTTTACTTCTAATTTGGTAAACTTTAAATCATCCATCAAAGATGTGATTTGGAATTTAGGACCATCCACCATAAATTCTTGAAATGCTATTCTTAAATCATTTTTGCTTGAATGCTCAAAATTATCTGGTAAAATAAATTCAACATGTTCAATAAAAGAATTAGGATGACCAAAATGAAAGCACTTATTTTCTTCCAAAGGTGGAATCTCTTCTTTATCATTTTTTTGTAATTTTTGAAGCAACATTATTTTCATCACTTAAAAATACAAAAATTTTAGCACATATATCACACTTAGTGTTATTTTTAGAACAAGTACATTCATGGTTATCTACACAATCTATAAAATCATAAATTTCAGGGAATTCAATAAATATTTCTTTATAGATATTATCAATATATAATTCAAAATCAACACTTACAGAATTAGTATAATTAAAAATAGAAACGTCACAATCAAAAATAGCAGAAACAATAGTAGAAGCAATAGAATCAAAATGAGGAAAACCATATACTAAAGGCTCTAAAATGCTAAGAAAGGATATGGAGTTATCATGTATATCTTTAAAAATATCAAATTTGGCTGTAACACCATCAATCTTCATAATTAATATTCCATCTTGAACATTAATTATGGTCTTTGCTGTCATAAGAAAAAACTGACCAAGAATAATTAGTGGAAGAATGTTTGAATCTTTATTTTTCATCTTCAAAATGTAAAAATCTCTTGGAAATATTAATTCATCAACCTACACTAGGATATCTTCAACAACACCTAAGGGATAAGTGTTATATCTATCAATATCTATCAACCCTTGTTTTTTTTAAAGCTCATAAATTCAAAGCATTAAAAATAGAAAAAGGCATGACATTTATGGATGCTCTTAAGTTTAACATGGCATGCTCTATTTTAATTTTTCCTATAATGCATAGAATGGTAAATGTGCCTGGATCTTTACATTTTTTTGAAAGTTTTCTTTAAATAATTGCAGACACATTTGCTTTTACATTTACTTTTTCATCTACCTTTAATTTTCTCTTATTAATGCATAAATTTTTAAGAAGTTAGCATATGTTAGAATTTATTTTATCAAATCTAGCAAAGGTATGTTAATTTCTATTTTTCTAAGGAATTTTAAAATTTAATTTTCATTTTCATTATTTTTTTAATTTCTTTTGATGAAAAAGTCTTCTATTTGGAAAGGGGAAGAGAATAGGAAAATCAGTGTAAGTAGGGGAAGGGAATAGGAAAAAGTCTTTTATTTTCATTATTTTTTCATTATCATCATATTTTTACTTCTAGTTATTCTCCTCTGGTTGAATGTTTACTGATTTTTTTAGTTTATCTTTCTACTTGTTTTTGTTAGTTTTATTCTAGTTGATCTCTTATTTCTGGTTAGTTGCTTTTTAGTTAATGGTTTGTTGATGTATGGCCTAATTCTAATTTATCCATTTGCTTGCCATTTTTTAGCATGATTGCATTAACCTCTTCCTTATTCTTTATATTGCTATAAGATAGTTGGTTAGAATTTTGTGCCTTGAGCTCACTTAATGCAAAAGTTAATTAGTCTATTTGAGTTTGCAAATTCATAATGGTGGTCTCTATTCTTTACTAGAACTGTAAGTTATTTACTGCCATTTGCTTAACTAATTCTTTAAATGATAGCTGAGAAGATGTTGTAGTGGAATCTAGCTTGTTGATAGTATTATGTTGCATTCTGGTATATACAGGAGGATGATACTAGTTCTGGCTTGGATTACTGCTATATTTGATATTCTAGTTGTCTCTCCAGCAAGGATAAGGAGCTTATTATTGGTGGTACTGGATTAGCTATTGTTGGTACTGATACTGATTAAGCCACTGTTAGTACTGTGGTTTTCCAAGGAAGATAGCTGTTGCATAAGCTAAAGGAGGAGGGCACTTATCATCTTGTAATATTGGATAACAGTCTGTTAGATGAGTTAAACATAAGCAAATTTCATAAATTTTGGTAGGAGGAGTAGGAACTCGCTGCTATTGTCCTGTAGCCATTTGCCTTACTAAAAAGGTTAATTTGTCCAGTCTTTTCTCTAATCTCTATTAGTTGAATTGGGGAAAGTCATCTCATTCACGCCTCTAGTTGAAATAGCCATAATTCTAGTTCTAAATTACTATGAATTTACTGCCATGTTTACAACGAGGTTTCTTTCTGCCATAGGTGTCTTGTCTATTAAAGGTCTAACACTTGTTGTATTAATCATACTCCTATCCATTGGGAGTAAGCCTTCATAAAAATATTAGATTAGAAGTTGGTCACTAATTTGGTGGTATGGACAGCTAGCATATAACTTCTTGAATCTCTTTTAATACTTATATAAGGTATCACCACTCATTTGCTTGATGCCACGTATCTCTTTTCTTATTGCAATAGCTTTAGATGCAGGGAAAAATTTTCCTAAAAATAGTTTCTTCATGTCATTCCAACATATAATAGAACCTGATTGTAAGTAATACAATCAATCCTTGGCTACATTAGTTAGGGAGAAAGGGAATGCCTTGAGCTTGATATGATCTTCTAAGTGCTCTGAGGTTTCATTGTTGAACACACCACATAAAACTTATTTAAGTACTTATAGGGGTCCTCACCTACGAGACCATGAAACTTTGGAAGCAAATGTATTAAACCAGATTTGAGCTCAAAGTTAAGATTTAACTCGGGATATTGAATGTCTAATGGTTGATATGTAACATTAAAGGCAACTAATTTCTTCAAAGTCCTATTATTAGCTATGTATTTAGAATTATCTAAAGGTGTAAAATAGGGGTTAGGAAGATTAGAACTATTTATATTTTTAATCCTATGAAAGGAATGAAATTTTTTATCTATTACAAAATCAAAATCACACAATTTAGTAGCATTACTTTTGGTCATACACTGCCACTACATAGCATTACAATAGGAAAGTTATAGGAACACATAAACATAAAAATGGTAATGCATTATGAAAAATTAACCTAAATACATCTAATTAATCTATCTAGACATTTTTAAAAACTATAAGACTACCATAAAAAGCTTTTTACAACTATGCAGAACTTAAAAATATAATAAAAATCTTTAAAAAAATTAAAAAATGGCAAAAACAATGGAATTTGCCTAAAAAATAGGGCACTTCATATAGCTTCGTGATGAGAAAATTAGATCAAAC
Source organism: Sindora glabra (assembly GCA_020226215.1). Taxonomy (NCBI): domain Eukaryota; kingdom Viridiplantae; phylum Streptophyta; class Magnoliopsida; order Fabales; family Fabaceae; genus Sindora; species Sindora glabra. The sequence goes on from CM035227.1 coordinate 3,644,764, forward strand.
TCCTATAAAATTTTTAGCTTAATCGAAGCTAGTGAGACCTAGGTACCGAACTAGGGGAATAAGGTACAAAATTATGTAAAACTAGCTTTTTTGGACCAAAAACCTTTATTTCAATAATGGATTATATTAATTATGATAAAATATGATGAATTGAGATGGCGAAACATGCAAAAATCAAAGAATGTACATAAATTCAAGAAAACACAAAAAAATGAAAGTTATCTTAAAATGCAAGAAACACAATTAACAAATGCAATGTCTAACTCAAATGCTTAAACAATTATGTAAAATACTACTAGAAATATATGGAAAAAGATAAATTTAAGAGGATCCTCGAAAATGGCACTAAAATTTTGATATGCACATTGCAATGCACCAAAATTAGTTAAATCTAATTTGTTGAAGAAATAATATAGAAAAGTGGCACAACCAGTTTGTATCCCTAGTGATCTCTTGATATTATCTTTTCTAAATAAATTCCTAATAATATCTACATAATTGTTGATTTATTGATGCAATGAAAATGAAAGAAACTAATGCAGACAAAATGTAAATGCAATAAAACATAATGTTGTAACTAAATAGATGCAATATGTTGTATGCTGTATGAAAACTATATAGAATTTTGAATGTAGAATTGAGGCGTTATTTGCAAGAAATTAAACAATAACAATAACTAAACAAATATAAAACAGATGCAAAATAAAAACAAAATAAAAAGGAATTCAATGAAGTAAAACAATCGATTCAAGGAATTAAGGTAGTCTAGTTAGATTAATTATAGATTAATTAGAATTTAACTTCCTTAATTAATTCTTCAACCTTAATCCCTGTAATCATTTAGAAATCCTATGCTAGACAATCGCCTAAGATTTGAACAATTAAGATTAGTCGATTAAGTAATTATTATAATCCTATTGGTTAGATTGAAATTGATGTAATAATAGAATTCGATTAGATTGAAAAATTAAATTAAAATTTTTTAAATTAATCCCTCAATCCTTTGTCCTTATGTGTAAAATCATAATTTATCAATCATAATTTTATATGAAAGTAACAAACAATTAGAAATCACAAGGATGAACATTAATTATATCAAATCAACTTTCAACATAAGTAAATAGGGAAAGAAAAAATTAAAGAAAATCAATATTACAATTTATAACCTCATAATCTTTAAGAAAAGAGTCTCAAACTCTTTGAATCAACTCTAAAATTAAGCTTCTGTTGATGAAGAATAAAGAAAGAACAAGAAGGAGGGTGAAACTATCGACCGAGTTTGTGTAGAGTTTGTTTGAATATCTAATGAGTTCTTTCTATTTATTTGACCTAATTAAGCTAAAACCCTATTAGACTTAGATTGTATGTCTTTTAGGATTATAATAATAAGGCTTTTCTAATTTTTTTAAACTCAGACCTATTTTTTACAAGTCAAATAAATCCAGTAGTTGCATCAATGAATTCTTATAAATTTGATTTCCAATTAGTTTTTTACCATGAAATTAATATAATTTGCAAAAATCATAGGCACCAAACTTGTAGGATTGTGTCTTTTGAGAATTTAGGCATTAGTTTTAAACTAATTTGACGTTTGTAATTTTAGTTATGGCCTAAAAATCGAGGTAGGCTCAGTTGGGATAGAGACATAACTTCAATTTTTTAGCTATATATGACCTCCAAAACACCTGAACTAGGCTTGGCTTAAAATATATAAGTTGTACTTCTCTTTTTAAGCTTTCCAAAAATATAGAATTTGCTTCAATTCGACATCCGGAATCCAAGATATAATTAAAAAATAAAAATAATATCAAAATCTAGTATTTACTAAATAAATTTAAAATATTATAAAATCAATCCAAAGTTATAAAATAAGGTCTAATAAGTAAAATTAAGTAAATATAATACCTAAAGATATAAAATAGGAAAAAATAAAATAGAAAAAAATAAAATAGTAAATATTTTTTTACCAATACCATGCAAAATTCATACTAGAATATAATAAAAGGCAATATGCCCTTATTTGGTAAATAGTTATTCAAATGACTTTTGACTGGTATAATCAAGATTAGTTAGTTAACTTGCTAAATCAGTTATTTTTAGTATTTGATAATTAATTGATTTGATTAACTGATTATTCTTAAATCAACTAATTTCAAATGTTAAGAAAGGTAGTGTTTTAAAATAGCTATTTCAAAAATAGTCTATAAAATGACTATATTATTTTTAATTAATTTTTATATTTTCAGCTTTATCCTTTTTATAAAAAATTATAATATTACTTTTACATGAAAATTAAATAATTATAATTATTGATTTCTTAAAAGAATTTAATAATTTTAAAAATTATATTAACTTAATTTTAAAAATATTTAATATATAATAATTTATAATGATATATTATTTATAAAAAATTTAATCTATTAACTAATATATAGAATTTAAAATATTAAAATCACTTGTAAAATATATTCATACTCTTATATATTATTTTGCATATAAATAGCTAATTATAAATAATTGATTTTATGAAATATTCTTATTTAAATAATTAATAAAATCAACTAGTTAAATCAGTTAGTATAATCAATTATTAGTTAACAGTTAACTAAATTAGTTGACTGCTCATATAATCAGTTAATTATTAAATAAGGCCTATTAAGCTAACTCATACTTAAAGCAAGATTGAAATGCATTAACTAGCAAAATAATTTAAAATTTTTTGATTAAAAAAATGGGCCATTTGATTCCATGAATACCCAAAAGAATTGGTTGAATCTATAAAAGAACTAACTTTTAGTAGGGGCAACAATTTGGATTGGCGAATTGAGTTCGTGTCAGGTTAAGGTATAATCTTAACCCATTTATGTTAAACCTAAATCTGAACTCGACCTAACTTGTATATCTCAAAATATTTATAATATATTTATACAGTAGCAACATGACCTATTTAATTGAATTCGAACCCATTTATATTAATTTTTTATTCTATATAAATTAATAATTAATAAACTTATATATTATGTAATTTATTGTTATGAGTTATATGGATTACACGAATCGAGTTGACCTTATTAATAATTTATGTAACTTAAACGGATTATGCAAATTAACCCCAAGTTGACATGAACTTATTTGGGTTAGATGAGTCAACTTATTTATGACCTGAACTTGATTAAGTCTGACCTAAATTCAGATAGTTCGTGTCATGTCAAAAATTATAATTGATATCACATAGAGTCAAAGGTCCGAAACAGTGTTCTTAGAAAGCAAAAATGTGATAGTTTGATTGTGTAGGTATGATAAACATAGGACAGTGAATATAGAAGGCATTGAAATTGCTTAATTAAAAGATTTATTAAAATATAGTTTTCCAGAGTTAATTTAATAATTGCAGTTCGTTGGCCATTAATATTAATTAGGGTCCTCAAGTCTCATCAATGTCATTTTTTCACAGCAAGAAATATCACTTACAAGCAAACATTTTTTCCCCCATTTTATTGATGGCTAAAGTGTACAGATCATGCTCTCTCTCTATCAGCGACAGATTTAGGCTTCCAAGCATCGTAAGAACAATAATATCTGATGGGCATGTTACATTCATGTCGTCCTTCAACACAAACAGGTGTCTTGAGATGAATAGCTTCTACTGTTCCATCAATTCTGAAGATTTTATAAAATCACTCTCGCTCTGATATAATGCACTAAGATTCTCACTTATCTGACTCATAAATATCTGTCCTTTATATTATCCCTTGCATATTTACCTGAGAAAATAGGACTCCAGAAAATAACAGCCGGCGATGGAGATTTGAATGAAAGCAAAGTTGTGAAATGGTGCTAATGGGCATGATTTTCATAGAAGTCTGGCTATTGATTTGTTAGCAGAGCATGCTTGATTCACGTCCTTCAATTTGTTACACATAAATTTAGTGAAGTTATCTCTTCAATATTAAAAAATTATTAGCAGTTGTGTATCAGACGTATTCCAAGTGCAGTATCTTGTACAAATGCATAAAGTCCAATTGGCCGCATACACATGCAAGGGGCAGGCAATTTGTGGCTCTGCTTTAAAGCTAATTTTATGGTGCACTGTTCTTTTAGGGTTTGGACTTAATGCCAAAAATGTCAACATTTGAAGGGGATTTCTTTACGATTTAGTTATCTGCTTCATTTGATTAGTGCAAAAGAATATGGGTTGAGCAGATAACTTGGCTAGTGTCAATGTCATAATGAAAAGGAGATCATTTATCATCATCAATGTTGCAAATATTTCGAATCCGGTGGTAGGAAGCTTCCACATCTGTCCTCTTCAGAATTTGTTTCTATGCTCCATTTTTAATAATTAATCCACCTTGAAAAAAAATATTAAGAGTAAAATATACTTTACTTTATTGAATTATGCATGTAAATTACACCTGTGGAAAATCAATGTTTTACCCCAGCTATTACGGTAGAAAATCATTGAATTCTTTTGAGAAATGAACTTTCCCGCAACATTCCTTGGTTTCGAGACCGCGGGAACGACAAACGTAAATAAATAAATAAATATTTTTTAGTTTTTTCGTATATTGACATCATTAACTTTTTTTTGACAAAAAGAAGCACTTTCTATGGTAAAGACTATGAGAACGTGTTCTTAAAGGATCCTACGATTAAAAAAAAAAAAACCAAGGAAAACTTTGGGTCCGTTTATTTTCTTTTTTTAAAATAATTTTTATTTTTTATTTTTAAAAATAAAAGAACCTATTTAGTAATCCATTTTTAAAATTTATTTTTAAAAATTGTTCTCTAAATATATAATTTAAAAATAAAAAAGTAGAAATAACTTTTAGTTATTTTTTAACTTATTTTTTATTTTGAATGTCAATTTTATAAGCGAATAAAATATTTTCTTATTTATAATAGCAACCACCTTTTATTTGTTATTTTCCTTTAATTTAAAAATAATTTCAGATAATAAGAAAATAATTTTTAAAAATATAAAAACAAAAATATATTCAAATCCATTTTTTCTTAGACCTAATTGTTTTTTGAAAAAAATATTTTTCCATTTTTTTATCACGTACAGTAGATGTGGCGGAAAATTTTAAAAGAAAATTGAAAGATAAAATTAATAATAAAAAATTAAAAATAAATATTATTAAAATTATATTTTTTTTGTTTTCAATAAAGTTCAAACGTAAAAGTTATTCTTAAAATTGAAAATAAAAAATATAATAAAAATCAGAGGTCCACCAATCAGGTGTTTTATCCTCATCGTTGTCCTCCTTTGTGGCGTGTCGGAAGGGTTCCCATCTCGTGGCCTCTGGCTTTATGACGTGCTTATGAAAAATGAATTTCAGCTTGGTTTTGTTGTTCTCCGCTTAACCTCTAAGAGAGGCCATCTCCGTATAAGTCAGGTCATTTGTGCATCTTTTTGCGCCAATGATGCATTTAATGTCCCTACCCACCTTCGCATTTCGTCCAATGCTTCCTTTCAAGCGAGTTGTGGCAAAGACGAGACAACCAATCGGAAGTGCCCAGAGCTAACAAAGGGTGCCTTTGCCCTAGAGACCCCATTGATGTTGTTAACCTATTTTATAAAGTTTCGGCTAATGTTTTGGTTGGGAGAGTTTCCTATTAATTGATTGGAAGTGAGGTAAAGAACAAGTTTTCAAAAGAGAGGTCCTTAGTTAGAGTGTTGACTTTTCACGACTAGTCGAAAGAATATTATCTAACAAGTATATTATTGGTAAATTTCTCAAAGAAGTCACATCCACGATGCGAAAAAAAGTTATTTAGTTCGACACAATACAAAGTGTGGAAGAGTGGTGTCATGCCATAAGTAGTCGCCAATTTATACTTAAATTGCTAATCATGTACTTAACCAAATAAAGCGGGGACAACTATCCATAAACATGGCAAAGTGGTAACTACCTTAAATTGTTTTATAAATACTCTCAGTTTTATAAGTAAGAGACTTATTTTGTCAGAATTACTACTTAAGCACTTTAAACACTTGGTTTCTATCCTCTAGCACTCCACTAACAATCTTTTGTAGCATTTTGCTATCCTTTGTTGTTCCTTTTTTTTTTTTTTTGGCAACTTCTTGTAATTCAAATATTATTTTTACGTGTAAGTGAGAGATTTAGATTTTCAAGTTGCACCCAATTGCACCTTTGACATATCATTGGATTGTGGTCTCTACATGTAATAGTAGCAATGACATTTTTTTTGTAATATTAGAAGTGATTAAATCACTAAACAGATATATGTAAGGATCATGGATCAAATCTTGAATGTACACACATGCAAGGACTATGGATTAAACTCTGAATACAATAAAAGATATAAAACTACTTTTAAAAGACATCAAATACTACTTGAGTTAAAGGTTCTTGACAGTAACAACTACATTTAGTTATCATTTACAAAGCATTTTATGCAAGTTGTTCTATGTTTAATGCTTTCATCTACTTATTTGTATTGCTTTTGTATTTACTTGATATAGAGGTTTCGAACATTGCCAATAAATTTTTTACAACCCATCTTTGAAAAGAGTTAAATTGCCCATTGCAATTTCTGACCATAAATAAGTGCATCATTTATTTAAGTTGCTAACAGTATACAATTAAGTTGTTTCTTCCACTTATGGCGTGAATTAAGACATCTTTAAGGTATTGGTGGCCAAGGTGGGCTAGGAGGCACAAATCTCTATAACTTCTAAGTGGTTGCAACTTGTAAAAGCAATTTCAAGTTAAAATTTCATAATAAAAAAGTGATTTTCAAATTAAATAAATAAAAAGTGAAGATTTGAATTCTTATTTAAATTTTCTCCATGTGTTTATTGACCCAAGTGTTACCTTTCTTATGGTGGATGTATTAGAACTCCTCAAATATGGTAGGCAACTTCTCTAACTTCTTTTCTTATATTTTAAAGGATTACATAGAAATGAAAAATCAAACTTAACATGTAAAGTTAGAAAAAATTATTAGTCACCTCACTAGTGTGGTATATGTCAAGTCCTGGCTAATGGTGGATGTTTGATTTTTCTTGTTTTACTCAAACACATCCTTGAAGTCCTAAGTGTCCTAAGACTTTTTCATCCTTGCTTAAAATCCATTAGGACTTTTTTTTGTTATGCATTTCCCTTATCATGTTTTAAGGGTGCTTTATGACCTTTGAATTAAAAAAAATTATGATTTTCATCTTAAGTATTCCATCTATACCTAGCATAGGAAAAAAAACTTAATTTTAGCACTAAAATTATTCTTCAATAAATTTCAAATTCAGATTATTACCTTAAACATATCTTACCACTAGTCTCTCATCTCATCATCTGTGTGTTCATGTCCTTCTAACAGATCCATGCACTTTCAAACTTACATTCCATAACATCACATATGGCCTTATTGATGGAAATAAATTTTGTGAACTTGTTCATAAAAAAGAAGTTTGAATTAATGATCCAAATTAAAATATTAAATGAAATAAATAAAATACAACAAACGTGAAAAATACTTACATGCATCTTTTTAAAATAATCCAAATATGCATGTCCTTTACTACTTAGAAAGGAAGCTTATTAGGGTAAAGTGTTGCTAGAAGGTTACAGAGTTATCATGGAAGCCTCTGACAAAAGAGGAATGTTGCTAACTTGAGTTAAAAGGAAGGAATACTAGAGGTGGAGGCTAGGGACATTGACATAGAAGTGTGAATCGTTCAAAAATTATTAGCAAAATGGATGAAAGAAACAAAGAGGTAATAGTGATTGAGGAGGAATCATATATGCATATATTCAAAAACTAATAATACAACATTTTGAATATGTAATGAATCATCATTTTCAACAACAAATGCATAGTCATCATCTATATAACAATAAATGGATTGAAATACAACATATGTTCCTTACAATGAATACTATTTATAAACAAATAATACAACATTTGAAGTATGTACACCTATATTCAATCAAAAAATAATAATTTCATCATTTTTAATAATAAATACAGAATCAATATCATTAATAACCAATGCAAATACATGCATTCCATTATTTTAAACACATTAATCACATGTACAATCCTACCTAATGTTTGAAGTTTTAAGTAAATATAAAAAAATAACAAGAAAAAGTAACATACCTTTTGTGTTAGAGTAAGAAAAAGGTGGAAGAAAGACCATAAAAGTTTCAATGATAGAGAAAATGGCAAAAAAACCCACGGAAAGCTTCAATAGTAAGAAATGAAAAGCAAAAATTAAAGATTTTGGCATTTAGATTCTTGATAAAATTAGCTTTCCCATGACATTTTTCAAGGCATGCATCATGGAAAACTTAAATGAAATGATGTGTTACATCATTTCTATAGGAGCTTATTAAAGTATAATGAATTTTATTTTTCCATGGCCTATTACTATGGGAAAAGTGAAATTTTGAATAGCTTATAGTAAATTACTATGGGAAATAAGCTTTTATGGATAGTTCAAATGCTAAATTTTTCCCACAATGCACATTGCACATGCTTTCTTACAAAGTTTTCCCTTGATCTCAAGGCTACAAGAAATTTTGTATGAAAAAAGACATTTTCTAAAAATAAGTCTTAAGCTTAAAACCTATCATATAACTTGTACTACTATAAAAATGTAAATAAACATTAGTTGTGTATCAAATTACACATCAATTTTCAATTAACATCTTAACAAATATCGTTATATATTAATTTTAATGTTCGTTATATAATTAACATGAAAAATAATTACAACATTGATTTTTTTGTTGAAAAAGTCAATGTCTTTTATTTTAATTTTTTTAACTTCTTACATTCCACATCAATTTTTAGTAAAAAAAAAAACCAACATAAAAGGTTTACATAATATTTTTTTAATGTCAAATTTTGACTTTATACTAGAATATTTATGCTAATAAAAAAATAAATACAACATTCCACCAAAATATATATTTTTGACTTAAAATTTTTAAAAATATAGAACTTCATTGTCAATTATTTATTTGGAGTGAAATTTTTGATTTCATATAATTTTTCAAATTCTATCCATTTGCAAATACAAAGGTGATTTAGTCTCCTAGAATTGCAAAAAAAAAAGTTATTTTTATGAATCTTTTCATTTTTTCTCCATCTTTCATCATTTTTTATCTGGCTTTGAAGGTATTGAATACATAATAAGCATTTAAAAATTAGATACATCTTTAGAAGCTATACAAAAGAAATACAAACTAAACAAATTAGAGAAATGGAAGTAAGAAATACACTTTTTATATTTTGAACTAATGACCTTAAGCAAGGCATTTGTGCTCGATATTAATTTAAAAAGTATCAATAATTCATTGATATATAGTAAATGACAAAGTGACATCTAGGGTTTTATAGAAATAGTTGGACAAAGATAGAGCTTGTGGTTGGAAATAAATAAAAGAGAGTGTGAGTGATAGCAAGTAAAAGGAAAAATAAAATAAGACATATTTTATTTATAATGTAAAAATGTCACTATTTTTATAATTTTAGACATTGATTATTTTAGGAATCGACATCTAAATTTTTTTCATATTTTCAAAAATATAACTATTCTAATGGTTTCAGACATTGATTATTTTAGGAACTATGTTTAACGTCTTGCAAGATGAAAATATGTCATTTAAAAAATTGATATATAAAATTTTTTCATATTTTTTAAAATATAATTGTTCCCATGAATTTAAATATCAATTATTTTAAGAATCGACATTATAATATATTAAAATATTAGTTATTTGCAAAAAAACCAATGTCATATCATAAGGAAGTTTTCCACATCAATTGTGCTATTTGCAATTAAATAGCTAATCATAGAGAGTAATTAAGATTTTATACAAATTTAATTGATATAAAATTATTGTATGATTAGTAATCTAATTATGCTAATTTATTTCAGAGTATAAATAAGATATCAATTATTTATGTTATGATTAACCTTTTTTGTAATCCAAATGCCAAAATACAAATAAGAAAGGAAAGATAGACAATTTATTCCAAAAGTACAAACAAATGTAAAGGGAAAGACAAACAATTTTGAAAATTTACTTTGACATTTTATTGATTTTCAAATCATTACATATATATGTTTTACAAAATGTTCATTAACAACACACTAAAAATACACTAAATCATGAATACAATATTTCAACAAAATAATATTTTTTCAATATAATACCCAAATTAAATTTACAAGCATAAATATCATATGACTTATGCTTAATGCTGCAAATTTCACACATTGAAGATCACTTTGTTTGTCTCATTTGCAACTCAAAAGTCTCAATAATACATTAACTTGCATTATTAACTTTAGAGTTTGAGTGGAATATAAGGATAGTTCACCCATTCTTACTGTATATTAAGAGATATTACAAATCTTTTTGAAATATCTCATCATACATTCCCTAAGAATGATATAAAAAAAGGGATAGGATATTTCAACAAGATTTGCAGCACTTCTAAATGCATAACATGATAAATGACCTACCCATGTCTCCCACTACTCTTATGTTAGACAATGGAGGCAAAAGTATAGAAATGTGTCATTTGGAAAGTGGAAGCAAAATTTATAGACATCAATTATTAGTCTAAAATCAAAATCCTATGTATCATTATTTTCAAAGTATATTTCCTAACCAATCATTCGAAATATTTTTAAATAATAGTTATATACAAAATTGACGTATTAAGCTTTTACAATTTCATAAGAACTTCATAAATACCATAACTTTGGACATGAGTTAAGTTTAAAACTAACATATTAAAGTTTGACAAACATCAATTAATTTTAAAATTGATGCTTCAAGTTTTGTTTCATTTTTCTTGCAACTTTTAAATGACATGTATTTTAATATCCATTAAGTAAAAATTCAATGTTTTTATGTTTTTCAATAATATTAAAAATATTATCACGTCTAAATAAATATCAATTACACTTTCTATTATCTTAATATTTCAAATATTTTAACAAATATCACCGAATCAAAATAAGTATTAATATTAATTTTAGGCGATGTTTATTTGTAATTCTGCAGCATTGCCATCTAACCAAGTGCTAGTCATATGATCAAAACCCTTAATAGTTTGACTTTTCTATGCAAATTAATGTTCGGCTTTCTCATTAATAATTAATGAAGTTATCAACACTCCAGCATTTGCAACTCTAGCAAGAGTCCTATGGATGGTATTACGACCGGCAAACTTAGGAAAAATTTGATGGAATTCTTCATGCTACATGACAGTGCCGAAACAATGATAAAAAAAGATATAATTTCATAGTTAATTTGTTTTCGGTTAGTTGATATTATTTTGAATGTTTAATGTTCTATTTATTTTATCAAAAAATATTTTTTATAAAAGAAAACATCCGTATATATATATATATATATATTTAGAAATTTAAAAATAAAAAAAGTAAATTTCTTTTAAAATGGAGGAATTTATTTTTCTTAAATTCTTCATATTTAATATTAAATAAATAAAATATTTTTTCTCACTTTAATATTTTATAATTATATTTTATGAAAAATACTTTAATGAAATAAACAGACCTCAGCTCAAACTAGTTAGTCTTCTTATAATTCTGATTTCATAAGAAAAATGGACTCTCCTTTTCGTTTTAGATACAACTACTACAATTCACATTCGCATGTATGATTGAAAAAGCTAGAAGAAGGATGTTCATTACTTGGACATTTGATGAATATATAAATTTATATCTGGGGGGTACTTGGAGTGCTGATGATATATAGCTAATTAATTTTCAGTGAAGTAGGTACAAACAGAACAGCAAGCAAGCAAGTTTGACTTTAGAGTCGATTAAATTGAGAAAATGAGCTACTTGATGATTGGCCGAGAGTGTAATTGTGCATGGGGGTTTTCATGCTCCGTGAAGCTGAGCCACAAACAGGCAGAGCCCCACCCCCAACCCCACCCCTTCCTTTGGGTACATATTCCTACCAAGTCTGGAAACGCAATATTATATACCATACTTTTATTTATGGCTCAAATTTCTCGGTTCTCAAAAACACTCTGGAGAAGTAAGGAACTCTAAAGGTGAAGCACAAAATTCAGCGAGTCAACCAGGATCGTATATATATATATTTTTTTGGCCCTGCAACCTGTGGTGGAAAATATAAACTGACAATTGAAGCTAAAATAAGAGCAGGAAAGAGAGAGACAGAGATTGAAGGCATCGGCCGGAGAAATGAAAGCAACAACCGGGACCGCAATAATAATTTGATGTTTGAAATGATAGAATAGAATGAAATGAAAAAGTTTGTTTGATGAATATTATGGAATAAAGATGTTCTATTCTTGAGAAATGGTTAATCCATAGAAAGAGTGTCATTTCATCATTTGTGATATAGAATTTTTATTCTTTATATTTTTTTTATATATGTTAATATTATTATTTATTAATAAATAATAAAATGATATTTATTTTTAATATTATATTATTAAAATATTTCAATAATTATATTTTTATTAATAAAAATTTATAAAAAATATTTTTTATTCTTTAATAAAAATTATTCAATTAAAAAAATTGATAAATTAAATTTTATATTTTTATTATAAGAAATTATTTATTAATTAGGATTGATAATTATGGTTTTTTTATATTTAATTATAAAAAAGTTACAAATAAATAAAAAATGACAATATTATCTTTTATATACATATGGTTTAAATTTTATACTTTCTTTTTATTTTTAGAGATAGTATTATTATTGATATTTTTTATTTTATTATTACAATATTTGATGTGCCAAACATTTTATTCCATTCTATTCCATTTCATTGAACCAATGGTAATATAAAAACCATTTTAGTTCAAGCAAAAATAATTAAATGATATAAGAGAGTATCAACGTTCGATTAACTTATAACTCAAATTAAACATTATATAAAAGAGAATATTCCTGTTCCTATAATTATGTCCAGTAAAAATACTCAATATTGATTATTCCTATTCACTTTTCCTTACTAACGGAAAAAAAAACCAAAAACAAAAACGGAATAATTGAATCATAGACACTCACGCTTAGTTAGAAGCATGGGTCCAACAGGAATCCCAAAATTAGAAAGACAACCAACCAGAATTCAGAGAATAAGATGAACATCAAATCCTTAGCCAATGAACTTTGAGATAAGAGCAAACAGGGGGTCCCAAGAAGTTTGATACCTTTCCACACCAAATTGCCAACAAAACTAAATACATGGGCAATTTCTCTGGGTAAGAGCAAAATATATAAATCTCCCATTGGGGTGGCTCTGGCTCTGGCTCATTTACCCACTATATATACTCTCTCTCTCGCGCTCTCTCTCTCTCGAGTCTCTATACGCGAACAATAATTGCACCACTTGAAGATCCCTAAATGTCTACATGCAAGCTTTTTTCACTTTGAGGGTAAAAATTGATCTGATTTTTCCATGATCACCCAAATGAAAGCTTCAAACGTATTGGGGGCCAAAACCGCAAGAGCTTGCGATAGCTGCCTCCGCAGGCGGGCTCGTTGGTTCTGTGCAGCCGATGATGCTTTCCTCTGCCATGTCTGCGACAATTCAGTTCATTCTGCAAATCAATTAGCCAGTAGACATGAAAGAGTTCGCCTTCAAACTGCTTCTACTTCCAAAGCCAACTGCTCGTGGCATAGTGGATTCACACGCAAGGCAAGAACCCCACGTCACAACAAGCACTTATCTTTGCGACAGCAAAGACCTAAACATGAACAAGAAGTTCTTCTCGGTAATATGAATTCACTCCCTGTTGTTCCTGAGATCGGAGGCGAAGAAACGGCGCTGGATGAGAATGATGAGCAGCTGCTTTTCCGGGTGCCGGTTTTTGATCCATTTGAAGTCGAGCTTTGCAATATATACAGTGAAGTTGGGGATGAGAGATTGGAAACCGCCATGAAAACCGACGTTGCTGACAATGAAGGAACTTGTGATTTGGACAATTTTTCCAAGTTTCTTCCATCGGATATGGATCTTGCTGAGTTTACTGCAGATGTTAAAAGCTTACTTGGAAGTGAACTTGATGACGATTCTGGTGAAATGAAAAGATCAGAAGTACTGTTTGATTGTAAACCAGAAGCTGGTATAGATGCTTATTTGGGAGCGGAAAGTGCCACGGTAAAGGTTAAGGATGAACAAGTTGAAGGAGTTTCAGATTGCCATTTGGATTCAGTTGTGACTGTAATAACAAGTGATGCACTGAATTGGAACATTGAATCGGAGTCACCGGCAGCAGCAGCTACACTGGAAGAGGAGGAGGAGGAGGAGAAGGTGGTGGTGCCGGTAGTGGCAAATGATAGTGGGAGTAGTAAAGTGGGCACAAAGAGAAAGGTATTTTTGAGGCTCAATTATGAGGAGGTCATCGGTGCTTGGGCCACCCAAGGCTCCCCATGGACGACAGGAATTCCACCTGACTTCAATTCTGATGACTGCTGGCCTGATTTCTCGGTATTTTCTCCTCTCAATCCTTTCTTTTCACGTTGCAATCAAACTGAAACTAAAGTAAATCGTTAATGTTTGGAAATTTCAGGGTTGGAGTACAGGTGGAGATGTCAAGGGAGGCGCAGTGAGAAAGGATGCGGGTAGAGAAGCAAGAGTGACAAGGTATAGAGAGAAGAGACGAACTCGTTTATTTGCAAAGAAGATAAGGTACCAAGTGAGGAAGCTGAATGCAGAAAAGAGACCTAGAATGAAGGGTCGATTTGTGAAGAGGACTTCCCTGCTTGAAACCTCAGCTTTTCCTAATTACCTGGGACATGCATGCATGCATCAACTACTTTAACTGCTATGTTTGCCCTTTTTTTGGGGAAATTTGGATCCCTTGGCCTTAGCTGGCATAGGCTATGTATGTATGTATATAGCATTGATATATGTAACATAATCAGTAAGTCAGCTGGTTGCTCATTATACTGGCAACCATTGTAGTTACTGTCCGTCTTTTTTCCAGCAAAACATGTCTGGTTGCTTGCTGTTTTTTAGGGCTAAATATATCTTTAATAGCAGCCCGGTGGTGATTATCTCAGCAGATTGAAAACTTCTGTAATCAACTTTAGGATTAATTAGGAAAACTTTTTATTTCCTGATTACAAATTCAAATATTCCACATTGCTTATCTGAATTGTTTAGGCTGGTTTAATATCAGTTTGTGCAGGAATTGCTTCATAAAAGATATGCTTCTGCTTGGATTTCAAATCAAGATGTGGTATAGAAAACAAGATGGAAAAAACAGAAGAAGGAGAAAGAAGAATGCATCACACACAAATCAATTAATTGGAACTCTTTTCACGCTATGAATTGTCTGGGTACCACGAGCACTTTAAAAAAGGTCGGGGTTTCGAGTTATCTTATTAATTCAAGAGTTGAGAGTGATAAGTTGTTCCTGCTCTTTTAATTTCTCCCAAATTTTTTTAATAAAATGTTAACCATCGTAAAATATAATTGATCACTAGCATTATATTTTGCACAATTACAATAATTTGCCGTTTAGATATTGCATGTTCATTGATTAAAAAAATTGGATATGATATATTTTTACTTGGTTTATGTTACACTGTCATATTACCTACGACAGGACTTGTATATATATTTTGTGTATATGAACTAGAATTTTGAAGATTCTCCTTTGTAAAATCACAAAAAATATTAAACTGAGTTTTACTTCGATACTCTGTCTCTCTCGTGGAGAATTGCCTTATCACATAAATCATATAACTTATAATGTATGAAGTTTTTTTTTTTCTTTGGTAATATGCAAAGTCTTGCAACACGAAAATATTTAAAACTTTTGTAAAGGTTGCAAACTTATATATAAAATTCATAAAATTTTATGAAAATCCTCGTAGTAGTTAAAACGGTATTTCTTTTCTTCTTTATCTTTAAAATTAATCTAACTTGAATATATTATTCTGAATTAATAATTTTATTTACAAATTTATTATAATTTATTTAATCTTAAATTATTAGGGTGAGTTAAAAATGTATTAAATGTGTAATTTTTTAAATCTATAATTATTATTTTAAGTTTAAACTTATTTTCAAATATTTAAATTATTTTTCAAACAAAAAGAAAAATTCGATAGACATGGTTTGCAAATCCGCAGTCTCCGAAATTCATAACTCAGGCTCTAATTTAAGGAGTTTGAATAAACCAAACCCAATTCAATCCATTAACAAATCGGATGGATGAATTTAACGTTTATGAAAATCCCTATTAACTTTTTTTTTTTTGGTTTGATGTTTATTGTCATTCCTGAGATGGTTTCGAGGAGGCAGCTGATGACGGTCATTTTCATTGCAAAGAGAGTTTTTTTTTTTTTTTTCTTTTTGGTAAAACATCACGCTCCTATTTTGTACTTTCTATAGTCGCTCGTATGTTCTATCAATCAAAGCATTTGTTAATTAAAACGCATAATATGGTCATTAATAGGTGGAAATTTAGTTCAAAATGATAACATCACCTCAGATAATCACTCTGAAAAAATTCATTGAATTAAGATACAGATATCAACATGCAGTACTATAGGATGTGGATATTTAGGTCCCTTGGTTAATCACAAAAGCTACTTGAGCCTTCCTTTATTATAAAGGCACTGTTTTTAATTACAATTATTAAAATACACCAACTAAAAATATATTAATAATTTTAAATTATTAAATTTTATTTAATTTATATAATATTATGTAAATTAATAAATTTTAAATTTAGTGAGGTCTTATTTCGCAATTAACTTCCCCCTCTTCGATGCATATGGCCATCTCTTCTCTGTTCCGCCAACAATTGGGCTCAAAAGCATATAACGCAAGAGTATGACATATGGCAATAACTTAAGAGTAACAACTCCACCTTGTCACGGTGTCATTAAGTACTCGTAGCTTAATTGCTATTTCATATTATACCGACTACTAGTTCGGTTCACAAAGAATTGAGATTTTTTAAAAAATAAATTCTCTTATAAATATTTTAAAAGTTCTTAAAGTTATATGATTAGTATTATAAAAATGATTATTTTTAAAAATTAATTTTCTGTGCTTCATTTGATTTAGCTTTAAATTTCTTTAAAATATTATTAAATAACTAATATATCTTCAAAAAATAGTATATATAAAAGATTAGAAATATTGATATATTCTAATTATTTTTAATTATTTTTTAAAATGATATATCTAATCTCTTTTATATATATATATATATATATATATATATATTTATATATCTTAATTATCATAATATAATTAAAATAGGATATAATTTAAATAAGGAAAAATACTGGTTAAATATCTAATATAATAAATAATTAATTCAATAAAATTTATATAGAATAAATAATATATATACTATTTTATATTTATATAATTGAATATCAAAATAATAAATAATATGAATTAAATGTAATTGTAAAATAAATAAAATAATATAATAGATATATAAAAATATAATTATATTTATAATGTAAAGACTTTTAGTGAGAGAAAAATTATAAATAAATAATAAATTTTTTTTATAATTTATTTTTTTATCATAATTATTCTCTCATTAGAAATTTTTAACTAATTATACTCTAAGAAAAATCATTATTAAAGTCATGTCATTAGTGAAAGAAAAATTAAAATTATTATACACTAGAATCAATTATATTTTCATCATTATATCAAATAAATTCAAAATCAATAAATTATAAGCTTTTGTTATAATAAATACACACTTAAATCATTCTGCCTCCAAGGTAAAGTCATGGTTGCAGGTTGCTGCTTTATGATGTGAAGAAATTATTAATGAGAAAAATAATCCTAAACAATGCATTATTTTGAAAGGAGGAGGATCACTCTTTTATTATTATTATTATTATTATTATTATTATGGAGTTCACACCGGAAGGTAGAAATAAACGTCTCATGTTCGTTGCTGTCATTCGAAAAAGATGAGTTAAAATGATATAGGGACAATTTCATTTAACAAAAGCAAAATGTGAAGATGGCTAATGCTAATTAAAAAAAATTAAGAGATGAAATGGTCACTAAAACTAAAATTAAAGAATGATTTATTATGTTTACTCTAAATGATAATACGAAAATTAAAAAATACAACCACAATCATAATTAAAATTATTAAAATAATCAAGATACTTAATTCCAATCATCATGCTTCTCGATTTTACTAGATCTCCATGTCATGGTCATGTATTTATTAAATATATTTCATCAATTTAAATTTAATTTATGTTAATATAAAATATTTTATACTATAAGAAGAGAAAGCATGTTATTAAAAAAGTAAAAATAATTAAAAAATTTTAACAACTATAAAAAAATTTTAATAATTTTTTATTTATGCAATAATATATAAATAAATGACAATATAACAAATTATTTTTCTAACAAATGGCTTTTTTTATTGTCAGATTATATATTATGTATAATTTTATATATTCATAAAAATATTAATCACATTATATAATTGCAAATGTTTTTCTGGTATATGTAATTAGAAATATGTTTTCAGATTAGCCCTGATAGGGAATGAGTTACAAATGAAAATAAAGTATTAGATCCGATTATAAAAAAATATAAATATAAAATGACAAATTAAAATAACATAAAAGAATTAAAAATTTAATTTAACTTATATTATTGTTTTAAATTGTAAAAAGGTTACAATATTATTTGTCGAGGCACCTGCAATTTATATTTTATGAAATACATTTCTCAAAACATTTATACCCTCTTTTAATGCATAATATAATATAATAAATAATAGATATTAAGAGCAAGTCAAAAGATTAGATCGAGGGTACCTGTGAGGATTACGGTAAGTCTTCAAAGAGTAGAACAACCTAATAATCTATTGCTGAACCTTTATCCACCAAAACATAAATTGTAATTTTTTTTTTTTCACAAAATGGCAGTTAATATTGGCGGGTGAGTGGCGCTAAAACGATTGTGACGCAGAGAGACTTAGTCTCCTACGTTGTCGGATGACTCTTCTCTTCCCTTCTTTCTCACGCAACCCAACGGTACTACAATTTTCTCAGCCTTCTCGGTTCCTTCCATTTCTTATATTTCCTTCCAAATTAGACTTCATTTGCTCCGACCCTTCAATTTTTATTTGTATTCAAATAGGGATTTCCCAAAAAGTCTCTGCCTTTTCTTGCCCGGTGAGCTCTTCCCCCCATACACGGCTTCATATAAGCTTATGTCAACACAATGGTTCATAAAGGTTGCCGCTTTTTAATAACTAGTATATGATTCATTGTGACAATGCTATGATTCTAACATGCATTTGTGTCCCAGATTTGAAGAGTTCTTTTTCTGGTGATGCAGTGAAATTTTATTGTAAATCTGTCTGAATAGACTTCTGAAGTTGCATATCCTCCAACAACATAATCATGAGTGAGATTGAAGGTAGGGACATTGGTTTTTCTGTTTGCTATTGAGGAGGTAAATTACTAAACTTGTTCCCCTTTTTTTTTGTATTCAGCCAAACATCGAGTGATTTTGGTTCAGTGGTTAAATAGTGTTATTCCCACATTAAGCTTGCCAATAGATATTAAGGAAGATGAGTTAAGAGCCCGCTTGAACAATGGTGCAGTTTTATGTCAGCTATTGAACAAGCTACAACCTGGTTCTGTGAATGCGGTAATTTCATCCTTTTAATCAATTCAAGCTATAACTTAGAGACTTGATTTTAGATATGTTGGTTCAATCTAAATTCCCTATTATAGGTTGTCAGTTCTGATCATTCTGTACCATCACGCTCAGAAAATGTCAAAAGGTTTTTGGCAGCCTTGGATAGACTAGGTTTGCCTCGGTTTGAAACATCAGACTTAGAGCAGCAGGTATGGTCAGCTTGGCTTTGTGAAATGTACTTGAATGACTTTTCTTGGGTTTCTAGTTTTAAAGAAACTTGTTTGAAGGTTCCTAAGTCTAGCAACAGAAAAGTAGCCATGCATATTTTCCGAGTTTACTATGTACAGGAAAAATTCTGCTGAGATACACGAGTTTTCATGTGCTTGAATCAAGCTTTTCTGGTGTGATTCTGATAATTCCTCCATGATTGCATAATGTAGGGATCTATGAAGGCTGCTGTGGATTGCCTTTTAAAGCTGAGAGCAAAAAGTTTGCAGAATGCTTTGGGAAATAACAACATTTCTGTAACTAATTTAAAATCTGACAGCCCTCGCGGGAATGGAAATTCTCGTGTACATTTTTCCACACCATCTGTAGAAGAGCAGAGGAAGGTTTCATCAGACTCAAAGTTTCAGCGTATTTTACGCAGCCCTGTTATGGCAGGTACGTGATTTTTAACTCGGCATCTAACTTGTACTTTAAATCTCCTTGTACTGCATTAATGATTTTTGCCTTTATCTTCTGCAGAACCATCAGCTGCATTAATATATCATATTGGTCATAAATTCCATGATGTGTTCCAACTGAAACAAGGAAGCTATGTAGATCTTCCAGCTGCAAAAATTTCAGAGATGATGAAATCAAATAGTTTAGATGTAAGTTCTCATATTGTTACTCTCAAAATCAGATTTTCACACTCTTTTTTGATAATATCTATTCTTGCTTGATGCGTCATTGATTTGCTTCAGCACCTCTTGTTGCAGAATGCCCCAACTCAATCACTTCTAAGCGTTGTCAATGGCATTCTAGATGAAAGTGTAGAACGAAGAAATGGTGAAATACCTCATGTATGTAAGGATGGCCTTGGAAGCTTTGGTGTTACATAAGCAATATTATTACCTTCATGATTTGTATGTACTCATTTAACACACAAGTTCGTTTTGAGTATTGTCTGACAAAATCTTTGCTCCTCAGCGTGTGGCTTGTTTGCTAAGAAAAGTTGTGCAGGAGATTGAGCGACGCATATCAACTCAAGCAGAGCATATACGAACTGTATGTCATTTGCAATGCTTTTCTGATTCTTGGTTTCCTCCTCTGTTGATTTTATAAATTTTATAATTCTTACATTGTGCCTTCAGCAAAACAATCTTTTTAAGACTCGTGAAGAGAAATTTCATTCGAGAATCAGAGTACTTGAGGCACTTGCATCTGGAACAAATAATGAGAGTGAGGTATCAGGAATACTTTAGTCATTATACTAGAAGTGATTCCTTTGAATTTTGCATTTCAGTGAGGACATTCTATTAATCAAAGGGAACTATTTGGTGCAGATAGTTGCGAGCCAGATTCAGCAATTAAAGGTAAAATGTTCACTCAATATACAAATGAAGTAAATACTGACACACTTTCAAAGAAAAGATAAACAAAAGCTTTTGGTTGGATTGTATACATATTTTGCATAATATTGGAGTTTTGTTCTTCAATACAGACGGACAAGACCAAAGTGGTAGAGGAGAGGAAGTCTGATGGTGAAGATATCATTAGGTTGAAGAAAGAGCAGGAAGACAGAATTAATGAAATTTCAATGTTGAAGGAAGAACTGGAAACATCAAAAAGATCAAATGAGTTGAGATGCTCACAGTTGAAAGAGAAAATTAAGATGACAGACGACATTGATCTTAATAGGTTGATGAAAGAGCAGGAAGACAGGATTAATGAAATTTCAATGTTGAAGCAAGAACTGGAAACAACAAGAAGATCATACGAGTTAAGATGCTCACAGTTGGAAGAAAGGAACAAGACAGCTGATGATAAAGACATGAATAGGTTGATGAAAGAGCAGGAAGACAGAATGAATGAAATTTCAATGTTGAAGCAAGAACTAGAAGCAGCAAAAAGATCATATGGGTTAGGATGCTCACAGTTGGATGTGAAGAAGACGACAGCTGATGATAAAGACATTAATAGGTTAATGAAAGAGCTGGAGGAAAGAATGAATGAGATTTCAATGTTGAAGCAAGAACTCGAAAAAACAAAAAGATCATATGAGTTAAGATGCTCACAGTTGGAAGAGAAGAACAAGACAGCTGATGATAAAGACGTCAATAAGTTGATGAAAGAGCAGGAAGACAGAATGAATGAAATTTCAATGTTGAAGCAAGAACTAGAAGCAACAAAAAGATCATACGAGTTAAGATGCTCACCGCTGGAAGAGAAGAACAAGACAGCTAATGATAAAGACATCAGTAGGTTGATGAAGGAGCAGGAAGACAGAATTAATGAAATTTCAATGTTGAAGCAAGAACTAGAAACAACAAAAAGATCATATGAGTTAAGATGCTCACAATTGGATGAGAAGGAGATGGCAGCTGACGACAAAGATGTTATTAGCCTGATGAAAGAGCAGGAAGATAGAATAAATGAAATATCAATGTTGAAGCAAGAACTGGAAACAACAAAAATAACATATGAATTGAAACTATCAAAGTTGGAAGAGAAGAAGAAGGTTTATGAGGAAGATATTATTAGGTTGATGAAAGAGAAGGATCAAAGAAATATTGACGTTTCAAATTTGAAGCAAGAACTAGAAACAAGAAAAAGAGAATATGAGTTACGATTGTTAGAGTTGGAAGACAAGAAGAGCAATGATGAATATACTGATTGGGTGATGAAAGAGCATGAAGACAAAGATAATCTAATTTCAGTGATGAAGCAAGAACTGGAAACAAAAAAAAGAGAATATGAGTTACAATTGTCAGAGTTGGAAGAGAAGAAGAAGGTCAATGATGAAGATAATAATAGGTTGATGAAAGAGCATGATGACAAAAATTATCTAATTTCAGTGTTGAACGAAGAACTGGAAACAACAAAAAGAGAATATGAGTTACGATTGTCAGAGTTGGAAGAGAAGAACAAGGCCAATGAAGAAGATGCTAATAGGTTGATGAAAGAGCATGATGACAAAAATAGTCTGATTTCAGTGTTGGAGCGAGAACTGGAAGCTGTAAAGAGAGAATATGAGGTACGATTGTCAGAGTTGGAACAGAGGAATAAGGCCAATGAAGAAGATATTAATAGGTTGATGAAAGAGCAAGATAACAAAAATAATCTAATTTCAGTGTTGAAGGAAGAACTGGAAACAAAAAGGACAACTTGCTCACAGTTGGAAGCAGAAGTTAAGGGTGCTAAAGAAGAACTGAAACAGAAGTCAAAAGAATATGAGTGTCTCTTGGAAGATCTAAGAAGTAAAGCGAAAGAGCTCGAGGCTTTGGTTGAATCAAACAATAAGAAATATAACATGGAAAGAAATCGAATACAAAACGATGTGAATTGTCAGTTTAGTTCCCTGCAGGTATGATGGTGTATGTGTTATAGTTGATCTTAAATATTTATCAATATCATATATTGAAATTTTTTGTTGAATTTGAAAAAATCCAGAAAATAAAAGTATTGTGGGAATCCATTAAGCAAGATGTTGTGAAGGAAAAAAAGATCTACCTAGAGGAATGTAATAAACTAGGTATGCCTTTTTATTAGGATTCATTTTATTGTCATTCTGCCCTCCTTTTTTTTTTTTTTTGGTATTTATTTATAAACTTTTCTTGCTTTGCGCTGATCATTTGGTTGTAACCTCAGGGGTAAATCTTGAAGTTGTAGTGAATGCTGCTGAGAAATACCATGCTGTTCTTGCTGAAAATCGAAAAATGTTTAATGAACTTCAAGAACTAAAAGGTGCCACCACTCAGTCTACTAGGTTATTAATGTGTGATGCTCTGAAATCATATGAATTTCTCTTCTTGTCACAGGAAACATCAGAGTATATTGTCGAGTTAGACCATTTATTCCTGGACAGAAGGAAAGGAAGTCTATTGTAAATCATATTGGTGAGGATGACTTGGTTGTTGCCAATCCTGCCAAACAAGGGAAAGATGCTCTTCGGTCATTTAAGTTCAATAAGGTCTATGGTCCAGCTACAACTCAAGGTTTAGTTTAGTTCTTCAATCTTGTCACTGTCAACTCTATACTTTGGATGAATATTTTGCATCGTATTTCCAGAAAACTCAGATTCCAATTTCTCCTTATTAATTGCTTGCGACATAGTGGTATGCTTACTCACAATATTTATTTAAATGCTGCAGTGCAAGTATACACTGACATCCAGCCCTTTATACGATCAGTACTTGATGGGTATAATGTCTGTATATTTGCTTATGGTCAAACTGGCTCAGGGAAAACTTACACCATGGTATGTATCCTCCTTTGTATTTGGTATTTCGTTCTATGTTATGTTAATTTAAGGCAATTCTCATTCTATAATATATGCATTTCACAGAGTGGTCCGAATGGGGCAACAAGTGAGACATGGGGTGTCAATTATCGAGCTTTGAATGATCTCTTCAGCATATCTAGCAGTAGAGCAGGTTCAATATCCTATGAAGTTGGGGCTCAAATTGTGGAAATATATAATGAACAAGTGCGCGATTTATTATCATCAGATAGTTCTCAGAAGAAATATCCTTTTCCAAGAATTGTGACCAAGTGCATGGACTTTACTTCTTCTAGCTATTTTTTTTATCCTTTTTACATTGTTTAGAGAGGAGGTGTGTTTTGCTTATCTTTTGGTTTCCTTGATTTGCACACACTCGGGATAACGACCAGCTCTCAAGGCAAGGGCATAGCTGTACCTGATGCTAGCATGTTCCCCGTTAAATCTCCTTCAGATGTATTGGAATTAATGGAATGTGGGCTAAAAAATAGAGCCATGAGTGCCACTGCTATGAATGAAAGAAGTAGCCGCTCTCACAGGTTATATATGTGTATGTGCGTGCACACATGCGTGTGTTTCTCATCTTGCAGACATGCTGCATTGAAAGTTGCTAGTATGATGACATATAATAGCCTGTTTGAACAGTGTGGTCTCTATTCATGTTCGTGGGACGGATTTGAAGTCGGGCTCTGCCTTGCATGGTAATCTTCATCTGGTAGATTTGGCAGGAAGTGAAAGAGTGGATCGCTCTGAAGTGACTGGGGATAGGCTTAGGGAGGCACAGCATATAAACAAATCATTATCTGCCCTTGGAGATGTCATCTTTGCCCTTGCTCAGAAGAGTTCCCATGTTCCGTACAGAAACAGCAAGCTTACTCAACTTCTTCAAAGTTCTCTAGGTATATAGCATTTTTCATGACATTAGAAGAGTTGCCATGTTCTATTTGACTATATAAAAATAAAATGTAATCTTGGGTTTTATTCTGCAGGTGGTCACGCAAAGACCATCATGTTTGTTCAACTTAATCCTGATGCAAGCTCATATTCTGAAACTCTCAGTACTTTAAAGTTTGCTGAGAGGGTCTCTGGAGTTGAGCTAGGAGCTGCAAAAAGCAACAAAGATCAGGGCAGAGATGTTAGAGAACTAATGGAGCAGGTATTTACTGAATTTATAAAACTTGCTGTTGCTTTCAGATGCTATGAATGCAACCATTTTGCTTCTGTCGATCTCATATATGTCTTCTCTTTTGCAATGTGTAGAACAACTCAATTTTTTTTATATGCATTTAGATTTTGACATGATATTAGAGCCTCTTCAATCAAATGGTCAAAAGGTCAATCCTTACCACACAGCTTCAAAGGTTGTTTTTGTTTTTATTCAATTTACTATCTGAACTCGTAGGTGGCTTCACTGAAGGACACTATCTCAACAAAAGATGAGGAGATTGACCGGCTGCAATTGCTAAAAGAACTGAAAAACGCCAATTCTGAGAGGCGCGGGGGAACAGCTTCCTCGAGGTATAGACCTTCCTTTCCGACCAAATCTCTCAGTAGACATTACTTTTAAGCAACACCAAAAATCGTGAGAGCTCTGTAACTGATAACTAGCTACATGAAAATGAAAATTCTAGGGTTGCCGGGGAGGACATAGGTCAGAATATTGATGCAGATGCAGATAATGATGAAAGATTAAGCGACATTTCTGACAGTGGTGTTTCCGTGGGAACAGAAGCTGATGGTTCCTCAGATAATAGCACCCTTGCTGAAGGCAAAGTGTCATCAGATAACTTACAGAAGTGAGTTTACAGCTTTTGGCTATTCCCTTTTACATTATTGCTCCTTAAGAATTCTGCTTTGAGTCATGAATGAAATTTATTCACAAACTCCTGATTGTGTTTATGCAGACTTAAAGCAGTGACTAAAGTTGTTAAAGCCTTTCAGAAATCTTCTTCATCCGTTGGTGCATCATCAAAGGAATCACCTTCCAAGGCATCAAGTAAGTCAAAAATCAAGATTTCCCATCTTCTTGTTATGAATTCTGGTTTTGTGTTTTGTCCTTTTTTTTTTCAATTTCTTAGCAAACTTTCATATCAGGTCTCAAAAGAACACCCAGTGGTGGCCATCTAAAAGTTTCAAAACGATTGCCATAATATATGAGAAGCAGAAGCTGCAATTCATTCATAAACTCTTCAATTTTTTATACACATGTACATATAATTCTCTGTATTGTTCAATCTGAACATTTTGATTTTGTAGTCATACATTGTTGCAGGATGTAAATAACTTGATGGTCTATTATGAATGTAACTGATATCTAGAGAGTTAGACTAATTTAATTTGTTAAATTAAAAAGTAACCATAATTAAGAAAAAAATTTATCTTTGAAACAACTGTACTGTTTCAGCGAAGCATACAGTAGATTGTTTGAAACAAAGCAATTACTTAATGATTCAATCAGAAAACAGTCTAGGAGGTAAATAAATTTTAACCAAAATCAGTTATTATTTGACGACTAATTCGTAGCCCATTCTCTTATCTTATAATATACATAATATTCACTCACATCCTCTTGTAAACTAGTGTGGGATCCAGAATTCTCAGCAGTTCGTGAGTAAATATAAGTGGAAGAGTGAATATAAAGAAGTGAGTGTTCCATTGTTATTATTTGTTGATCATCAGTTTAGGACAAGATTAAATTTAACCCATTGATCATCATCTCTTGGGCTGTATGTTTATCAATTTTTGGGCTGCTCCATATTTTCATTCGTTTGAGGTTATATTTTGGTAGAGTATAAGAATTAGAATGGACATCTTTCCATATATGTTTTGCAACTTCTATTAAAAGTTTTAATTTAAAAAAAACTGAATTTTTAATTATTTTATATGTGACTTTACTTAATGGAATTAAAATATTTTTTGTCAAACATGAATTCTGTACGCAATTATAATTTATTAAAATTGTTGCATGCTTTTATATATAAAACTGCAGCTTTTATCCTAAAACTTTGTAAAATCTTACAAAATTTCCAAGCATCTATCAAAGCATCATCCGTATGTTTATGTATACATCACAAGATTATACATTGGTGAAACTTGGAGAAAGGCAAAACAAAAATATCATGCCAGATAGCATTGCATGAAGATGAAGTTGGTGAGTGTGAACTAAAAACTTGTATTGTGCATTTGTAGTTAGGAATTGCGATATAACAGAGATCAACATTCTTTTTTGTCTCATATTTCATAATCCAAGACTAAATGTTAACTTGTTATGCCTACTATTGAAAATAAAATTCTTTTCATTCTCATATCTCATAGGACAATGGAACTTAATGAAAATTTTTGGAGGTTGTAATTTTTGTCTTATCTCAAAATTTGAAATGTGGCAAGCTTTTACTTTATTTCCATCTCTAAAGGTAAAAAAATCTTCCCACCCCCACATTCCAAACTAAAGCGAATTGCCATTCCCTTTATTCATTCCAAACTAAATGAAACGAAATTCTCATATAGTGAGAAAGCAAGAAGCCATGAACTTCGTTTGCATATTGTACTCATAATATCAATATTTTAATTCTAAAATTATGCTATCAACAAAGTAGCATATCTCCAGCGTCAAACTACAGACAGTAAGTATGCAATAAATTTTTCCGTTGCCCCAATTAAATGGTTTGTAATGCAGCGAGCGGAAGATACAGATGTAATGAAGGAAACGAATATTTTTAATTGTGTTTCCCTGGCGTAGGCGCAAACTCTTTGTTGGCATCATGTGACTATGAGCCAGCTTGTCTTGGGGTGCGAACGCGCCCGAAGGAGAAAGCAGGCGGCACGCAACTTCCCTATTGGAGTCAGATGGGACCTATTCTGATGTATTAACCAAACCAACTTGAAGCCAGCCAGCCAGCCTCCACCCACCACTCCCCCCCCCCCCCGGCGGGGCGGCTGCCTTAACTACTTACATCATAACATGACATTGTATTTGCCAACCTCCAATGGCCCCATCTATCCTTATCCTACTCCCCCCTTAGTCAGCCTTTTAGACCATTCCCTATTTCTAAAATCCCATTCACATCAAATACTAATCTTTCTCAATTCCCCATCTTATGAAAAAGACAGATCATGAAATTGCGGGTGAGTCCCCTCTGTCAAAGACGTGACTATGAAAAGTGCTTTGAAGCTTCCTAATATCCTCTTCCAGGTTTTATATATATTACTGGAGAAACCAAGTCGTCATTCCATCGACCAACTTTGGCGCATAAAAAACATCCGATCTGATCTTATCAAATAGGCAACACCTTTCAAACAAGAGTGCCCACAAAAAATAATTACAAAAATCCAAAATTAATCCTCAATTTCCTCCAAGTTACAATTACAATGGGAGGATCTGAGCGACAAACACATCAGTCAAACTCTATTGAAACTCCCAAGAGGCTTTAATCTCTAAAACCAATAAACCTAACGAGAGAACAAGAGGACATTTCATTGCCTCTTATGTCTCTCTACCTCGTTCCCCTTTTTATTCATCGAACTTAAAACATCTCCATTATACAAGACTTCATAATTCATAAACAACATCAATGGACACCATTATGTACACATAATACACATAACAACATCAAATTAACATTAATTCCTCCTTCCCAAAAATCTCCTCTGCTCTTTGAACTTTGGTGATTTGTTTAATCCTCTAGTCTCTTCTCTCCGATTCCTGGTATTGTATAATGGTTTATGCTACAGCAGAAATACTGCAATTGCGCCTGTCTCTGCTCAGGCAATCGAAACCTTCGATCCTCACAGCAGCTGGTTTGTGATCAAATTTCATTCGAACACATCCTCTGGCTGATGAGGATGGCGAAGAAGGTGCCATATAAAATGGACTAAAATTCCCATTTCCAAACTGCTCATCTTGGATTACAGGGTTTGAAGCCCTGCTAGGCGGAGATCCACAAAAGAAGGGTGGTGATGAAGCCACTTGGCTCCCAGATCTTTCTCCATAACCGTCCTGCAAATGAAATAGACGAAATCTTGGTTTAGATATATGCATCCAAGTGACAAAATAAGGAAGGATAAAGATGCAACTTTTAAAGAAATCATCAACAGGGCTGTAATATCGACTATGAAATTGGTTTTTGTTTGATTTCTCCCTTTCGAGGAATATAAAACAAAGAAATGAGCTTTCCATTTGTTTCCCAGCAATATACTTAGAAAATATGTGATAATCGGAAGACGGAGAACAAAACCAACCTTAGGTAGAATGATATCCAGAAGTTCTGCCCCTACCCCTGAATCCTCGATTTCATATTGGCAACTGAATGTTGTTAAAATAAACAGCAAGTCAGAAATTTTACAAAAAAAAAAAAAAAGCATAAAATTGTGCGAATAAAAAATTAGCTAATATAGAAATGCAACAGGAATTACTTCATGGGTCGTCCTAAAGGTCTGATACGGCCGCTTAGCAGGCCCAATCGACGAGGTTTCGGGCAAACCACCGAATCCATCCCCATCTCCTCACAGCTTGTAAAGGCGTTCTGTTGGTACCTGCAGCTATTCATTCTTCCTCTTTCTTTCGCCAGATCCTCGAAAGGAACGCCTGCAACTACAAATTACATGGGAAAAAAGCGAATAACAAACCTCAGCGGTGTAACACAATTTGCTTGGTTGCTGACACTCAAAACAAAATTTTATCCAACTCCCCAAAAAATTCCCGGGCTCGTGGCACTCCTAAATCACCAAATCCAAAAGATTATTTTTTTTTGGCAAAAAATAACGAAAGAAATCATTTTATTGGAAAGCTAAAACCGACGAAGGTTACGGCTCAAAACTTAAAAAACGCATCGCAATAAGAATGATATCGATCCCCTCAGAAAACAAAAACAGATCTAGATAAAGTACCTGAACTGCCTCAGCAGTTGCTCCGAGAGGAGATGAGGAACAAGTTGGAGACAGAAAATTAGGGCGACTGTGATTCAGAGGGTACACAGAGAGATATGAGATAAAGGAGTTGGCTTGGCATTAATGGACAAAGAAAGAGAGTGATGACCGAAAGTGAAGAGGTATGTTACAGTACAAACAAGTCCATAGCTACCAATTTAGAGCCAGAGAGATTTAAAGCGTCAGATTGATCAAGAGGTGCAATTGTGCGGAGGCTTGGATTGGATACGGTGAGAGGTGGACTTTATTCGCTGACGCACACAGAGAGAGTGTGTGGATCCGATTAGTACGACCCATATGCAAAGGGTGGTGGCCGCTTGTAGTCCAGCGAGACACATGCTGTTCTGTTGGGCATTGTATCGTGCTTTTATTGTACGGTAGATCACAAGCACTGTATCAAGCTATCCCTTAAATTTAATTTCGAATCTGCTGCTAATTGCAAAGGAAAGTAGTATATTATTAGAAAAAAATTTGAATTTTATAGCCTTACACATTAAATTTAATTTCGGATCTAGTACAAATTACAAAAGAAAAAAATTTGTTAACTAAAAAATAATATTCATTTTTGTTTTCATTCACATTAAAAGAAAATCTTATGCATATAGTATTATAAAAAATATTTACTTTCTTGAACAATTTTTTGGTGTTTTGATCGATGGAATGGTAATATTTTGTTTTTTTCACATTAAGTAAAACACTGTAACGCATTCTAAAAAAGGGTTTCAAGAACTACTTTGACAAAAAATTATCTTTGAAAAAAACTTCAAAAAATATGAGTATGATAAGAGAGCACGCATCTTCCAAATTGGAAAAAAAATGTATTTTAACCTTGAACGACTAACCCTTAACTCTTGAGGGAATATTTTTTAGGCTTTATTTGGATTGAGAGAAAAGAAAAAATATAGAGGAAAAAAATTATAAAATTTATTCTTCTCTTTTATTTAAATGAAAATAAAAAATATTAAAGATAAATTTTATTATTATAATTTTCTAATTATTTTAAAAAATTGTCTTTCTTATTTTTTTTTCAATTCAAATTTAAAAATTTACCTTTCTTCCTCTATTATTTTTCTTCTTAACTAAAGAAAAGGTTAGATAAGGCAGCTATTTAAGCATTTTGAAGTTAAGCATAAGACTAAATATTGTTTGATATAGATAAGGCAGCTATTTAAGTATTTTTTAAGTGATGATTGACCATCTTTTGTTGTTGCATTGTGGAAATTATATCAATGTCTTTGCACCTGCGACGAGTCTTTTTTTTTTCTTGCCATTCTTTAGATAATAATTAATAAAAGAAAATCTCAATATGAAGGTTGTCGATACGTTAAAATTCAAAGCTGCAAAAATTACTAGAGAGAATGTCAAATTATTACAACAAAAAAATGTTAAAATGTTGCAAAAAAAAATCGTGATTTGGAAAGTACCAAGATAAGTTTTAGGGATGCTAACAGGATAGGGTGGAGATAAATCAACGTCAAACCACCCTATCTTAACCTGTAAAATAGGATAATTTGAAGTATCATCTCTGCGATTCATTGAATATTTATGGCCAACGAAAAAATTTACTAAAATAAAAAATTAATAAAAAATTAAAATGTATATATTTAAAATTCTCACAAGTCTAAAAATACATAGAATTTTAAAATTTAATATAGTGTGATAACATGAATTTAGAAATACACATAATTTAGACAATAATCTCAATAATTAAATTATTATTTGATTTTACTTAATTGTATAAACATACAATATAATATAATAATTAAATTAAAAAATTATTAAAAAGTATTTTTAATAGTTAAATTATTAAAAAAACTACATTTGTAATATAAATGTATCAATTATATAGATAAAAATATGATATTGAAATTGTAGAATTCCGAGGGATAAATTTTTATATTATATCTAAGCCTTGTTGGGACAAAGTACATGGGGCAAGCCTCAAACTTGAAAATTTGTCATTCTTTATAAGTTTATTAGAGTAAATATTGATTCATGTACACACCAAAATCAAATGCAATAATATAAAGAGTTATGTACATGTCTAGCAAATTTGCATATATCTTCCTAGATAAGTCAAGACACATAAACTTATTGCAATAGAACTTGATCAACATCGGACATAGAAAAAAATTATGGTTGAAGTTTTGTTTCATATTGAGGATTTTTTTTTTCTTTTAGTCATTACTCTTGGTTTGTTGTATTTTGAATTGTATTCTATTTTTCAAGTTCTATGTTTTCTCAAATTTTTGTTAGTTGAGTTATGGTGCCTTTAAACTTGTCTTTTTTTTCTTTTTTTTTTCCTTTTTGCTATATTATATGTATTGAAAAAATGATATCAAGATAGAAAACTCAAATAAAATAGACATAGAATTGAAATGACAAGAGCAAGTAAAAATCTATGGTGGAAGAAAAAGTTACCATATTTTCCTTTCATAAAAAAGAATTGAATTTAAAAAAAAAAGTTCTAACCAACAACTTTATATCTCTTCCATTTATTTTTTGATAAATAATTGTAAAATTTCATAATATCAATCCTTACGTTAAAGCTCTTTCAATAATTTAAGCACTTTCTTCACCATTACCCACTAAAAATTTGCTAGTCATCATTTTGCTTAATATCATTGTGTGAGTGTGCCTTATTGTTTTATCAATGTTTGTTAGTTAGCCTTCTTTTGGATTTGCTCTAGGATGCTTTGCTCTTATCATTGATTTAACTATAAGGAGATTGCTTCAATAATCACTTTCAATAGTAAAGTTATTAAGCAATACAATATTGCTATCATGACACACCTAAGCCATGACTGGTATGGAACTCGTATGCTAGTTTCTACTAACCTAATGTAATCTTACACTTAGTATCATCACATAGAATTTAATAAATAAATATATTTTATAAACATTATTAAAAATACATACAAACAAGTGTTTACTCAACTTTATGATTACAACATTTTACAAGATATAAAATATTTTTTTCATAAGCTACCCATAAGTATAGCTACCCTAAACAAGGTAAGCATGAATATTTTCACTCCTAAGATGTGGGTAGAATAAAAGCTTCTTCAAGCACATTTGAAAAGTAAACAATTTAAAAAGTGAGTCTATGACTCAATAAATAAATAATTTACTTAAAACTTTTTTATATAAACAAATCAATATGTGTAAAACACCACACCTTACCAACATACAATTTCTTATTTTGAAAACATTTACATACTTAACAATGTTAAAGGCAATTATCAATAAATAAAAAGGAAAGCATATAAATCTTCTTATACTCTTTAGTTAACTTTCTCTATTCACAAACTCAACCTTATTCTTTTTGGATCAACTTTATATATACATATTTAACAATGTTGAAGGTAGTTATCAATAAATAAAAAGAAAAATATATAAATCTTCTTATGCTTCCTGGTCAACTTTATCTATTCACAAATCTAACCTTATTCTTCTACAATCAACCTTATTTGTTTGCAAATAATTTTTTGAATTTGCTATTATTCATACCTTATATCATTTCATTACCCCCTCCTTTCACATTTAAGCCATAATCACATTATATATCATTTCACATCTTATTTAAGGATTCCATCATAAAAACTATGAATAAATGCATTAACACATTTACTTTATAAGTATTAGAGCCACACATATACACTATGTCATAAGATTCCATCATTTAAACAAAACCAGGTAAAACAATAAAGTACAAGTACTAAAATAATTCTCATATATATCATACATTCCTTTCACATTTCGAATCATAAACACATTCTCATTAGGAATTTCATCATTAGAATCATAAATAACATCAGTCTTTGTATATTATACCATTATTAGAATTAAACGCGTATATACTACCTTAAAATATCATAAAATAAGTAAATAAGGTGGAATAGGAGCTGTGCTTTGGTATAAGGGTTTAAAAGTGACTTTTAGCCTTCATACTCAAGTATATACTTGCATATGGCAACTTAAGACTAACTTTGGATGCTATATTCACGCAAATACTTGCTTATAACCATTTAAAGAGTTACTTTCTTGGAATACTTGAGTATAAGCATCTAAAGAACCATTCTAAAGCTATACTTGAGTATATACTTAATTGTCAACTATAAAATTATAGAAATTTTACTAAAATATATTTAAATGGTCAAATTTCTCTAATCAAAAACAATACATAACAATACAACTAATTATCATCATAAAATCTTTAACTAAACTTATATTCAAGTCACAAAGCATTATAATTATCTACTACAAACATAATTCACTCAATTAAACCTCAAATCCATAAATTTTCTAACATTTAGTTATAATAGCATTAAATCTTATAAAACAAGAAATGTAAGTAAATTGTTTATTTATTGGTGGATGAAGAAGATGATGAGAACATTGAATGAAAGTTGGTTACCCTTAAACAACACTAAAATTAAAATAAACTTTCAAATCCCTACTTCTTCCCTTTTCATAAGCTAAGATTTCAAGAAAATATAAATCAAAGCTTAACTTCAAGAAAGAATACCTTATTAAAGCTAAGCAGTTGATGTTTCCTTGAATTTTCTTAGCTAAATATAGCTAAAAAAATGATAATATTGAGGTTTAAAAAATGAAAAAGGTAGTAAGGAAGGAAGGTAAATTGGCTTTTTGGAAAAAAATTAAGCTTTAGAAAGTTCTTAAGAGTTATAAGGTATTGATATTTTAAGAAGCAATTTTATAATTTTGAGGGCAACCAAGGGTAAAAATGAAAAACGGCTCTTAAAACTCCACCTTATATATCTATTATAATGTAACTTCACACTAATCTTAAATTTAATTTAATTCTTCACATTTTTGTCATAAAACTCTATTTTTCTCAAATGAATTCTCACCTTAAACATATCTATAATAATTAACTAATTATCACATCCACAAATATATATACATGTATCAATAAAAGGAAATAAAATAAATTATAATTTTGAAGGGGATAATAATTACTAAGTTTGTTCTAGTAATTTAGTGTATTATCAATATTGATATTAGATTAGTTTGAAGTCATAATGTGTTTAAGGTTGACTGTTCTTAAATAATCTTGAAGATGGCTTATGTTGTAGGTGTCTTTATTTCCTATTAGTTTTAATTGGCTATAATTTTAGTATAGTTGCCTAAATGTTAGTTTTATTTGAAGTATTTTTGAAGAAATTCATAGTTTATTGTTGATTATAGTGAATTTCCTATTATTTGGTTACTTGATTATTGTTGTAAGATATCTTATTA
Source organism: Sindora glabra (assembly GCA_020226215.1). NCBI lineage: Eukaryota > Viridiplantae > Streptophyta > Magnoliopsida > Fabales > Fabaceae > Sindora > Sindora glabra. Next base: position 3,680,096 of record CM035227.1, read on the forward strand.
GTGCATAGACTAAAATTATTTCAACTACATTATACAGAAGTTTCATAATTTCCTTATTTTTTTCATAATATGGAGGATATAAAAAATTAACTGGGGTTTTAAGAAAGGATTTTTATCCAAGACAATAAATTGAAAGAATGTTAAAATAGAGCATTTGAAGAATGAAAAGAAGCTAAAATGCCTTGCTATAAGTTCAGAGATTAAATATTCAAATTTTCATGAATTAGAAAATGCAATATTTTTTTATTTTTAGAATTGAAACAGATTTAGAATGATTGTCTAGAGGTATTTGCTTTAAGTTCAAATAATTTGATAGATATGTACTATAGGGAACCTTTGGGTTTGGAAATCTTATCAACTGCTCTCCATAAATAACATCACAAAGGTTGCTAATTGATACTAAATTTGAAAAAGGATAAGCTGTAAGCAAGAGGATTATTGACTTGGAAGCATGGATTTAAGAATTACAAACGTCTAATAAGAAATTAGTTTAACAAGTTGGTAGCTTGAGTATTAAGATTAATAAACTAGATAATAATATAAAAAGTTTGTATTCTAAGAATGAAAAAATCAAAGTTAAATGAAAAATATTCAACAATAGAATAAACATAATTCTTTTGGTAGTTATCTAAATAAAGTGATTATAACTAATAGAATTAAGGTTTTTTTCTCTTTCGAATGTGGGTTAAACTATGTTTATTCTTTTAAAGAAAGAAAGTATAGAGAGTTTGCATTAGCTGTGGTCAAGTAGGTCACTTTTAGTTATAGTGTACTCGTCTTGAAATTTACAAAGGTAAAGATTAGATTGCTAATATCTGAAATAGCTTTTTCTATATACAGAGTCCTATGAGAGCCCTTTCATATGATAGGCTAATTTAACTTAGATTAAGGTAAATATGAAATACTAGAAAGAAGTAATTGCACTTAAAGATAGAGTTGGATGTTTCGATACTTTCTTTATCAAAGATGTAAGATGCTACCTTATAGACTTCTTAAGCAACTTAATAGAAAACTTTTTATCAAGCTTTAAAAATTCAATGCAAGGTTTGAAAGCAATATTCTAAGTTCAAAATTTGCTACAAGCAATTAAACAACCATCATGGCTCCACTTATAACTTCTTTAAGGTCTTATATTGCCATTACAAAAAATTTATCATATATGGATACTTTAGCCAATTGAATATATTCTCAAATTTCATAAGCTAAAGTTAGCTTTTTAGATAGTTAGTATGTTATTAGTTTGTGTTTAATCTTTTATGTTATTTGTTTGCAAATTTAGTTGTATTTCATCTCCATTACTTTAGGTATATGTCCTTGTACTGTTTTATTAAGATAAAATAAAGATAATTTATTTTTTCTTCTTTTATGATAATGCTATAGATATCTAAATTCACATTGTATATAGAGTTATTTAGTTCATGTCTATTTAGATAAGTTTAGCATTAGATTATTGCTTTGGTTTTTTAAATATTTAAACTTTCTCAATTAAGTTAAATGTTTAAGTTTGTATCAAGAATTTAATTATGATTAAGTTTGGAAATGAATTGGGGTAGTTCATGAACCACTCATGATTTGATTTGAAAATTGATTTAATAAGTTAGGTTTATGAATCAAATGAGTTGAATCTAAATCTAAAAAATTAACTTGCTTGTTATGGTTGGTTCGACTTATAAATATATCTTTGCAACATTTATGAAACAAATTATGATAGTAAATATAATATTACATATGCATTGTGTTCAAATGAATTTAAATAATATCTTTTTACATGATTTTATACTAAATAAACTAATGATACAAGCTAAATTGGTTCATTTTGATTCAATTTTATTTACTTGATGTTTTTGATTTATTTGATTAGATTGAGCAAGCTTCAAGCTAAGTTGAACAATTTAAGATTTTAATTTAAGTCAAATTCAAATCAAAAGTTTTGGTTCACATTAATAAGAGTTGTGGTTTGAGTTGAAATAAATTCATTTAAGTTGAATTGAATTAGTTCATAGCTTAACTAAACTTGACTTTTATTTACCCATAAATTTATAATATAATAATTGTATAAAAAATTCTCACACTACCAATTAAGATTTTCTTAAAATCACATTATTAATCATTAAAAGTGATAAAATAAAAAAATTGTAAGATGTAATGTTTAACATTGAATTTTTAAGATGTTTTAATGAAAATAATAAATTTTATGTTAAATTTGGTTAGATAAAATGGAATAAAAATAGTAGGACTATAACATAGGTCGACCTATACATATACGAGTCAGTTTATAATGGGTCAATCTATATTATTCGTATTAAAAAATGAGCTCAATTTTAGAGGTCCAAATCCATTAAAATTTATGACGAGTACGAGTTAATCTGTGAGCTTTAACTAAAAAATTGTGGACTCCACGAATATGGGTTAGTTCATCGCAAACTAGATCCGTGACGGGTCAATTCATATTACCCGTATTAAAAATAAGTTTAATTTTTAAAACTTATATTTGTGAAAACAGGTTGCAGGTCGTAGGTTGGTTTGCGGGCTGTGACCTGTTTTAAGACCCTAAAAAATAGAAATAAGAATGTATAATTTTTTTTTTGGTAGACACCATTAAATGAGAATGTTAATTTTCTAAGAAATAATTATTCTATTAATTAATCGAATATTTATTCTACAATAGAAGTAATAGAATGATCTTTTCACATATATATCTTTTATATTTTTCATATGTTTTAACATTATCCTTATATTAATAAATAATAGGAAAAATTATACTTTTTCATGTGTTTTTTTTACATAATTTACCTATGTTTTTAAGTATTGTAATTTATCTACATATACTTTTAATTAATGACACTTTACCTCATTTAAATTATTTTTTGATCTAAAATTGAGTAGAAAACTCATGCGTAATATTATGTGTAATCCTTAATTCCTTAAATTTTGACTCAACTTAATACTTATTCCAAACTAAATTATTAAAAAAAAATCTAATTCTATTAAAGATTTGTATTCAACAATTTAATTCATAGTTGTTGAATAGAGTGTGCTAAATAGGTTTTATTGGACTAAATTAGTTCTAAGTAAGTGTTAAATTGAGTCAAAATTTGAAAAAATAAATATTATATGTAATACATATAAGTGTGATGGAAAACAATTTAGATGGATAAAATATTAATAAATGAAAATATATATAGGTAAATTGCACTACATAAAACTATATGTATGTCAAGTGAAAATTAGTAAAATTACATGTGAATAAAGTGTAATTTTTTAAATAATAAAATAATATCAATTTTTAATATTTTTACTATAAAAATATTTTGATAGTTATAATTTTAATATAATTTAAAATTTGTATTTTTTTTATACAAATTGTTTGATAAAATAAAAATCAATAGAATAGAAGGCTAGTAATTTTACCAACAAAAAATTTTTTAATTGTATTTTTACAGTAAAAATTTTTATTACTAACTATATCATATATTTAAAATTATTTAACAATGTACTTTGTTTAGATTATTTATTTGGATATATATTTATTATTTTTGCCATAAAAATATTTTTACTACTTATTTTATTCTTATATTGTTTTAATGTAATACACAGATACACACACACAGATATATATATATATATATATGAATTTGAATTTCCAGCATAACGGTGATTGGATTTTATTCTACTTTTTGATTCCATTCAACATGCATTATTAATGTTTAATCTATACTTATAGAAGCGATCTCACCCTCTTACGATCTTGAAAAAAATTTCACTCCTGCTTTGATTTATATATCAAACGCTAAAAATCTAATATTACTTCCATATATATTATTAAATATATTTTTTAATTCAACAATTTGATTTGATAGAAAATGATTTATTTTTACAAAAAAATTAATTGTTTTTAAGAAAAATCAAATTATTAAATTAAAAAAAGTACACTTAACAATATTTATATAAAAATAATATTGAATTTATAATACTAACGTAATACTGGAAGATTTTTCCTACAAACTTTGAACAATATTTTACTTTTTTTTTTTTTCTCTGAGAGAATAATCTTTTGCTTCTTGATCCTAATTCCTTGAGTGTAGTATTTTTTATTGGAATGCAAAGAGCGAGGGGAGCGCACCCAATGCGTTTGACCGGAAGTGGTATCAAAATTAATAATGGTCTATTCTAAGAACGTGCTAACATTTTATGAGAGGCTGATAATGTTAGGTGTTGGTATGATTTAGATTTAGAGTATGTCAACTTCTTATTTTATCATATATATATATATATATATATATATATATATATATATATATATTTTCTTATTTTAAGATGGGAAGACGACGATCTTTTATTTTTTCATTGCTTTGATAAAAAAATTATACTTATCTGCCCCTTAAATTCCCGTGTTCAATCTCTTAAAAATGGAGGGATTCATGTTATGTAGCTAGACAAGAGTACTCGATAAGCATATTGTTATAAAGTTTTGTATGAATTGCGTTAGAAAAAAATATTAATTTGTTAAAATATAATTTAATTATAAAAAATTAAATTTTAAACAATTAAATATAATAAAAAATAAATATTATAAATAATAAAAATAAAAAAATATCAATCCATGAGCTGGTCTAATCCATTTTAAAAATGGATCAGACCACTTTCTAATAATTTTTTTTTTATAAAAAAATACGTCTTAACAAATCATCTTCAAATAAATTTGACATATCCAAGTTTTGATTCAATTTGATCAAATTCATCCGTTAATTATCTTAAGGCAGTCGAAGACTCACCTTGTTAGAAAAAGGAATTTGCAGTCTCCTAAAATTATAAAATAAGTCAAGAAAAAAAGAAGGAAATGAAAATGAAGGATGGAGCCTTAATTTGCGACATGACATGTGCAAATGCAGTTGACATCAATTATTGACCAAACCCATAGCATTCCAATTACAATAAACTTTGTAATTGGAGAGCATTATGCATATGTAATAATAAATACATTTCACAAAAAGAGATTGATTCCAAAGTGGAAGACGACGACAATTGGGTTTGAATTTTGTGCAGAATTTAAGTGCGGGGATAAGAATATCACATTGCTTTTCGTTCATTCTGATTCCTCCGTGGTGGGGACATTTCGTTGATTTCTATCTCGAACATTACCCTTATTCCCTCATTTTCTACGCCCAACCTACCAGACAAGTTCGTAATAAGTGGTTTGAATAATACACTAAGAATTTAAAGTTTAAAAATTCTTCGTCATCAATATATTAAAAAAATATTATTTTTGAAATAGAAACATTCTTTTCTGGCTCACACAAAGGCAGAAGAGGCATATGATTTAATTTTTTTTGAAACAGATGCATAATAATTAGTATTTGGTGGATTTTTTTTTTTGGTCATTAGTTTTTTTATTTTTTTATTTGGAAAGAATTACATTTTTGTTGGTCATGCATTCTAGTTAGTTGATGTGGGCCGAGGGATTCTGCCAAAAAAATGGACTGGACTATGCTATTGTGCCAATGTTGTCTTCGTGGGCCGGCCAATACCAACTTGATCTCAGTGGGAGCCAAAATAGTGGGCCGGACTTTAATAAAATGGCCCACCGATGCCAAGCTCAATTGGTTCACCGAAAAGAAAACTTTCAAAGTAATATTTGATTTGTAGAATCTTATATTCTTAAAAATATGATTTCTGAGATTTTAATTAATAGAAATGTAATATTTCTATATTTGATTCACTATAAATTTTTTTGAAACATTTTGTCAGATTCTCGTACATGTTATATTACTATATTTGATTTATATTTAATATTCTCAAAAAATTTAAAAATTAAATTATAAATTTTCATATTAAAATTTTTATTATAAAATACAATATAATAGATCATATTTTTATTTAAAATTACATAAATAATTAAAATTTTTTAATACGTAATAAATTAAATCTTAATGTTTAACATTTAAAAATTCATTGAAATATATATAAAAATATTTTATATTTTATTATATTTTAATATTTAATGTATTATAAATAAAGAATATATTAATTATTAAAATATAATATATTATTATTAGATTAATTTTCAAAATAAAGTAAGTATAATTTATTTAAGTTATTATTATAGTATTAAAGATACTTGACATTTCTCCTTTTACAAAATTATAAATTTTTACCATTGCATAATTTTCATAATTATATTTAATACTAGTACTATATTTTATATTGTAGTTTCTTTTCTAATAAAAATATTATTATTTTATATTTTTATCTATAAATATACTTTTTTCAAAAAGAAATTTCAAGCCTATTATATTATTCTTAAAAAAAATCATATATATAAATATATTAAAATAATCTTTCAAACATCAGGAATAATAATAATAAATAAATTATAGTTAAAAAATTAATGTCATTATATTTTTTAATAATAAAAATATTTTAAAAATAAAATAATAGTTATTTTTTAATTTAAATTAAAAATTATTTAATAAAATAATAAATAAGATGAAAAATTAAATGTGAAAATAATTTTATCATTTTATTTTAATATGAACATTCTCATCTCATAAAAATATGAAATACTCACCTCCCTATAGGAATATTTTGAAAGAATGTTAAGTTAAAAATATTTTTAAATATTTTTTTAAATATTTTAAATTTTAAATGTAATATTTTCTTAAAACATTATTAAAAATATTATAAACATTTCGTAAACCAAATACCTAGTGAAACCTTAGCAGTACTGTCAGAAACTTCATTCAAGCGCTACGTTGTCTTCGCTTGAATTTGGATCCTCTCAAACCACCCTACCTTCTCCTTCTCTTTTTCTCTTTCTTTTTCTATCATTTTCATTATATAAAAGGTGTACCTTTTCAATAAAAATATAAAATTTACTTCTAGAATGATTAAAATTTACTTCTTTCAATTTTAAAATTTTAAAATTATTTTCTTTAATTATATAAAACTTATAATTAATAGTAACTATCAACTTAATTTATCATTGTATTAAATTATATAATTTTTTTAAAAAAATCATAATATTATAGTAATTAGTCTATTTTATTATTTTTTAAAAATAAATCATGTGTTATATAATTAATAGAAATTAAATTAAATATATAGATTTTTAATTAAATAATATAAATGAGTTGTAAATTTAATTGCAAAAATTAAGAAATAAAATAATATATTATAATATTATAATTATTATTTAAAAAATTATTAAAAAATCATGTAATTTGATAAAATAGTTATAAAGTTAATAGTGTATGTTAATTCTAAATTTTATGAAATTTAAAGGGATGATTTTGAAGCTTTCAAAATAGAAGAAAATAAAATTCAACTACTTCAAAATTGAAAGAAGTATTTTATATTTTTTTTCTAATTTTTATTTTGAAACCCATCATTTTAATACCAAAAAAAAATAAAAATTCTATATCTAGCTTTCAATAAAATCATTCCCCCTTTCCTTAGGAAAGGAAAAGATCCTAATTCTCTTCATATTGTTTAGACCTTCATACGTTTCATGATTTGTTGAGAACAACTATTCATTATCTCTTTCTTTATCCATAAGAAAAGAGGAAGCAAGAACAATCGCTTTTTGTTACCTTTTTCGGGCAAAACCATAAATTATTTACTTTTCCCTTTTTTTCCCCTTATTATTCCGCTGTATTTAGTTTAACGTATGTGAGAGACAAAACTCAGAGAAGATTTATATGCAAACAGAGATCAAAAGAAAGAATACATTTATGATTAAATGATTAAAAGAAAGAGAAATAGTTCTGAAATCAGTGTGTTCTATGAATATCATGGATTTCTGACTGCAACCAGCTCATCTTAATATTAAGAAAAAATTCTCAAAGTTCTGGATGCAACTTAAAAGCTTGCGTGGCTCATTCCTTTATTTCTTTTTTAGTGGGATTCTTTCAAAGAGTGAAGAAAAAGAAGTGTGGGGTCCTCTCAGTCTACCATTCCTTGAGTGTATGTGTATCATGTGGTCTACTTTTATTATTCAGCTTCATGTGTGACGCTCTTGCTCATCCTTCTTTTGATTCAGCTAAAATCCCTTGCAGATAAACCCTAATTTAAAAGAAAAGATAAAGCAAAGCAAAGCTATTCTTGTCTCTGTCTCGATGCATGTTCCTTTTCTTTGTCTCTGGTTTTCACTTTCAATATTCATCAATAACATATAACCAGGCTCCAAAATCCACGCCTGTCCTGCCCTCCACATGTTTGTTACTTTGATTTGTTGGGCCTCCGTTGCTTTTCTTCACCCATATTTACAAAAGTTGAGATTGGGATATTCCCTTTTATGCAGCCATGCACATTCATGAACTAGTCAGCAAAGCAAAATATTGTGGGTCGATCAATGCGCTGGGAAAAAAAGTGGGGAAGAATCTCTTCTAAGCTTTGCATCTATGACTCTCACTTTGTTCATCTTGTTGACGCACCATTGCAACTGTTGTTCACTCAACTCACTCATTCTCAAAACTCTGGACACCACTTTTAGGTCAATCAAAGCCATCAAAATCTCCATCTCTTGTTCAGCCTTTAACTTTCTTCTCCTCAAGCATTTTCTTGAACTTCGAAGATCTTTAACCTCCATCTTCTTCTGCATATCAGGTTCGGAGGCAGAAAGATGTGTAAGAAAACTAAAATATATAATGATATAAAAAAGGAAATTAATTAATTTGAAAAACTTGCCTTTTGATTGACTTTCTTCATTAGGCGGACTTGTTTTGGATCAACTAAACCTCTCTGATTCTTCCTGAAGTAGGCTGCTAGGATCTGACATGGTTTTAAATTATCAGCCTTGAGAAAATTCATGAATGTTCTGATCCCATCTTCCATTATTATGAGAAATGAAGTTGATGATATTCTTGAATGAAAACCATCACAATTCTGATCATCCTCCAAATCTACAAAACCAAGAGGTTAAAAAAAATAAAAAAAACTGTTATAATTATATAGAAATGTGCTGAATATTCATTTTGACTGCTATTCTGGTTTTCAAAACCATCCTAATCAAGTTATCACCAATGGACAGGAAATCTAGTTCTAATATTAAAGGAGTAAAGTAATTATCTTACCTCGATATTCTGGCACTAAGAGCAATTTTGGTGCCAAAAGCCTCATTCGGGAATATATTTCAGGCCTCCTGCCATGCTCATAAGGCTCATTCTCTACGAATCTCTGCAACAGAACCTGAAATTGCTGGAATTGCTGTGCAATGGCAGCAGGACAGCCCAAATCCAGATCACGGCATGCAGCCCTTTTGGATTGAAAGTGCTTGTAGTTCCAATTTAGAGCTTCCCATGTTAAGCAAATTTGTGCTACATATGCAGCCTCCAATTCTTGGTATGGGTTTTGACGAATATGAGCCGGCCTTTTGTTCATATTTGAGAACTTATACACAATACGCCCCGAAATTGATCTTGGAGATATTTTGATTGATCTCAATGACTCTTGAGATTGGGATTTTGAATTATACAGTGAGAATCAAACTTTGAAAAACATGACTGAAACAAAGAATAATGCCTGGACTGAAAAAACAAAAGAGAATGGTGTTTGTTTGTTGATTATTACCAGTTTCTTGGAGTTTTTGTGCACTGATTCTGTTAAGGAATGCCATTTCTTCATCATATTTCTGAAAAACTGTATATGATTCCCACTTGGGACAGCTTCTTCTCGATGAAGAAGAAAACGGGTCATCGGTTCCAGAATCCCTGCAAATATTGGAGCTCCTCCATTCAGAAGAGCTCTTGGATGTAGACCCAACAGTGCAGGAATCACCGTATATTTCTTCATCAGTGTCCTTTTCTTCAACAATCAGCTTCTTAGTCTCCAATTGTATTGGATCAAAAACATAAGATCTCTCCTCCCTTCTGATCTTTGTTGCCTCCTTCACCTTCTTCCCTTTAGCAACAAAATCTTCTGCAGAGAAGTAATATCAGAATCGGACAGAGTTGGAAGTATGGGAAGTCCTGCATGTGAATAATGTAACTGACTACATAATAGCTACGATATGACGTGAAATACCATCAGAGTTTTTGTCTTTGTCCAATAAGTCAGTTTCGCTTAGGTTGAGGGTGATGGGAGATGTGGGCCTGCTTTCAACAGGGACAGAATTTGGAATAGAATCAGAATATCTTGAAGGAAATTCCTCTTCAACTGTAATCTCCGGCTCTGCCTTTTCAGTTTCAATTTCTGAAACTCGTGGTGATCTATGAACAGACAGTGCTGTTTCAGTTTCAAAAGCATTATTTTCTTCCGAGTCTTCTTCAATGAAGTTCTCCTGTGGGCTTATGTTATCAGAAAATGATAGAGTCCTCCGAGTCTGAGGTTCATCGTTGTGCCAAAACAAAAGGTTTTGGCCTCCGCATATGATATCAGCCACCAGTCGATCTGTGTCATGACTTGACTCAACATAAGAATACCTTCCAATCTCTTCTTCTTCATCTTCAGAAAACACATATTCATAATGATGATCTCTGCAACATACAAAAAAACACTTAGATATCAGAGGCATTCGATGTTTGTCTGTGTTTGGGAGAGAGATATAAATAAAGAGAAGTAGTAGACCTTTGGATAAAGGGATATGTGCCAATGAAGTTTAAGAACTTGAGAAGTAAAATGGAAGTAAAGAAGAGAAAGAGGAAGAAGAGTTGGAAAGAGCTTGAGGCATTGTAGAAGAGTCTAGCAAGAGCTTCTTCTTTAGAACATTGCATTTTCTCTTTTGATTTGCTCCAAAATGAGCTCCAAAGAGACTCCACTACTAAGCAAGGCGAGGCCACTCCTAAAAAAAGGCTCTTTAATTGCTTTCTTCACATATATCATTCCTGTTATTGGTCAAGAGCGTAAATCTCCATTATGTCCCTCAACGGTTAACTTTACCCCCATCGCGTTTTACCGGTTATAAATTTGTAGCAGTAAGGGTAAATTTGTCTTGAAGTCCTTAGGGTTTAGAAGATTGTACAAAGCTGTGGCTTGATACTTGCAATAAGCTTAATACTTGCAATAAGCTTAAGTCTATTGGCCTTCCGGATAGCTTAGGAGCTTGCATTTTCAAATATATAATTACTACACAAGGGCATTCTGCGTATAATCTTAGCTGCTATTCTTTTTTCTTTTCTTTTTTTAAATAATGTAAGAGTGATTAAATTACTAGATATACACATATAAATATTAAAGATGAAATTTTGAATATAATAAAAGGTATAAAATTTTTAAGAAATACTGAATGTCTTAAAAGGCAATTTTTAGCTGCTTTTTTACTACTATTTCTGTCTATTCCAATTTGAGCCACATGAAGAAGCCATTTCGTTCTCTTTTCATAAACTCAATTCTTTTTTACTTCTCTTATTTGAAACGCAACTACAAATGCTGATAAAATGAAAAAAAAACCACAGCAGAGAATCATGTATGTTATAATGCATGAAAGGTCCATAAATCTTGTGCCGTAGCGAACATAAAAGGGTGAAAATAGTATTCTGTCATACATTTACAGGATCCTCTTTATATGATACTGCAGTATTTACTTACTGTAAATGCACTGATGCAGAGAAACAAAAGCAAAAAAGATAAGACCGGACAGATGAACTTAACTTTATAAAAGAATTATGAGATATATCTGAAGAAAAAGTAGAACTCAGATTATTTTGTCGTATAATATTAAAGATTTTGTAGGCACAGACCCAAAACAAAAAAAGGGGCTGTATAATGGAGGATTAAGCGATACTTACCCACTGATAAAATAAAGAGCCTTTGAAAAAGGTGATGGTGGCTGTGTCAACTGGGAATTCTTATAGCAATCTTCTTCATTGATAATCGGCTATAACTGGCTTATCAAGACTGAGATTGAATAATTTAGTGCAGATTTTTATTCATTTTTACATTTTTTTTTTCCTGTCAACAAAGTCTGAGTCATAGGAAAACCTGTTGGATTGAAGACGGTAGATTGAAGAATTTAGTGCAGATTTTTATTCATCTTTTTAAAATTATTTTCGTCAACAAAGTCTGAGTCATAGGAAAACCTCTTCGATTGAGAATTCTGAATTCTGGGGACAAAAGAAGCAAGTGGGCTAGCCGATGAGAAGATTTCGTCTTTCCCACCTTAGGCTCAGTTCAGATACCTTACATTCCACAAAAATGTACGAAACTCAGGCCCAATAAAAGCCCAAACTCATCTTGACCTCCTCAGGAGCAATTAAGAAGACGCTTTGTTAAACTACCGCATCAACCTCAAAAGATAAACGAGGACCAATAAATTTAATTAGTTGTTCGTTGAGTTTCAAGGCCGGAAATTTATTACATTTAAGCAAGTTATATGAGAATACAATTTAAGAATCGCCTTAAAATTGCTCACTTTTAAAGTTAAAATTTTCTAAAGGGGCTAAAAATATTCTAAGGGTACAAGCTAATTTCTAAACACATAAATGTATGATTATTTTTTTGATTTAGTGGGAATTGATCCCACTAAAGAATATGTTCCTCCACTTTTAAAGTTCGGTAAAGATTTTTAAATTCAATCTTTAGTTTTGTTTTTGTTAAGAGGAATTTACCATTTATCACTTCCATTTTAAATAAGGATAAATCTTATGCTTGATAAAAAATATCTAGAAATACTTTAACTATAAATAAAAAAAAATGAAAGAGGAAATAATTCTATTGGGGATGTTTAATGAAATTATGCATATCTTTTATTCACTTTTAGAACCTACTCAATTCTTTTTTTGAGAAATAAAAAAATTGTTATATTTAAGTCTAAATTTAAATTTTTTTATCAAGGAAATGTTAAAAAAGGTGGCATATTCAAATTAATAATATATACATACATATATATATATATATATATATATATATATATATTCACATTTTTTTGGCGATTGTAGAAGTAATTAAACTACCAGATGCACATACACATGAAAATCAAAAATTGAATTTTGAATATAGTAAAAAGTACAAAATCTTTAAGGATTATCAAGTGACACTTAAGTAAAAGACTCTTGACATTTAAATACTTTATAATAAAAAATATGTATTAGTCAATTTTTAAGAGATTGAAAAAGTATTACACTTTTATTAAATTTTAATTTTTCTATCAATAATAGTTCTAAATAGTACTGTAGTAATATTTTCTTTTATCATTTTTTGATGAAAATTTTAATTAAATTAGGATTTAAGCAACATTTTTTATATTTCAAGAGAAGTCTAGAAAGTATTGAAAAATTTGCATAATAATATTACTAAACTTCAAAAGAAGTACAAATACTTTTCTCAATATTAAAATATCATTAAATTGGACTTGTGATAAATTTTAAATTCAAAATTATATTAAATGGAATTAATTTTAGTTTTTTGATTTGATGTAAAATTGATTATAATTTTTTGAATTTAATATTAAATCGATGTAAGAAAATAGGTACATGTTAAAGTATTCATGTGGTATCAAATCCATACTGAAGTGGCAGCTATTGAGAGTTATTGGATGAGGTTATGGTAACCTTATAATTCTCCAAGGAAGTATAGTTCAAAATGAATTGATCTTTATCTAATGGTTTATTTTTTCCCCCTCAAATGATTTCCTTGGATGTGTGCCTGTATGTGAAAATTGAGTTGAGGACAAAAGACATGGGAAGGAGAAGAATTAAGGGACAAGGAAAGGAGTAGATTGGAAGGAGGTCGGGAGAGAAATGGAGCAATACAGTGAAACTGAGAAAGAGACGAATGGACAGCTACGGACCGGGAGAAGTGCTGATTAGTTTCAGTTTCAGCCAAACACCCCGCAATTTAATCTTTGTTTTTTGACTTTTCTAATTACATTTTGTAAGTCACTCTTTAAAAGGAAAAAGGCCTATCATTGTTGGAGGGGATCATAAGTAGAAAGTAGAGAGAGAGAGAGAGAGAGAGAGAGAGGTGAAGATGTGCTTCTAGAAACCCTAGTTAGTGTGCAGGAAAGAAACATGCAGATACGTAGGACTCACAAAGTTCTTGTTAGGATTGAATTTTGGGATAGATCAACAGATGAATGAAGAAAAAATGGTTCCTAACAGACATGCTTACCTTTGATCATATACAGTCATGCGGGTTGGTGACCATTTTAACCACTCGTGGTAATTTTCGTCCAAACAATATATATTAAACAAATGAATAGAACAAAGAGATGGAAGATTGTGTTACAAAACAGCCATGAAAGATCTTCTAGCTATGCACATCTTTGTTTTGGTTTCCTTCTCCAAAATTTTTTATATACATCATTTACATGTCTTTAGTTATAGTTATAAATGAAAAATAATTATTAATTTATATAAATTTTAACAAATTTTACCATCTTAAAAATTAAAAAATAAAAAATTTTATGTATATACAATTTACAAAATTGATAATTATTCTTTATTTATGAGCTATAACCAATTACATATAATATAATTGGAGGATATGAGATTTTCTCTTCATTTAACCCTTTACTTGTTTGTATAAAAAATGAATGAAAGGAAAATTGAAGGAAAGAAAAGGAGTGAAAAATAATATTTTTTCTTGCTTGATTGTAAGATATAAAATGGGTGGAAGAGAAAAAGAATAGAAAAAGAAAGATGAGTCCACTAAAATACTTTCTTGTCACATAGGGAGAAAAAAATGAGTGAAAACTCACTTGTGACAAATTTATCACATGACAAATTAAAAGAATACAAATTATTAAAAAATATTTTTAATTTTAAGTTTATATGCTGTAAAATAATACAAAAAATTAATATCAAATTTTTAAATTTGCATTTATTGATAAAAATATTTTTAATTTTAATGTAATATTAAATTTTTTTGATATAATCTATTACTTGAAATTTTGCATAAATGAGGCCATTTGTCTATCATCCAACTTTATGTGCCTATCATAATTAAGACTCCCGTAATTTATATAAAATAAAATAATTTCAAAATAATAGATTAATTTTAAAATAAATACTAGTTTATTTTATTATACAATAAAATATTAACCTTTTACTAATTTTAAAATGTTAGAGTTAGATTTAAAGAAGAAAAACCTCCTGCTGCAAGTAGAAAAAGCAAAATGATTTTTTTTTATTAATAAGGTGTTTATAATGATTAAAATTTATTATTTAACTTTTTTTTATGAATACTTAATAAACAATATTTTCATATTTTTATTTATTAAAAGTATATTTACAAAAAAACATATATAACTATGGTGAACTTTAATTGCACCTATTGTTGGTCACAAATAGAATGTTAGATAAATATATCAAATTAAAGGATGAATTTTTTTTTGACTTGATTTAGTTTTTTTTTATACTTTTTCTACCTAAACAAGTAAAGAAAAGTTATTTTCTTATCGTTTTCTTTCGTTTTATTTAATTTGTACATATCCATATAATAAAAGAAAATCTTTTTATTATTTTCTGTCTTCTCATTTCCTTTTCTTTCTTTGTATCCAAGCAGAAGTAAATGTTTCTGCGTTATTTTTTATTTGAAATTGAGATTTCAAAGTACTGTACGATTTCTTCATCATCTATGATCAGTGCAACTAATGGACAGCCATATTAATTTTTTTTATTACATGAAAATTTAGTTCGATATAAAATTGGTATATTAATATCGCACAGCAAATTAATTGATGAATCAACTAAATATATGGGAGACTGAAAACTGTCATACGGTAAACATCCCAAAGAATCATATAATAATTAATGACTAGGGGGAGTGAGAGATGACGGTGGGCATATATTAAGGGCACGTTCCCATTAGAGGTTGGCATAGGTTTTTGGTGGGTAGAAATGGGTGAAGGTGGTTGGACGAAAATATGAAAATTAATTAATATAATATTAATTTTAATATCTAAAATATATGGTGTAACAGAGACTCAACCCCCTCCCCCTCATGTACAAATAATTGCCAATAGGCTTCCTAATTGATGACTTTAACACAAAACACACACAGAGAGTCAAGGTTGCTGGCATTTTTGGTTTTCAAAAATAAATAACTCAAAATAATTCTGGAAATTCACTAATTAATATAACTGAAGCACAGTGGTTTTAGAATGAGAAAGAAAATAGGTATATATTTCTAAGGGTCCACTTAATTTGTCAAAGAGTTAGCTGTATATATATTTAACAAAAATATAAAGACCAAGTATCTCATGGAGGCTTGTTGTTGAAGGTTGAGTTATAAAACCATAAAGTAGAGAGGCCATTTAGAACCTCATCTTGGTGATGCTATTGGAGCTTACTTGCGTCCGTACGTACTCGTCATCTCTACCTTGAAGGGATCCATATATATCAAAACTGAAGCTGCAGGTTTCGGATATCAATGGAGGAAAATCTGCCGCCTGGGTTCAGATTCCATCCTACGGATGAAGAGCTCATCACATATTATCTAACAAGCAAAGTCTCTGATGCTACCTTTACATCTAAAGCCATAGCAGTTGTCGATCTCAACAAGTGCGAACCTTGGGACCTCCCAGGTATTTACTTATTTCCTCATCATCCTATAATATTTCACAGTTTGAAGTTTGATATATAGTTTCCCTTTTTTTTTGTTCCTTCAGAACTTGAAAACTGACCGTTCAAATCATTCTATTTGTTTGTCTTTTATATTTTGATTTTTGGGAGAATTCTTTTTATATAGGAAATTTATTAACAGCAATGTTTTAGCATGATCTTCTTCGTTGGGTCCCTTAAAACCGCGATCTATGGGTTGTAGTATATATTGTGCTGTTAAAGAACTAGGATATCTTTAACTTTTACACAGTATACTGGAGGGGTTGGACAATTTCATGCAAGTTTTAAATTTAAATCTTTCCTTTGTAAATGTAAAAAAGATAAACAAATAAACTCGTTCACAAAAGAGCAATCAGGCCATTGTTCTTAATTTGCAGCAATCAGCCTCATATTCATGTGAAGTTGACCAAGTCTTTAATACTTTTGCTTCGAGTATTGTTCCTTACCTTGCAACTATTTAGTCAGTTTGACCAATTCTAGTTTTTATTGACTTGTCGATCATCTACAAGTGAATGCTAATGAATTCAGAATTAATTTTTCCCGGGATTAGATGGCCAATTGTTGACAAGTAGGTTAATGATTGAATTGAATAATTAATAAATACAAAGGTAAGGCTTCGATGGGGGAGAAGGAATGGTATTTCTTCAGCGTAAGAGATCGCAAGTATCCAACCGGACTTCGAACCAACCGTGCCACAGAATCAGGCTACTGGAAAACCACCGGAAAGGACAAGGAAATTTTCCGAGCCGGTGTTTTAGTGGGCATGAAGAAAACCCTAGTCTTCTACAGAGGCAGAGCTCCAAGGGGTGAGAAAAGTAACTGGGTTATGCATGAATACCGACTTGAAAACAAGCACCCCTACAGGCCTTCAAAGGTCAGACACTCTATCTGTTCACCCTTGGGAATGTTTTGACTGTTGAAATGTTTGCTTATTCACCGAGTGCAATTAACATTTTAACTGCTGAAATGTGATCAGGAAGAATGGGTGGTTTGTAGGGTGTTCCAGAAGAGCTCAGCAGCAAAGAAACCGCAGCAAACTTCATCCCCTCAAACATCAATGGAATCCCCTTGCGATACAAATTCCATAGTCAATGAATTTGGGGATGTTGAGCTGCCAAACTTGAATACCATTGCAAATTCATCAACTGGGGGGCTATTCACTAATAATTATGCAGCTCATACTTACAACAATACCGACAACAATAACAATGTTAACACAAATATGAACCTGGCCACGAATTGGCCATCGGCTGCAAGTGAAGTTGCCTCTCTTCCTATATCTCTCCCATGGCCTTCTGGTTTGCTGAATCCCAATCTCTCTGTGAATTCCTTGATTCTCAAGGCATTACAGCTTAGGACTAATTACCAACAAAGAGAAGCAGCCGCAGCAAATAATCATTTTGCAATGTCGTCATATGTGCCACAACCACCAGGAGTTGGAAGCAGTGCTGATCATCTAAGTTCAAATCTGAATGCTTCGTCTTCCTCGAAAGTATTAGAATGTATGCCGCAGCAGCAACAACAGCAGCAGGAGCAACCATTCAATCTGGACTCCATGTGGTGAATCGAAGCTGCTTGATTAGGGCATATGATATGAATCTAACTAATTGTTGTAAACCTCCTCTTTATTCCCAAAAGCCTGGGCGTAGCAACGATAGAAATGTTGTGAGCATCGCCCAATCATTCTTCGGTCTAACGGAGGAAAAACCTCCTCAGTCCTCAGTCATTCTAGTTGTCGTGTCCTCTTTGTTCTGGAAAATCTCATCGTGAAAAAATAACTTATGTTGTACAATTAATAAATCCTCTGATTTAGTTGGCGCCCGCGCGTTTCTTTCCGTGGTTATGTGCTTGTTAATATTGCTTAATGTTTTCTAAACAACATATTAGTGACATATGAAGTTAGGGGTGTATTTTTATATAGAAAGATGGGCGGAGGAATTTTTATGATTGATCATCAAATTTAAAATATAGTTAAAATTATATTATATATTTTAATTCTAACTTTTTAATTTGAGATTTAATTACCATAATCCACTTCTTTCACTCTTCTATATCATAATGTTATGAGCAGTTTTATCTTTTAAGATATTAAATATTTTATCATTAGATTATCTTATTTTAAATCTTAAAATAAGTAAATTAAAACTTAAAATATAAATTTTAATATATTAAATATAATCTTACAATAGAAATACTTAAACTCTTGAAGTTTCACATAGCACTACTCTTAATTAATTATTAATTAAAACGTAGAATTGATTGTAATATTAATAGACACAAATTAATTATTGTGAAAATATAAGCAATAAATGCTATTTAAAAGGTGGAAATATTTCTTGTACTCAATATTGCATTTTAACAAGTAAAGAAATTACAATCTAAATATTGGGAGTCATTCAATTATAATGTTAAAAGAGCTTATTGTTAAACAAAAATACTATAAGTATTAAAAATGTAATATGAAATTGAATTTTGAATCTTTTATATTCATTAAATTAGATTTTATAAATTTATCTCATTATTTTGTATTTAATAAGAGTCTTTGATTTACCTTTAAAATCTTATTTTTAATGTATAAAATATTTCTCAATGTTATTTGTTAAATTACAAACAAAAGTAGTGGTGTAAATATTTCCTTAAAACTTTAAAAGGCAAACTGTTTAGCTACTTTTCTCAACGTTTAAAATTAGACCCATGGCCAGTAACAAGTATAATAATGTTTAAATGCAATGTACTAGGTTGTGCTTATGTAATAATTTTTTCATTGATAATTCCATAAATCAAGAGCAACAAATAAAAAGATATAATTTTTAATGAATTAATTGTAAAATTAACAATTCTTAATTTATTAAGACTCCTTTTTAACACGCTTTTCTTCTATAACAAATTATTGTTTGGGGGGAATAGTCAATTACATAATTACATTGAAGTGTCATTTTCTAGACTTCTTTTCAAATAGGTGATAGTACTGATTTTTATTTTAAAGAAGTATCAATTTTATAAATTATTATTATTATATTCTCCAAATACCTTTTTTTAATCATGAAAATGAGGTTATAAATTAAGAATTTCGGAAAGGTATAACTTTAATTTTGGTGGGATCTATTGATTGGAAACATGTAAATTAAATTCAAAACTTTGAACGATTATAAATTTGTGCTTGATTGTCTGATTGGGACATATTATATGTTGATTTCATATAACTTTTCAAGATTTACGTGCTTATAAAAGCTAAAGGCATTTTGCCTACTTTAGTTGGTGAAAAAAAAAGGCCTTTTTAATGACTTTTCTTAATTTTTCTTTATGTTTTTATTGTTTTGCCAACTTTGAACTCATTTTCCTCAATTCAAATTCATTTAAATCCCATATTAAACTTTTATTCCTCAATTTTTTTGATATCTAATAATGCCATTACAACTTTTTTAATAATAAAACTATCAAAGAAAAATATGTTACTATACATGTTACTATTTGTAGAATAATAACATATTATGGTCTCTAAATAATAATATCGATAAAAAATTTAAAATAAAAGAATAAATCAAGTCTTAGCCTTTGTTTGGATGGGAGAGAAATGGGAGGAGAAAGAAATTAGGAGAAAAAGAAGTTGGGGAAGGGAGAAGTGGGAGGAAAGAAGAATTTCTTTTATGTTATTTGGAAAGGGAGAAGTTAGGTGAGAAAGAAGTTATATTTTTGTAAAATAACTATTGTGCGCTTTTGGATAAAATATGAATACAAGTGTATATTTTAAAAAATTATATTCTTAAAAAATATAATTTTAATTTCTAAAATAAAGACCAAATTAACAATAAATCCATTAATTAAATATTTTAATTTAATAATTAGAAATAAAATATAAATAAATTTTTAAATAATTATATAAAAATTTTATAATTATTTATAAAATTATAAAATTTTATATTTTAATCTTATTCTTTTAATACTAAATTCTATGGTTATTATTTACCCCTCTAATACCCATATAAAAATATTTTTCATTTGAAATAAATTAAAAATAAGATGTAATAGTAATTAGTTTTTTATAATTATATAATTTTTCTTTATATTTTAGTGTTCATAATAAATGTTGTTCGACAGATATTGATTAAAAAATTTATCTTTTTTAAAAATTTATCTTTTTTAAAGTTCAAGATAAATTTTTTTATGTAGGGTCTACCTAATTTTATCATTGATATCTACTATCTAATTATCAAATCTATTCATAAGTACTTTACATTATACATAATAGCTTCAATGCATCTCATAAATGTCCAAACCATGATTCGAGATCTCATTATCACCTACAAAACATAAATAAAATAGATTTACTTTGGTCGATTAATACAAGATCTACTGTCATACAAAGCAATTGCTATCAAAATAACTTCTCGCTTCCAAATGACCTTCCCAAGCTACTTAACACTATGCCATAGCTGTAGCAATGAGTATGACTGCTCTCCTCAATACCTGTGCATCAAATGAAACAATTAATAAATGTCACATTACAACTTTACATATCTTTCACAACATCGTTATATATGTGTAAAGATATAGATATAACAAAATATTCAGTACATACTGTCGGAAGATATATTTTGACTTTCTGCTAATACAAGGAGAAAGAATACAATAAGGTCAATGTCATTCTTCAGATTAAGATACCATTTGATAACTTTAAAATGATTAACTAAGAGAAGGCATCAGTGTGTACCTAGAATGGTGGCTCAACCAAATCCTGCATTGGCCATAAGCTAATACAGCACCTGTAATTTTAAGTGAGGCGGAACTCCAAAAAACTACTTCTTGGCTTTCTCATTTTCACAAAAGAAACTACAACACTTCAACTGATATTCCTCAGATATTCCTATTTTCTCCAACTCCGTCCAAACTTCTATTTCACTATAATGGCGAGGTCTACTGCTTTCCATGATGGAGAGTTATCTTTCTACGATCTGAGTATGCTTTTTGACTATTTGGACATACTTTTCCATCGCATCTCTCATAACATTAGTTAGGTTGTTGATCCCTATGTTCAACTTCTCATAACCCTTCTCAATTAAATCAACTATGGGCATTTTCCGCTTTGATCCTCTTGATGATGATATACCTTGAGATTGATTTGAGTTAGGAAACTCCTGAGAATGGTTTAAAGGAGCACATTCAGGACTAAATGTGTTAAACTGGCCGGCACAATTGGGGGTATCATTTCCCCAATTAATATCAGAATCTGACATTTGTTCGAAGCTATCGTTCAGGTCTAACCTTTCTTTATGCCATCTCCTTAACTTTTCTGCTGCACTCTTAGCATATGATCCTGTGGCCTTGTCTCTTCCGAATAGCTCTAATAACTTGTCTTAGTTGTGCATTGGTGTACGCTTCCATCTGTTAGCCTCAGGTTTATCCTGTAAACACACACAATCACAACATTATATACTAGATATTGGTGTAATCCATACTAAGAATGCAACGAAGTATTACATCTACGTATAGTACATGTCAGAATTTCTATCTTTACCTGACAAATCTCACTCCACACTTCTACTTCCACCTCGAACATATGTGTAGATGGGTTCCAGCCAATCCCACTCCACCTATGGAACAGATCATAGCATTCATTCAATTTCTTCTTCAATGTCTTCAATCGATTCTTGATGTGTTACTTCTGAAAGAATGGACCAATTGTCTGCTTAAGCTGCGCCACCACACTAGCATAAGCCATAGATGTGAATGTGTTATCTGGTCGATTCCCTTTTTGCACCTCCTCAAGTAATAAGTCTAATAACATAACATCTATGTTGGGCATCCAACATAGTAAATCTTTAGAAGATCCCTCTCCCTTGCTATCAGACTTCTTATTCTTCGACATGGTAAGATCTGCAATGAAATATACAAACCACTAATATTTGATAGTACAAGTATTGGAAAGGGATTATAGTATGCATGATACATGTCTTTCATTAGCTACAAACAACTCACACATATGTTATTTGAACTATGTGCAATCCAACAAAAAGGTTCTATGCATAATCAATGCATTCAACAGTGGATATTCAATTCATGCTACAAAAGGGAGGTGCAATAATCCATTAAATACAATTCATACATGTAAGACACTAAATACAGTTCATAACCACATCAATAGCGCAAGATTCATAAGCATCAAAAGATAATGTACAAAGAGTTATTGTATAAATAACATAAACTATAACAAGCTCTGCTGATAATCACTCCACATATGGGCTGCTAGGTTTTCTCTCATGATGAACTCATGCCTATAGCCTTCTTCTGTGGTTCTTTGATTCATGATCTCCTATATCTTCTATATTCATTTCTAGTAGCTTATGATCAACCTCATCCATCAGTCGTGGATCGGGATCAACATCCATTAGAAACTTATGCAATATATAATATGCAATGGTAATGTCTGCCATGGTCCTAAAGGAGTAATGTGGTTTCGTGCAATTGACAATTATTGCAAATCTCTTTTTCAATACCCCAAATGCCCTTTTAATTAGATTTCTTAATGATGCATGCCGATGGTTATATAATTCCTTTGCATTTTAAGGTCCACGGGTAGTGTACTTCTTAAAATGATATCGCACACCTCTGTATGGTGTAAGAATGCCTCCTTTTAGAGGAAAACCTGCATCTCCTAGGTAGAATTTACCTAGGATTTACAACAATGATACAGATACATGTTAGAATACATAACCATAACGATAAACACATTATTTCTATGGCATTGACCTATTATTGTGCAAGCTAGATCAAAATTGATACTTACCTTTTGGAATTCTCAATCTATCCCCTCTCTTAGCCAAAGCATACTATAGAACCCTGGAGTCAGATGCAGTTTCCTCCCATCCAGATAACACATACGTAAACTTCATATCAAACGAACACATTGCCAGTACATTTTGTGTTAGATAATCCTTTCTTCCACGGAAGCAAGGTGCATCTTTCCTTCGAACTTTCACTCGTATATGTGTTCTATCAAGAGCTTCAATACAATCTTGTAAATCTTCCCTTGTTAGTATAATTAGATAGCATGATAACAAAATAACTTCAACCCAAATGAAAATTGCATCCTACACAATTGATTATATTATCTTGAAATAAGGATAAAATCTGGTGTTATTGAGGATTTGAGGAGGAACCTCTGATCCAGAAGGTTGTACAAGATACTCATTCCTAAGAGATACAATAGCCCGTAAAACGTTATGAAAATGATTGTTAACTGTCTCTCCCGACTGATGGAAGAAAAATAACATAGTTTTAATTTTCACATTATAAACTAAGATATGCAAGAACTTAGTTACTTGTTCCTTTACAGTGGAATAAGCGGAATCCCTTACTCCACCTGTTGCTCTTATCTTTTCACATAATCGCAGGAACACATGAGGTCTCATGTGTAATACATCGTGACATTTTCTAAGTGAAACAGATTTTGCAACAGTTGTTGTCGCATCTGATCTCTTGCTTCTGTCACTCCATCAATGACCCTAGGCACAATATTGGCTTGCAATTCTAGCAGGTACATAAAATAATCAATATAGCATACAAGTTGAATCACACACATTTGACATAATTTATCCCATTCCTTCATCATTTCAATAATAAGTGACTGGTTTAATTCTAACTGCTCTTGGTACAAATCATCCATATTATCTTCCATAGTCATTCGTAAAATACCTTTAAATTGTAACTATTGAAGATTACATGCAACAGGTTTTAAACAAATGTAGACATACGTATAAGCTTCTTTACAAAATATTTAAGTAAATGACATAATTCAAAAAAGGAATAAAAAACACAGATGATAGAAGTGCACACCCACAAGCATATGCAAAGGGAATCCTGAAGTTCCTGAAAACATACCTATGAGTTTAAAAATTGATAATGTAGGTGGCTTTCTAGTGGAGAGAAGATACGAGCCCTCCAATAGTGTATATTTGGATAGGTGCCTCGAACACAGTACCTATCAACAAAATCAATACTTTAAAAATAAGGGAAAATCTTAAATTGTTGTTTCAATATCCATAAATATCTATAATGGATGTAGCATCACTTTGTCATTGATATTTCTTAACTACAAAAGTAAGTTCGTGACCTAATTAGTGTACTAGTGACACAAATAATGTCAATAAAATGAGTACTTAAATGATACATATTAAATGATTGTATTAATTAATACATATTACTTAAGTATATTTGCTTTAGATTTTAATTTTTTACATATCTTAATTTCAAATATGACATACAATTTTAGATCCATTTCATATACATCAATATATTACCCTACATTTTTTAATTTTTTTAAGAAATTATATTTCAATTATATAATAATAGAAAAAATTTCAAGAAATTATAAAAGGATCACATAATCTCATATAAATCTTTAAGATTAAAGATAAATTACATTTTTAAAACAGAGAATACTAAAATCTTAAATATAAAAATAAATTATGTATATTTACTAAGTAAAAAGATTTTACTGTAATTTCACATACTTAAAATGATATAACAATGTACTACCTAAGGAATAAAAGATACTAAGTTTACTCTATTTAAATAACATAAAGTACTTTCAATTATTAATTTGTGAAAGAAATCACATCTTTTGATATGCAATAGTTAAGCATATTCATTCTGTTTCCTAATTGAGAGCACAAAATGACTTACAATTGTGTTTTTATCAATAGTTAGACTTATTATACATTTTTAATATCATTTGAATTATTTACTTACGGATTTGTGTTTCTATATTTGAATGTCATTCTACATAAACAACTGAATCCCCCCAAAAGAAAAAATAACTTCCCAAGTGAAAAAGATATTCATATAATTTTTATTCATATAATTTTCCTTTCCAAAATTCAAACAGCATTTTATACACAACTAATAACTAAATTTTTTTCCATTAAAACATATACATATTGGAGGTAATGTTGCCTTAAAGAATTTTCACATTTCTAAAAAAAAAATTGAAATTTAATCTAAAAATATAACAACAATAGAAAAAAAAAACAAAATTTTAGGGTTAGGTCGATTTGATTAGAATCCGAGTCGAGTTGACCAATGAACTGGGTCGAATTATGGGTACCCGGCCATCAGCCTCCCAGACCTGGCGTCACAGCATCGGCCACCGTCTGCAGCAAAGGAACTCGAAAACCTCTTCCATTGACGTTAGCTTCTTCCGCCATTTGCTACCCACAACCAAATCAAGACAGAAACGCCAGTTTTTAGCCAGATCCGACTACCCTCAAAGTTACCTGACCTAAAACTTTCTCTCAATTAGCGCCTCCGAGCTTAGTGGCTTCGCTGCTACTTCTTCAAGAGCTCTAACGAGTTGTTGCACAGCCGGCCTTCAACTCTAATTCTGTGGTTACTAGAGGCACAGCTGGAATTCGAACAGAAGGCAAATGAAGAAATCTTGTCGTTTGGAGCATGATCTCCTATCGTCTGGAGGACGCTCTTCTACGATAAACAAGGAAGGCCGAAGAAGATGAACTGCGGTAGCAAGAGACGAGAGAGACAGGAGGGATAGTTTGTGGAAAACTGTAGCAATGGGTCCGAGTTTCTCTTCCTTTCTTTCCAAAAGTGGAGAGAAGTTTGCACAGTAAAAATCGTGGGGCCCACTGTCCTATCTGCACCCCTATTTCTTTCCTTTCCAACTTTCCTCCCCCGTTCCAAACAAGCGAAATTCTACATTCAGACCCTAACTTCTTTCTTCCTACTTCTTTCGCCCCTTATTTCTCTAGTTCCAAACAATGACTTATTAATAACCAAACTATTAAAGAAAAATATGTTAGTATTTAGAGATATCAAATAGTAATATCAATAAAAAATTTCAAATAATATGAAATATCAAGTCTCATAAGCAACTAAACTACAAAAAAGAGCTTGTTACTATTTGATCTTCAAACAGTAATATATTACTCTCCAACCTCCAAATAATAACATCGATAAAAAATTTAAAATAAAAAGATAAATCAAGTACCATTAATAATCAAACTATTAAAGAAGAGCATGTTACTATTTTATCTTCAAATAATAATATCAACTAAAAATTTAAAATAATCAAACCAATATATTCTTATTAACAAAATTATTAAAGAATAACATGTTACTATTTACAGACAAAATAATAATATCAACTAAAAATTTAAAATAAAAGAGTAAATCAAGTCTCATTAACAACGAAACTGTGAAAAAAGAGCATATTACTGCATTTTATCTGCAAATAATAATATATTACTATTTATTATTGCTTGGTCTCTAAATAGTAATATCGATTAAGAATTTAAAATAAATGGATAAATTAGATTTTATTAACAATCAAACTACTTAAAAAATGTATGTTACTATTTAGTTTTCAGACAGTAACATTAATAAAAAATCCTAAACAATAGAAAATATTAAATCTTATTAATAACTAAACTACTAAAGAAAAGCATATTATTATTTCGCCTTCAGATATTAACATATTATTATTTAATTTTTAGACAGTAACATTGATTAAAAATTTCAAATAATATAAAATATTAAGTCTTATAAATAACCAAACTATCAAAAAAAAGTATGTTACTATTTGATAAAGCATGTTATTATTTAGTTTCCAAACAAATAATAATATGTTACTATTTTGTCTTTAGATAATAATATTAATAAAAAATTTAAAATAAAAGGATAAATTAAGTCTTATTAACAATCAAATTATCTAGAGATAAAATAGTAATATATTACTATTTAGTCTTTAAATAGTAATTTAATTAAAAATTTAAAATAAATAAATAAATTAAGTCTTATTAATAATCAAATTACTTAAGAAATATATGTTATTATTTGGATGTTACTAATAGTAACATTGATAAAAAAAGTTAAATAATAAAAAAATATTAAATCTCATTAATAGTTAAATTTCTAAAGGAAAACATATTATTATTTCGTTTCCAAATAGTAATATATTACTATTTAGTTTTTAAACAATAATATCAATTAAAAATTTAAAATAAATGGATAAAATAAGTCTCATAAATAACTAAATTATAAAAAAAGAGTATATTACTGTTGGTTTCAAATAAAAATATCAACAAAAAATTTAAAATAACTACATAAATAAATTTTTTTAGCTACTATTTTTTGTATCTATTTGCATTTTTCCCCAAAAAGATAACGTTGTTATTGTTTAAATTTTTAATATAATAATAATTCATCAAGGATAATTATTTTTTAAAAAAAGTAAAAGAAAGAGACTATTTTATGATTCTATAAAAAGGTTTTGTGCCTCTAAACTGTTATTTATTTTTATTTTTATTTTTATTTTAACTATAAATTTATTTTAATCCCTAAAAATTAAGTTTTTATTAATTTTATTTATAATTAAAATTTTATATTAATTTAATTTTTATAAAATTTTAATATTTTATTTTATTATTTTTGTAAAATTAAAAAATTTTTAATTTTAATATGTAATAAAATATATTTTTATTTCGATACTTTTTTCTTTCTCGAGACGAACTTTAAGTATGTCGTTTAATGCACTTTAAGTATGTTGTTTTGTCTTATAAATATTGTGAAAATTTGCTGTTTACTAGTGTACTTAAATGAATGAACATGTGCTGAGAGTGCAATATTACAATAAATTATAATAAATGGTATTGATCTAATTTTTTTTCAAAAAGAAAAAGAAAAAAAAATTATAATAAATGGTATGGATCTAATTTTTTTTCAAAAAAAAAAGAAAAAAAAAAGGTGCTCTTAAAAAAGTTAAAGCAAAACCAACCCAAATCACCCCACGTGCCTGATCCGGGAAGGCCCAATTAACACTTAACATCACTGAATAACGTACACTGTTGACAAAAAAAACAATCATACACCGCCTTGCCCTAGTGAAAAATTGCATTGGCCAGAGTGCCGGTCGTAGTCCGCTCCATTCCTGGTGACAATGGCGGGAAAACAACTCTCCGGCGACGGCTTAACGGCGAATTTCGCCGGAATGTCCAAGAACCAGCTCTACGACATAATGTCTCAGATGAAGGTACGTCACTCCGTCACTATCTCAGCTACCTTTCTTTAACAACTCAATATTTTCTTTTCCTCTGCTTTTTTATGTAATGATAAAGTTTTCTTCGAAATTCCAACATAATTTTTTATGGGCTAACGATATTGCTTCTTCTTGTCCCCCTCTCTTTGTTGCGACAAACTGAAACAATTCATCCAGAATCTGATCGAACAGAACCAGCAGCAAGCGAGGCAGATTCTTATCCAGAATCCTATGTTAACTAGAGCTTTATTTCAGGTGCCATTTGTTAATATCCGAGCCTCTTTTTTTCGTTTATTTTTTTAATAGTTAATACGATGCAATGGAGTTTCTGCATTTCGCTTCACTCTTGCAATTTCGTAACCTTGGTTGTAAATTTTGTTTGCTGTTTGGCGGATCGTCTGAGTAGAATTAGGGTTCTTATTTTCTTTAAAGCTGTTCTCATCTTGTTCCACATGATGGGCATTAATAAACAACTGTAGTATTAAATTTTCTAAGATGTAAACTGTGCAGGTTATCTTGTTGACATATAAATACTTTCTAGTGATACGATAACTAGTTCGTAAAATTAAGGACAGACTTGCTGTTGTAAAGTATTTCATTGATATCTCTGCCTTAAAATCCAACATGTATAATTGAAAGGCGTGGTCTAACATAATTGTATCCCTGCCCTATTCTCAAGTCTTCGACATTCCATTTTTTGTCATGCGTGGTTTGCATAGATAGAATTCACATTTCGCTCATGTCCAGCAGCCACGACTGTAAATTATTTGAGCTTGTAAACAACATTCAATTTAACTCGGTATGTGGATATTTTAGAGTCCCTAGTGTTATGTGTATGTGCGTTTGATTGGGCTTCCTTTGGATTACAAAAAGCAGCTACCACTGCAAATTATTTGAACCTGTGAACAAGATTAAATTAACTCATTACATGGATCTTTTAGGGTCCCTAATGCTATGTGTTTGTGTGTCTGATTTGGCTTTCTTTGGATTACAAAAAAGGCACAGTTAGTTTTTGTATTCTTATATACTCTTCCTTATGTATACTCCAAACCGTAGTTTGCCTCTGCATCATTATATTCATTGTCTTAAATATTGGGAGCTGCAAGTCTATAAGAGTAAAATTACCCCTTTTTTTTTTTTTACAGGATTTCATCAATCTTACTGTGATAGTATATTCTTTAGTTTGATTTTTTAGTACATTATCCTCTCTCTTTTTCTTCTTGGGGGGGGGGGGGGTTTGGCTGCAATAGGCTGGCATTAGTCAATTATTTGGCTTGACCTTATTATCCCCCATATGTTCATTTATCAGGCTCAAATTATGCTTGGAATGGTGCAGCCACCTCAAGTGGTACGCTTTCAAATATATTTAAACTGTCATCTTTACAACCTTCCCTTGGTGAATGGGTTTTGATAGGTCGTTTGTTTCCAGATTCCAAAAATTCAGCCACCTGCCTCACAAAACACACAGCAGTCAGTACAGCCTACACAACTGTCTAACATTAAGCCAGCTTCATTGCCACCTGGGCAAGGTGGTGTACAGGATCAAGCTGGTGTATCTCAAACTCAAATTCCTCTGAGGAAACACCAAAACCAACCTCCGATGCCAAATTCATTGGCTGCCAT
This sequence comes from Sindora glabra, assembly GCA_020226215.1. Taxonomy (NCBI): domain Eukaryota; kingdom Viridiplantae; phylum Streptophyta; class Magnoliopsida; order Fabales; family Fabaceae; genus Sindora; species Sindora glabra. Next base: position 3,710,261 of record CM035227.1, read on the forward strand.
TCCTGCTGTTAGTCATCAATCTCAGGCTCAGCCCATGCCGGCAAATTCTTTGCAGATGCCACAACAGCCTAAAGGACATCTTCCTCCCCAAATGGCTTCGGTGTCGCTTCCACAACCATCACAACTTTCAAATGTGCCTCCACCTTCACTTCATTCGTCATCAATGCCACATCATCAAACCCAAGTGCCAAATGCTTCTGGTCAGTTGCAGCAACCATTGCAAGCACCTGGATTTCCACATATGCCACTGCAACCACCATTGCCACAGAAGGCCAGATTACCCTCAGCATCAGCCTTCCATCCCCCATATCCCCCACAAATGGGTGGCAATATGGGTTTTCAACATAGTGGTGCTCCTCGTACGATTCCACAATCCACATTTCATGTAAGCTAAGTATTTCAGTGTAGAAGACATAAATATGACTCCATGTTAAATTTTAACAATATCTTGTTGTTAATGAATGGTTCAGCCAGGTACAAAACCTCCTGCTAGTTCTGGGACCACATTTCCACAGGGGCAGACACCAATTCCCAGTCAACCATCAAGTCAGTCTCCTTATCAGGTATCTCCCTCCTTGCCTCTGATGGTTTAATTTTCTGCTTGTACCTCGAAGCCTTACAGGAAGAATTAGGCTTGGCAGATGACCTGAATTATCGGCTTTATGAGGCTTCCTTGTTACCATTACAACCCATACTTGATTTTTGGGCATGTCTGATTGGAATGTAGTTAGTTACTTGTTGAAACCTGAAAGGCTGAAATGTGTGCAGCAAATGTCCTTGATCTCTTAAAACTTGATATTGTTGACAAAATATGTCCCAACGAATTTTTTAAGTACCTTATTATTGGTGCATTTGTATTTTGAAATTGCAATACTTGTAATGATTGTATCAGTTCAGATTTTGCGAACTGACTGCTATGCCAGTGTGTAAAGATGACCAAATCCCAGTTGATTTGTGGTTTTGACGTTGGAATAAAGTCAGCCTGAGTAACAAGGCTTTGGGAGCATATCAAATTGTAGTTTGTGAATGTGATTAATATTTTTAGAGGTGTTCCTTTGTCAGGTAGGGGGTTTACAGTTAGGGCCTGACTATGGCAATCAAGCTGGCAATGCGATGCAAGTTGATAGGGGGTCTTCTTGGATGCCTGGTCGCCCAGAAAACATACCACAGCTTCCTGGTCATCCAGGACAACCGTCCTTAGTTCAGGGTCAGATGGGTGCTCCCAATCAGCCTCCCAGGCCTGCAGCAGTAAGTTTTGTAAGCTTTCGCTTTATTTGTATGAATGCTCCCACAATTTGCTGATTTTGTCTTCTGTCTCTACATCATGTAGTTGACCCCGGAAATGGAGAAAGCACTGCTTCAGCAGGTCATGAGCCTCACACCAGAACAGATAAATCTCTTGCCTCCAGAACAACGAAATCAAGTGCTGCAGCTGCAACAGATGTTACGTCAATGATTTTAGCACTGCTTACGAAGGGAGCTTGGCAGTCTTGATCTTGGTATTTTAGACTACTTTTCTTGGTTTACAAAGTTTTCTTATCTATATATAAAAGCAATTGGCTGCAACGAAAGATTTTACAGAAGCTGAGAGAATTCATATCAGAGTGTCTTTCCTTCTAATTTTATTGGAGCTGTTAGGAGATTTTGTACTCTGCTTACAGTTTTGGTACTCACAGTTTCCATCGAGATGATCTGACACATTGTCTTTTGTAGTTAGCTGCACAGCATTTCACTTGCTTGCGCAGACTAGATTATTGGAACACCGCGTTTTGGTTTATTGGGTTGACCATATACCTTCTTGTCTTGTATAGTGTCCTTAATCCTTGTTCTGACTTCCGAGTGATTGACGCTGATTTAAGTAATGCGGTGAGCATTGCTGCTGCACTAATTTGCTCAAGAGGAAAATTGTTGCCGGCATCTTTAGCATTGCAGTGAGGATTGTTGCTGCACTCTTAGTAATGCGCTGGCATTTGCTATTGCTTTTGGTGGGGGATTGCTTCTAGAGATATAATTTTAAATAATCTGATAATAGTTTCTAAAAAGTTTAAAGTTTAATTAAATAAAATACAAGAAGTTAATTTACGAGAAGTATAAATTCTTTAGTGTTAATTAAATAATTTTAAAAACTTTCAAAAAATTTATTAAGGAATTTATTTCTTGGAAAGTTTTATTTCTCATAAAAAATATTTTTTGTATAAATCAAATGACTTTTAAATTTTTATTGGTATTTGAAAATTTTGGTATTGCTATATATTTTTAGAGTTTTTTAAGGAAATTTTATAATTTATGTAATTATTCTCATTAAGAGTTGTAATTTTAATATAAAAATAAAAATAATGATTTAATTTTTAATGATAGAGTTATAATTTTTTGTATATTTGTATATGTAAAATTTGAATATATTTATAACATTTTGTTAAAAATTATAAAATTTTTATACATAAAAATGGGGAATGCTAGCCTTCATATGATACAATGCGGAGGTTGGCATTCTTTACGTTCTTATTTAGATGAAAATGATCAACTTTTTTTTTTTTTTTGAACAAACCAGGCCAAAGTCCAAAGAAGAATTAAAAGAAAAAAAAAAAAAGACCCTACACACTAATAAGTAATAACTCGTGTGGCAGAGATCCATCTATATCTAAAGAGAAGCAGATTTAAATCAGCAGGAGGCCTATCATGGACAACCAATCCCGATCCAAGCTTTAAACTTTCAGACACAAGCCAATCTACCCGAGAGTTTCCTTCCCTATAGTTGTGATAAATCTCTACCTGCCGGTTTTTATCCACAAGCACTCTACACTGCTGAACTAGGGCTCTACAGGAGACATTCCCGCAACTTTTAGAAATCGATATTTCCACCAATAACTTTGAATTTGATTCTAGAATAGTTTTTTTAAATCCCATATACCATGCAGCTCATGGATTGCTCCCCAGAACTCTGCAATTGAGGCAGAAGCTATACCAAGATTACAGTGAAACCCACTTGCTCATCTGCCATCATGATCAGGAAGAACTCCCCCACATCTTGCAAAACCAGTTTCGCATTTGAAGGCTTCGTGAACATTAAATTTTGTCCAGCCATGAGAAGGAGGACTCCACTTTACAAGAATCTGGTTTTCTACTTTGCTGCATCGTTGTGTGTTCTTTATGAAGATGGCTCTGGTAATATCACCCAAACACTCTAAAATGACCTACACTGGTTTAGAAGGCCAAACAGAGTTAGACTGGATAATATATTTTTTGCACCATGACCAAAGCAGCCACAATGCAACTGCCCATATCAGCTCCATGAGATCTCTTCCTAATTGCTATTTAAATTGAGTTCAAAACATTGTCGACCCTTCGATCCATAGAAGACAGCTTGATGCTTAGTTTCCAACAGAGCATTCCACATCCGTTTCACTAAGAAACAGTCCCTTAGGACATGCATGAGGTCTTACTGCACTTTCATGGTATATACTGCAAGTACTGTCTCCCAACCCTTTCCTATTTCTAGCCAGATTAATAGGAAGCCCATTATTACAACAAGGCTAGAGAAAAAATCTGATTCTCTCTGGACCTTTCCACCTCTATGCTTCCTATAGAAAGGTTTTGATCCATGAACTTGAAGATTAGCTTGGTCGTAATAAGCTTGCTTGATGCTGAACTCTTCCACTGATGCTGAACTCTTTCACTTAATCGTGTTTGGTCCAAACTAGAGATTAAGAGTAGGAAAAACTGATATTCTAAGTAACATATCTCCAGAGATCCATTGAGAAAGCAGTTCCAAATCCCACTCGCCTTTTGATGTAATATAATCCCTCAATGTATATGCCATATCATGAGAAAGCACTTGATTGACAGCATAGTCTCGATGTTTAAAATTGCCAAGCTAATATTCCTCCCAAAAATAAGTGGACTGCCCATTATTTATATCCATTCCCAAGCCATCAGCTATATACACCCTTTCCCAAACCTTTCTATAAGAGCGAGGTAGAGTTTCGAATTACAGGATGTTTGCGCCAATCACAATTTCTCTAATACTTGCCTTTGAGAATTTGACTCCATAAGGAATCACCTTCTAACAACGTCTAAAATTCATTAAGCTTATTTCATTCATGATTTTTAAATTTCGAAATCCCAAACCTCCTGCTTCCTTACGTTTTATGAACACTTCCCAAGGAATAAAATGTAAACCTCTCTGAAATCTATCATACCCAAATAGAAACTTTTTGGAATTTCTGAATTTCAGCCAGAAAAATGGCCGAAATAGAAGCCACATGCATCGTATAGTTAGTAGGGTGCTTATGACTGATTTAACTAGGGCCAAGCTCCGATCATAAATGAACAACTTATCTTCCACCTAGCTACTTTATCTTGGACTTTTTTCACAATACGATAGAAAGCATGTCTAGTCACTCTTTTGTGATTTAGAGAGATGCCCAAATATATATATTAAGATCCGTAGTTAGATTAAAATCACATCATTCTACAATCTATGTATGAATTTCTGATTTTACATTTCTAAAGAAAGAAATATTTATCAATCAACTCTCTACCTCAACATTTTAGAAAAATAATTTAAGCATCTCATTAATGTGTCAATTTTTTTAATAGAACCCTCCCCAAATAATAATAAGTCATCTGTAAATATAAAATGAGAGATACTTAAACCACTTTTACTCACTTCAAGAAAAATTCACTAATGATCACCCATTGTTTCACTTATGATATGAAATAGTATATCCATATAGAGAACAAAAATATAGGGTGAGAAAGGATACCTTTGACAAATTAAAAAAAATTGTTTTACTTTCATTCTATAAAACATTAAGAGACGAAGTTTAAATACAATTCATGATTAAATTCAAAGTTCCTTCCTCTATATTAGCTAGTGATAACACTTCCTTAATAAAATCTCAATTTAAATAGTGTGCTTCTTTGAGGTTAAATTTTATAATAAAGAAATCTCTTTTCCCTCTCATTTTTCTTATCGTGTGTATTAACTCTTGAGCAATAATGATGTTATCTTGAGCATACCTACTTAACACAAAGCTTGCTTGGAAATGGGATATTAAATTGAGTAAGCAAGGCTTAATTCAATTTACATATCTTGGTCATAATTATCTTGCTTGAATATACCTGTCTGACACAAAGCTTGCTTGGAAATAGGATCGTAAATTGAGCAAGCAAGGCTTAATTCAATTGACAATTATCTTGGTCATGTATTTTTATAGCATTTTTCACAAAGAAATGGTGCAAAATTGATTCACAAACTCTGGTTTATTATTATTTTTCAAGATAAGATGTAGTAATGTTTTATTTTTCTCTTAAATATCCCTTGAAAAATTCCCTTAATAAAAAGAAAGGTTGAATTACCTACTACGCTATAATTTCTATGAAAGAAAAAAATTCTAGAAAGCCATCATCATTAGGCAATTTTGTTGCATTTATGGATAGCACAATTTTTCTAACCCTTTCAAAAGTGATAGTCAACTTCAAAGACCTTGATTGATCCTTTGAAAGAATGGGGTAAGACACCCTTGTAGATACAAACATCCACTCACCAAGATTATCAATGAAGAGACTCTTATGGAAATTGTAAATGAGTTCCTCTATCCTTTCTTTATTCTCAACCCATCCTCTATTCTGATTTGTTAACATATTGATTTTTATTGTGATTTTTTCTTACAATTATTTCTATGTGATGGTACCTAGTATTCTTGTTTCCTTTGACTAATCATTCAACTCTGGAATTTTGATACCACATAATTCTCTTTTGCTTTAATGTTTGAGCTAGCTTAGATTGAAAGCAGGCTTCCTGATCCCATAGATACAAGTTAAACCTCCTTTCCTATGCTCTTTGGATCCCTGTTATCATTGCTAGAAACTTCTTTTTTCCTTTTTTTATATTGTCAAAAATATTCTTTGTTCCATTTTTTTAGCACTAGTTAGAGATTTTAGAGATTCTCCACTATATTCATATCTACACACCATTCTTGAGACAAAAAGATTTATAATCTTTACAAGTCATCCATACTACTTTAAATCTAAAAAACCTTCTTTCCTTATCCCTTATTGAGCCAAAAAGATTAATTAAAATAGGGTAGTGGTCAAAGAACACCCTTAGAAGCACTTTTACATAAGTTTCATGAAACTTGACTTATTGATTTACAAAGTATAATACTCAATATAATTTCTCAACATGTAAATTGCCCCTTGCATTTGCATTTCTAACAAATTAAATTTATGAATTTTTTCATTAAATAAGTTTGCTTTTTGCCAATTAAATAGAGCACCACCTTTCTTCTCACTTGGATCTTGAATGTCATTAAAATCACCCATGATTAACCATGATCCTAGTATATTTAATTCAATTAAGGCAAGCTCATTTTATAAAATTTTCTTCATATCTGGGCTTGTATTAGCACACATAATAATAAGATAGCAAATATGTTCTTGGTTTATATTAACTTTCAAGTCAATAAACTAGAATTCATTATCTTAATTGAATCTCTTTGAGATTTCTATACAACCCAAATTCCTCCAAAATAATTATCATCCTCAACTAACTCCTAACAATCTAATCTTAATTCAATAAAGATCTTTTCTACTTTCTTAACTTTCACTCTCTTCTCCAGAAGAGCTAAAACTTTAAGATTAAAAAAGTTCAATATTGTTCTAACTTGGTTGGCAAACTATTTATTTCTCACAATTGTTAAGCTATACAAGGTGTAGGCATTTTCTAAGACCATTCAGTTCAAGTAGGTTCTATTTCATAGGTATCCTCCCCTTCATATGTACTATAATTTAGCTTTTTAATATGTTTTTGATTGCCTAAAACGTGATGCCCCACATTTTGTTCTTTTACATTTATATTAGCATTAAATATTGAATTTCCTATCAAATTGTTTCCTTCATTAGCATGATTATCCTCTTCCCAAACCATATTAGTTAAGATAACAAATCTAGACCCCATATTGGTCGCACCAATTCTCTTTATCTGTTGTCATGATTTTACTCTATTTGTGTCAAGTTTTTTTGGTGGTTGACATGACTATTGTGCCACCATCCAACCTCCAAATTGTTACCTTGAATTTATAGTTTTTGCACCTTTTAGTTGTGCTTCCTGCTTGCAGACCCCTTTCCATTACATCTGCAACATGATCTTGTATGAATTTTGGACAAGTCTTCTTTAAATGACCATGCTTTCCACAATTGAAGTAGAAGACACGTAGGCTTTCATACTAAGTTGCATATTTTTTCCTTTGTATGATGAACTCTGATAATATTAAAAGAAATTGAAAGAAATTATGATTATAATTTTGCAATATTCCCTGATCTTAACTTTTTTATTATGGCATGAGAAAACTTAAAATAAATTACAAAAATAAATTATGAAGGATAAAATACTTGTATCATGTAAATCCATTTCTTAATGTTAGTATTACATAAAATAAAATAGGGAATTAAATCTCCTAATAATTTTTGTGATTACACAATATAGTAGGCAGATAGGGTACTCAAAACCTTAGACCAAAGAAATGTGAGATAGGGACCCTTATTTATAAACTAATATGGATTGTGAATCTTATCTATCATGGAATCTATATCCATATTATTAGTATTAGGCTAAGTATCCAATTGCCTATTAGTTAAGTCACACAGGGCCTAATCAATAATAACCTTATTTCATTAATAAATTATGTATAAATTACAAACTATTTAACAAATAATTCCTTAATCATATTGATTTTTATACATAACACAAACATATTTACCTGAATCTTACTCTATCCTTATTGCATCAACTTTCAATATCTTCCTTACTCCATTTCCTAGTAAAGTTAAATTAAAAAATTGAATTAGGAAATCCAAAAATACATATCCATATAACAATCTTTTCAATCAATCTTCAGAGGATTCAAATTTTGGATCCCAAGGTTGCATTATTAAATAGTGATAAAAAATAAGCCAAAGACTATTCAGGAGTGCAAATTTATAGTTTGCAACCATGCTAAATTTCACTAGATAATATTCCTTATCAATGATTTCCATAATGCCTTCTTGATCCCAGAGATAATGAAGTTTGGTTTCTAGCATTTAAAACTCTATCCTTTTGCATTGAAGTTTTATAATAAGAATCTTACACCAAGGTTTATTTATTGTTTCTTCCTCCTCCTTAGAAATCACTATAGTAAGGCATGATTTATCACCATTCAACCCCTTTTCCATTAAAAATCCATTGAAATCATCATCCTTCTCCTAATTCTCCTCATCCAAAGTCTTTTTCATTCCTTCCTCATGTTCAAAGCTCTCTTCACCTATTAAGGTATCCTTGTATGATCTTCCTTTGCCTTTAAGGTTTTCTATTTCTTCATTTAGAATTTCATCATTATACATCTTTAGATCACTTTGGCCACCTAAGTACTACTTCCTACCTTGTTTGAGTTTCCTTAGACTTCTTCGAAGGTTATCTATTTCTTCCCCTATGACTCTCTCCTTCACAATTCTCTCCATGATGATTATTATGTTGAATCACTTTTTCTCATATCCATGATTATTATGTTGTCTCCTTCATCATGAGTTTCTTTATGTCATTATTTCCCAAAATGTTCCACCATTTTCGCTTTAAATAATTTTTAAGCAACGAATATTTTAGCAATTTACATTATAATAATTAATAAGAGAGACAAAGTTTAACTATTATTAAATATTTTGCAATTCTCTCCCTATCTTTTTCTTCATTAATTATTGCAATAACTAAGATATTTTTGTTTATTATTAAAATATCAACTACTTAATAATTGGAGCAAAATACATAGTCCTCTCTTGCATTTAATCAAAGTTATGCAGACATCCTTATAGTTCTAAAATATACACAAACTTTTTTTAAAGATATTCTCTAAATAATAATTTAGTTTTCTTATATTTAATTATCTTCTATAAATTTAATTAATTTATTATCTTATATAAAAATACTTATAGATATGAGAGAAAAGTATTAAATTTCTTCCAAAACATATGGTGTTTGTGCTTAAAGACCAGATAAAATATTATGAAATTCTATTATATTTCCATTATCATTTTCTTTCCTTTAATAGAATTTTGATATTTTAATTCATTTTTATGTGCCAGCTACTTCATCAACATCATGTAATTGTTCCGAACAAATCACAATAACAAAATATTATAACAAATATGAAAAGTAATTACATGTTAGTATTCATATAATTATATTAGTATTATATAATTATGGGGAAGTGTTGTATACATATTTGGTAAAGTATTTATATCAAAGGTAGCTTGTTGTTGTACAGTACAATTAGAAATTATGTACTAAGTTATAATCAATCAAAATTATGTTCTTCCTAGTAGTAGTGGAAAAATTCTTAAAATGCAATCTCGAACTTATAAAATAAATAAAGGGTAATTTTTTCATAAAATAATTATTTTGATCATTGATTATGGTCTAATAGTTAAAATTAACAGTCTCTTAATAAAATTTTTAAAATAAACTTAGTTGTAATATTTTTGTAAAATGGAGAAAAGATTTATGTATATTTTGCAACTAAAGGAGATATTTATATAATTTTGACTAAATTTAGGAAAAATACTCTAATAATTATTGTTAAAGAAAGGGATTAACATTTTCATCCAAAAGAAAATTTGAAGGGTGCTAATTTCACATGAAGATGTAAAACTTAGCAATTCTTTGTAAAAATTTGCAATTTTTATGGATTCTGTGTAACATTTTTATAAAATGGAAAAAATTTTAGTAGGTACTGCAATATTGCCTTTAAATTAATTTCTCTCCTATCATTTCGGTAATATTTTTAATTGTTCTTAGAGGGAAAAAAAGGCAGTCATGTACAAGAATGACCAATTTGAAATGTGGGAACTAATTTTAATGGCTCATTAATGGCTAATGCCTTTGCAATAAGAGTGCAGTTGGCTTCAGTGAAGCCAAACCGATACCCACGAGATTGCAAATCATTGTATGTATCAATGATCATGCATCTATTTAGGGCTGGTACCACGTTAATCTATTGATCCAACCTCTAGTACATTACTACTTATATGTATACTTAAATTGTAAAATGTAGATGTGGGGTACACCCATAATGGGGGACCCACATTTTATATTCATATTAATTAAATTAATATTTAGAGGTGGTTATCAGAATAACCACTTCCCTCCCCATTTAGAATGTGGGATAAAACTACAGAGCAGTTACTGAGTCATGATGTAGAGAAAGGGATAAAATTACAGAGCAGTTACTGAACCATTATGCAGAAAAAAGAAAATTGCTAAGGAGGTTGATTACATTAAATCTGAAAAGTAATTGTTTAGTTTTTTCCCCCTCTCTCTATTCTTTGTACGAATGTAATTTGAGTGTTGGGTGAAATCATCGTGAAAACAGCAAGGAGTCCAGTGTGATTTCTTGTTCACTGTGTGAATCAAAGCATCAACGTAAAAATCAACATTATTTCTGAATCAAGTAAGTAATTTTGCATTAAATTCTTCGCATTAAATTTTTTCTATATTGGTATCAGAGCCAGGTTATTAAAATTAATGTCTGTGTTTCCCCATACATGTGCTGCATTGTATGAGATGCTTTGAGTTAAATGTATGTATGAGATGTTCTAATGATTAATTTTGGCCTACAAAGCATGTTTATTAATTTTAATTCGTTTGATGAAATGATTTGGCCATTGATATGAGATGAGATGTTCTGATGATTAATTTTGGCCTACAAAGCATGTTTATTATTTTTAATTCATTTGATGAAATGATTTCGCCGTTGATATGAATTTTTATTTTTAGTTGTATAATTCTATTATATCTAGAATGATACTATTAGGCATGAATTTAATAGTAATGAATGCACATAAAAATTTCATAAAACATCCCTGAACATTAGAGAACAACCAGAACACATAAATTGCCATAAAATTCGTAATTTTTCAAATACTGGGTCCCTTGAAAAATTAATTTTTTAGGCTATAAAATTACCCTACAATGATAAAGGATAAAATTCTGAGTCCGTAGGCTTTTGAATCACTCAAATCGGACCTCTGGATCAAAAGTTATGGCCATTTAAAGTTTCTAGATCAATTGGGTCCGTGAACCGGGTCGGGTCAACCCGATCTAACCCGCTAGAGGTTGAAAATGACGTAAATGACATGTCATTTTGGGCCTTCAATAAATGACACATCATTTTGACTAAAATGGGTCAACCCGAATGCACAAAATGACACATCATTTTTGCAAAACGAGTAAACGACACGTCGTTTCAATAATACTAAAAAAAAAAACTCTCTCTCTTCATTCTTGGAAATGGCACGTGGGGCTAACCGCCATGTCATTTTGCCACGTGTCACACACCAATGCATAGAGGATAAAAAACTGCACATTTTGGCATTTTTCGGTGGCCGGAATCGCCACGCAAGGCAGCGCATGGACTGCACGTGCCGTCACTATGCATGTTTCTGAAAATTTTCTAATTTTGGCTATTTTTTTCGCACGTGGAGGCGCGTGCGGGTGCATGCAGCAGTATAGGTTTGTGGAGAATTTTTAGAATTTTTTGTGACACTATTTGTGTTGAAAAAAGTGGTAAATTGACATATTTTTTTACTAAAAATTTATTTTTCAGTCATGGAATAATGGTTCTTGGAAGAATATGACCCGTATGGGTTTGTGGAGAACTATATTGAGGAACCGAGAGAATCTGATTGGGTGGATACACCAAGTAACCTTAGAAACATGCTTCACCAACTGTATGAAAGAACCTCTGATACATTGCATCCTATTAGTGCTATTTGGGAGAAGTAAGAAACTTGAAAACAGACCTCAAACGAAGAGGAAAAGTGTTTCCAAATTACCTTTGGGTTTGTTACATGTTGATCGAGATTCCAAATGACAATTTTTGAAAACCAATCAAGAAAACCATTTGGTTATGCAAGGATAACAAAACTGGAGTCATAAGACGCATGGATCTTGAAAAATGTATGGAAGAATTGAGATTGCAAGAACTCCAACAATTCAAAAACAATTGGAGTAGGACAATCCTTCTTTCACAATTCCTAAACATGAAAAGTGCACGACGAGTTGGTCACAGCACTCTAGAAAGAGGAAGAATTAGTATTTAATTTGTAATTTTTTTTTTGTGTTTGGTAGCAAAGCTCTTTTATTGTTTGAATTAGCTTCCTAAACTTATTTTTGTTCTACTTGAACTTAATTATCAATCAATACATGATTATCATCTTTATTTCAAATGTGTATATCTTATGAAATTCTATGTTTAAGTGGGAGCTCTTAGATTGCGTTGTCCTGAGAGCAATATAATATTTACATGAGTACGATCTCGTTAGGAAATAATGATAATATTTAGACACACATGCGATAGGGGTATGGCAAACGTAAACTCCCGACCATGAACTAAGTAGTATCATTATTGTCCTGTACGAGAACCATGTAAACAAAAGACATTGTACACTCATAGGAAATGTTCATGAATTGTGATTCAACAAAATGGCTAGCAAGAGTATAATTGCTGAGTTGAATAAGGGTGATAAGTTAAACGGGGATAACTAGGACATTTGGCATCAAAAAATTTCTTACATTTTAGAAGAGCAAGACGCTCTAGAAACCTTGAACCATGTCATGATTGAGCCTGAACAAGGGAACTCTGCTCAGCATAGGAGAGATGCTGAAGCTTATACTGTTTGGAAAAAGAAGAACAGTATTACCCGCATCACACTCTTGAGTGCAATGACAGACGACCTCATGTGTGAATACGAAAAATACCCAACTACTCAAGAAATGTGGATAGCCCTAAAAGAGAAATTTGGTGGTACTTCAGCCTCCAAATTAAGAAGACTCACAATCAAGTTTGATACTTATAAACTTCGGCCTAATACGCCGATGAAACAACATTTGAGAAAGATGTCAAACATGATTCGTGAACTGAAAATAGCAGGACATGCACTTTCTGATGAGCAGCAAGTGCAAGCAGTGATAAGATCACTCCCTGCTAGTTAGGAACATATAAAGGTAAACTTGACTCACGATGAGAGCATTATTACATTTGATGATGTGGCGCGACATCTAGAACTTGAGGATGAATGTTTGGAGGCTTGTCGGTCCTCCGGATAAGCCTATATAACAGAGGGCTCAGGATCCTCACATTCTAAGCCTAAATATAAGAAAGGCAAGAAGTTCCATAAGAGAAAAATTGGACCCCATTTCAAGGGCAAGAAAACCTTCAAAAAGAAGAAGGGAAGAAATGGCTCAAAGAACTTTGACCTGAAGAAGATCAAGTGTTATGCATGTCAGAGAATGGGTCATTTTGCTCGAGATTGCACTCAACAAAATGAGCGGAACAAGGTATTTCTGGATACTAAAAATTTACATTTTTCATATGTTTCCAGTACTATTTTTCCAACTGAATCTCATCCATTGTGGATTTTGGATTCAGGCGCCACAGGCTACGTGAGCAAGGATAGAGGATCCTATGTGGATTACCGTCGATTATCAAGTCATAGCAGGTGGCTATACATTGGAAACAACGCAAAGATTGAGGTCAAAGGAATTGAGACATGTAAATTGGATTTGTGTGGAGGAAAGACCTTAATTTTATATGATGTATTATATGCACCTGATATTTGACGAAATTTAATTTCTATTAGTTCCTTACTTCAATACGATTTTTCGATCAATTTTCATGATAATATTGCATATATTTTTAAAGATAATATATATTATGGTTCTGGTTTCATTTTCGATGGATTTATCATTTTAGATATAGTTGATAATTCTACTTATGATTGCTTTACTGCTTCTACTTCCAATCTAAATGATGATATGGATATTTGGCATGTTAGACTAGGACATATTAATCAAAATAGAATGATTAAACTAGCAAAAGAAGGCTTGCTAGGACTAATTTCAAAATTGAAAATGTCCTTATGTGAACATTGTTTAGCTAGTAAAACAATTAGAAAACCGTTCGGAAAAGGGATTAGGGCAGAAACTCCATTACAACTAATTCATTCCGACATATGTAGTCCTTTGAGTGTGAGAGCGAGGCATGGAGCTTGGTATTTCATCACTTTTATTGATGATTACTCACGGTTCGGTCATATCTATTTGATTTCACACAAATCAGAAGCATTAGAATGCTTTAAACGCTATTTGAGTGAAGTTGAAAATCAAATGGATAAGAAAATCAAAGCGCTCAAAACTGACCGTGGATGTGAATACTTATCGGAACAATTCAAAGAGTTCTATGAAGAAAAGGGAATAATAAGATAATTAATAATCCCTGGCACTCCACAACAAAATGGAGTAGCTGAAAGAAGAAATATAACTCTTCTAGACATGGTTAGGTCAATGATGGCGCAAGCAAATCTATCATTTTCATATTGGGGAGATGCTTTATTAACAACTACTTACATACTTAACCATGTGCCCTCAAAGTCTGTTATATCCACACCCTATGAACTTTGGACAAAACGCCAACTTGATTTGAGTGTGCTCAGACCATGGGGGTCTACTGCGTATGTCCATGATACTTCCCACAGATATGAAAAATTAGGTCCAAGAGGAAAAAAATATATTTTTATAAGATATTTAGATCTATCTAAGGGTTACGTTTTCATCAGTGAAAATGAAAATGGAACAGTAACGGAACTTGAATTAAAAGACGCCACATTTTTCAAAAATGAATTTCTTAGCAGAGGTGAAATTGATCGTACAGTCTCATTTTATGAACAGCAAGATCAAATGGATAATAGCGAGTCTTATCCATCTTATCCAAGTGGGAGCTCTCAAAGAGCACTTACTATTCCGAGTGGGAGCTCTGAAAGAGAAAAAGAAAACCCTATTTTTAGAAATGACATAATACAGGGAACCCCACTACGAAAAAGTAAAAGAGGAAGTGTACCCAAGAAACATTTTTCGATTAAAGGATCAGCGTTTATGGTTACTACTCAAGATGAAGAAGAGCCTAAAACAATACAAGAGGCTCTGAGTTGCCTTGCTAAGGAATAATGAAAGAAGGCAATGGAGGAAGAAATAGACTCAATGACAACTAACCAAGTTTGGAAATTAGTTAACCTTCCATCTGGCTGAAAGGCAATTGGGAACAAGTGGATTCTCAAAATTAAAAGGAAAGCAGATGGATCAATTGAAAAATATAAAGCTCGGTTAGTTACAAAGGGGTATACACAACAGGAAGGAATAGACTATGAGGATACATTTTCACCTGTTGTGCATTTTAATTCCATAAGATTACTTCTAGCCATAGTAGCAAATTTAGATTTAGAATTACATCACATGGATGTAAAACCGCTTTTCTCAATGGAGAACTGGATGAAGAAATCTACATGAAACAACCAGTAGGTTTTATACAAAAAGGAGAAGAAAAGAAAGTTTGTAAACTTCAAAGGTCCATTTACGGACTTAAATAATCATCCAGACAATGGTATTTGAGGTTACACCAAGCGATAACCTCATTTGACTTTCAAATGATTGAGGAAGACCATTGTGTTTACATCAAGCGGTATGAAGGCAATCTAGTAATATTATCCCTTTACGTGGATGATATACTATTAGCTGGGAATAATCTGAAATTGATTATGGCCATTAAGGAATGGCTATCCTCGAATTTTGAGATGAAAGACATCGGTGAGGCAGATTATATCCTTGGAGTTAAAATCATTAGAGATCACTCCAAGAGATTGATTTCTCTTTCTCAAGAAACTTATTTATGGAAAGTTCTTGAGAAATTTAACATGAAAGACTGCAAACCTATGGATACCCCTGAAATAAAAGTGAGCCATTGAGTTAAGACATGTGCCCTCAGAATGAATCTGAAAAGAAAGCAATGGAAAGAATTCCTTATTCCAGTGCGGTTGGTAGCCTTATGTATGCAATGATGTGTACAAGATCGGATATTTGTCATGCGGTCGGACTCGTAAGTAGATACCATTCAAATCCCAGACAAAAGCATTGGAAAGCTGTCAAGTGAATACTGAGATATCTAAAAGGTACGATTGATTACACGTTGTGCTACCAAGGAAAAGACTTGTGCTTAGTCGGATATTCTAATGCAAATTGGGCAGGAGATTTGGATGAGCGAAAGTCCACATCAGGATACTCATTCTTGCTAAACAATGGCGCCATATCATGGTGTAGCAAGAAGTAGACATGCATTGCATTGTCGACAATGGAAGCTGAGTTCGTAGCATGTTCTGCAACGGTACAAAAGGCTATATGGTTGAAAAGATTTTTAGAACATTTGGGAATTTGTGGAGAAAACTTAGATCCCATCCTGATATATTGTGATAGTCAGGCAGCCATCGCCTATACAAAGGATCCGAAGTATCACAACAAGACTAAGTACATTGATATAAAATATCATTTTATCAGAAATGCCATAGCATAAAAGGAGATCACCGTTCAACACATTTCTACGCAAAAGATGATAGCATATCCATTTACTAAGTCAATACCTAGATATGTATATATTGAACATGTAAAGTCTCTTGGTATGCATAGAATGTAATCAAACATTTCCAAATTTGAAATGAACAAAGTATATTTCATTCAAATGCAATTTTTTTTATGTGTATGAGTATACAAATGTCTCGTATGTATGTCGTACAGGTTGATAAGGTTGATTCTCTCACACGAACAATTGCCTCTAACACTCATGAGGAATGGGTAGAGATGAGACATGTATTCACCAACATGATAATATGAAATATTCATTTGGTAGAGAAGTAATACAAAATAAAATATATCGCCTCCAAAGTGGAGATGAGATCCGAAGTACAAATATGGATCGTTTTGTGGATACTCCCACTTTCCACAATACTTGTAACCAGATAATGAATTCCTCACATACAGACGTCAAGAGAAGTCAATAATGTGAAAGAATTCAAGTTAGGTACTGTGTGTGCCTGAACTAAAGTCTGTACAATATTACTAATAAAATCGACATGCGCCCTTATGCTAAAGGGGAAATACCGTAACATGTGATTCATACCACATGTGTAAAAGAACCACAAACGGGAAACAAGTGAAAGATCCCTGATTCATTACTGTATGAGTCCTAGAAAAGAAAATTCTTTTCATGAATACCCTTCGACTTTGACGATATCATGGAGAAATGATACAGTACTCGCTACCTTAGTATACATCTTATGATCATGATATAAACGGTCTAAGAGATAAAATACTAGGAAAGCATCTGTTTTCAAATTGAAATGATATGTGAGCGAAAGAAAGATTTCCCAACATATACACAATTATGCTAGTGTCTGAGACATATCCATTATGAAGTTAATTTAGGTAACTTCATAAGAGTGGATATTATGCATATGTGAATAATAATCTGAGCTTATATTAAAGCTCGCGAGGGATCAGATTAACAAATGGAAAGTGTATATGGGATAATCTAGGGCATCCGAGGCTTAATATAAACAAATGAAAAATAGGGTTGTTTTGTGTTGATCCTTCATCAGGATTTCTAGTACAAGAACACTCAAGGAGACGTCATGCTCACGTGGTCACGATGATACACCAAGTATGAAAACTCAAAAGAGAGATAAAGATTATATGATGTGACTCATCTTATTATGTGCGAGTGGGAGATGTAAAATGTAGATGTGGGGTACACCCATAATGGGGGACCCACATCTTATATTCATATTAATTAAATTAATATTTAGAGGTGGTTATCAGAATAACCACCTCCCCCCCCCCATTTTGAATGTGGGATAAAATTGCAGAGCAGTTACTGAGCCATGATGTAGAGAAAGGGATAAAACTGCAGAGTAGTTACTGAGCCATTATGCAGAAAAAAGAAAACTGTTGAGGAGGTTGATTACATTAAATCTGAAAAGTAATTGTTTAGTTTTTTTCCCTTCTCTCTCTATTCTTTGTACGAATGTAATTTGAGTGTTGGGTAAAATCATCGTGAAAATAGCAAGGAGTCCAGTGTGATTTCTTGTTCACCGTGTGAATCAAAGCATCAACGTGGAAATCAACATTATTTCCGAATCAAGTAAGTAATTCCGCATTAAATTCTTTGTATTGAATTTTTCCTACATAAATAAATATACATATATAGGAATTATTAACTTTTGGAATTGGAGGATACCAATTTCGATATAAAAATTATACTACTAAATGCACTCATTAAATAAAAAAATTAATGAATATAACAATTTGATTATAATATTTTTTATTATTTTATAATCATTAAATTAATAATATTTTTTTTATTTAAATGAAAATTTGAAGGCAACGGCTTTCAAGTGCTTGCCCAGCATAATACTGTTTGTGGACCATTATCCCGTAATCTTCTTTATCATTCCGGAGTACTGCAGCATAGCTATTTGGAGGATTTTCTGGGTTAGGTTCTCCCAACAAACTTTGAACTGAAAGAAGAATAGTGGTGCAATAGTAAGCTGAAGACCAATTGTCGTCAAGACAAATGTTGCCAGAGACTGGTCAACATTTGGGTGAAAGCACATCGTCTCAAACTTCAATTGGGGTGGCTTAAATGGACAGTCTTGGGGAAAACGTAGGCTGAGTTTATATGATAAAGCCTCGTACATGGTTCCTTTTCCACCTTCAATTGTGCCCATCCGTGTAAAGATGCTGTCACGGTCAGGGAAAACTGAGACCCCAAGATCCCATTCAGTCTACTCATCATCAGGAGGTGGTGTCGACGGGATGGGAAGTAACTGCAGGCTGTTGAAGTTGACGATGCTGCTGCTGATTGGATCCCACCTCCATATCAGTTTAGCAATCAAGTTCAAAGATCAAGATGGCGGAGGAGGTCCAATGGAATCTTCTCGACACAAATCAACGGCCCTGATTCAATTCCATATATGTATGTCCCTTTGTTAGTACATTCAAGCTAGTTGTTTATTATTTCAATATAATAAGTTTCCAAAGTAAATCTTAACCATATTGAGAATTGCAAGAGTTCAAAACATAAATATGGTCATTATAGTTATATCTCTATTTTTTCTTAAATTCTTTGAAAAAAGAGAGTCCAAATATGATCTTTAAAGATTTTAAAGTAAGTCATGTCTTAAATTCCATTTATTTTAATGAATTTTTTATAAAATATAATTATAGAATATTAAAATAAAAAATATTTTACTTATTTAATTAATATTAAATATGAAAATTATGAGAGAAAATAATTTTCTTTTTTTTAAAAATTCTTTTCTCTATCATTATATCTTTAAGTATACATACATACATACACAAGTATAAATAGCACACTATTTCTTTATCAATATACATATAAATAATATTTTTAATAAAAATGTTTTTTGATGAAATAATATGAGTCTTAGTTTAAAAAGATAAATATCAATATTATATATCTCCTCAAATTTTAATTTTTGTTATGGTATGAATAATATTTTCTAAGTTCTTGAAACTTCCCTTTCCCTTTTTGGTTATTGTAGTGCTTAAAATATAGTCAATTTGAAGATGGGAAGGAAGGATTTATGACTTATAATATTTTTATAGAGATCATAGTATATTATTAAAACAATAGTATATCGATGGATTATTAAATTTGATTATATATCAAATTTCTTAAATATTAAATTTAATATGTTACATGATGACATATCAATGGTTAGATTTGATGATATACAGTACATTATTATGTTAATATGGTATACTATAATTGTCTCCAATAATTCATGCCACTTTATATATTTTCTTTATTTTTTGGGTAAAATTTTGATAAAATTCCTTGGATGTTTGTCATAAAAAATTTCATTTAAATTATGACATATGTATTAATTATTTTATTAATTATTAATAACTTCAATTTGATAATCACAACAATTATTAATGTTGTAATTATAATAAACCAATTAATACATATGTTATAATCTAAATAAAAATCCTTACTATAAGTACATAAAAAATTATACCTAAATTTTATTCATTCTTTTATTCATTTTATCATTATATTAAGATAGATATGGAACTATTTTCGAATATAAATAAGTTGTGGGGCCAAGAGCCAACCAGTACAGGATTCAAGTTCACTTATTTAATTTATCAAAATTTATATTGATATATACTTTTATACTTTTTGTGAAAATATTTTATATATTTTATAAATTTTTAGTCAAAAGTTATAATTTTTATATAAAAAAAATTTTAGAAAATTTTTATGTAATTTTAATTAATGGAATTATAATGTAGAAAATTTTGGACTCATATGACATTTGATATGTCTTGATGACTTTGTGCCTTTTATTATATTTAAAATTCGATCTTTAATTCTTGTATGTATATGTCAAATAATTTAATTATTCCTAAAATTATAAAAAAAATGAAATTTTAATTTTTTATATAATGAGTAAACAAAAATTCTGTATAAATATGTAAATTTTCTGAAAATTAAAATGTTTTATATACCAAATTTAAAATTTTATGCTAAACCTTCAATAAAAACAAGCAAAATATGCACATTTTCTAACATGTACCAATGCACCTTAAATTTTAATTATAATAATATCAATTTATTAATATCAACTAAAAAATAAAACTATAATAAAAGTCTATTATTAATTCATCCTTTTAAAAATATTAATTGAATAATATTAAATATAAAATTATAACTTTCACTATTAATTTATTTTGGTTCATCATTCAATTTTATAATATTTTAATAAATTTAAATATTAAAATTTAATAAATTCATATATAATATTGTTTAATATATTTTATAAAAAATTGAAAGTTCAATATTTTTACTTGTAATAATATTATATATATTAAAAATAAAATTTGAAACTAAATTTCAAATATGAGTTAAGATCTATCACTAAAAATGGAATGACAAAAAAATTTATAAAATTTAATTTAATAAATATAAAAAATTCAGAAATCAAGATATTTTTGTCCCACATGCACACGTCCGAATGGATGGCCATTGGCTCGGCCACTGATATATATATATTGATTGATGTGATATTTTCTAAATAAATTTTAGTACAACATTTTAATTTGCATTCTGCTTGGCAGCTCTCGTTAGGGGTTTCGATTAGATGAGGAGGTTCTTTACGGTGAGGAAGTAACGAAGGAGCACATGCATGCATTTAGGGTGGCGGAGTCGGACTGTCTACTCATAAAATAATCTATGTACGTCAGCAAGTGCGGGAACTACCACTCATAAATGGGTTTCGTTTCCTCTTCGATCTATTTATTAGAATCCGATATGCAAAAATTTATGGTGTACCGCTAAATATAAATTTACATCTAAATATACACTTGATTCTTCTAAAGTTTATTTTGTATTTTAAAGGATAAAATATATGATTAAAGTTATTAATAAAAAAATAAAAGTAATGAATAATTTTAAATTTAAAAATTATTTTTTTATTTATTATTATTTATAAAATTATAAATTATTAATTTTTTTATTAATGAGTTTGATAATACACTTTACTATTTATAATATATCTTATACTTTAAAAAAGTCCAATCCCATATCACGATTTCTATCTTTGCATTTTGAGTTCTGTATATTTTCTAAAGGAGAAGGAAATTTTAGATTCAATTATAGATGGAATTCCTAGTATAAATGCCCTTATTTGTTCCAAACCCTTGCTCATCTTCCGGTCACCACCCTTTTCTCCCTTGTCCTATGAGGAATGCCCCCAAAGTTTAACCCTATAGAAACGGACCGTTTTAATAAAAAATATCTTTTTTAGAAATAATTTTATTTGTTTATATTTATAATTATAAAATATTAAAATAATTAAAAATATTTTATTTATGCAATATTAAATGTGAGGGTGTGATAAAATATATCCTTTTTCATTTTTAAGAGTTTAAATTTGATTGATGCAACATATTGATAAATAGTAGCATAATTAAATATTTATCTTTTATAATTTAATTTCTAATTATTAAATAAAAAGTGTTGAATGAATTTTTTTTAAGAATATATTACTTATGAAGCGCATCAAATTAATTTAAAATTTAACAATTAAGATTACAAATGAACGAATTATAACATTTAAAATTATGAATGTATAAAGTGAAAAATAATGAAAATACAAGTGAGTTAAGCATAATTTTCTTGAATTTTATTCAAAACTTTATATATTTTATGGAAAATATAATATAAATTAAATGTGATTAAAATTTATTATTATTTTTCACATTGATGTATTTTTTGTGCGCATCAAGTGTGAAACCTAAGTTATATGTTCATCACTTTAAAAATTTGCTATAAATTTTTTTACGACCTAAGTCCAAAATGTAGCTTCTGTAAGGTAGAAATTAAATTGAGATTCACCTTTAATCTTGTATTTGAGACTCGTTATTTAATCCTAGTTGTGATTATCTCTTATTACATGACTCGCATCCCTCTAGAAGTTACTTCTTAAAATTGCGGCAAAATATGAAAATAATAATGTGCAAATTATTAGAGCTTGTTGTGGAGCAAACAAATGATGTATATGGACTAGTCTTAGCGAGACAGACTTTGGACTGAAAGTTATGTTTGACTGCTAGAAAAAGGGAAAATAATAAGAATAGTCGGTGAAATCATGATTTTCTTGTTAGAAAAAATATTGAGAGTATACCGATGTATTTTAGGTGGTGTTTGATTTATAAAATATTTTTAAGAATATTTTAAAAAATATTATATTATCATATTTAATTCAAGATTTGTAAAAAAAAATATTTAAAAATATTATATTACCGAAAATATTTTTAGTCAAATATTTTCTCAAAATATTCTTATGGAGGAAGATGAAAATTTCATATTCTCAATGAATGGGAATGTTGATGTTAAATTAAAAAGATAAAATTATCCTCACATTTAATTTTTTATTTATTATTTTATCAAATAATTTTTACTTTAAATTGAAAGATAATTATCACTTTACTTTAAAAATATTTTTATCATTAAGAAATATAATAGCATTAACTTTTTAATTATAACTTCTTTTCTATTATTGTTCCTAATATTTGAAAGATTATTTTAATATAATTATATATGCATATAATTTCTTTCATTAAAAAAATAATATAATAGGCTTGGAATTTCTTTAGAAAAAGTTCTATTTATATATAAAAATATAAAATAATAATATTTTTATATTATTAAATATTATTTTTATATTTTTATAATAGTATCTTTAAAAAGGTATATTTATATATAAAAATATAAAATAATAATATTTTTATATTACAAAAGATTATTTTTATATTTTATAATAATATCTTTAAAAAAAGGCATATTTATATATATAAATATAAAATAATAATATTTCTATATTATAGAAGAAACTATAATGTAAAATTTAATATTAATATGAAATATAATTGTAAAAATAATTTTGCTATGAAATTTTATAATTTTGTAAAGAAAGAAATACTAACTATATTTAATATTATGATAACAACTTAATTAAATTACACTCACTTCATTTTAAAAATTGATCTAATAATAACAATAAGGTGTAAAATATTAAAATATAATATAGTATAAAATATTAAAATATAATACATTAAATATTAAAATTTAATAAAGTGTAAAATATTTATATATATTTTAATACTTTTTTATATTTAAATATTGAAATTTAATTTATTAGGTGTTACAAATTTTTTAATTATTTATGTAGTTTTAAATAAAAATATAATTTACTATATTATATTTTATAACAAAAAACTTGATAAGGGTATTTTTGAAACAATCTCAAGATTCTCAACAACATCAAATATGAACTAAACACAGTAATATAACATATCTAGAAATCTGATAAAATATTCTCAAAAAAATTTATGATAAATCAAATATAAGAATATTACATTTTCAGGAATGTACACTTTGCCAAGAATCTAAGATTTTGTGAATCAAACATCACTTTAAGTATATTATAATTCATATATACAATTAAATAATTATAATTATAATGTGAAAGCAAATTAAGTAAATATTTTAATGTCTTTTTATCTTCATAAATTATAAAATAATTAAAAGATATATCTTAAACTAAAAAAATTAAAACCTTGCACAAAACTTTAAAACACACAAAGAAGAACAAGATTAGAAAATATTAGCACATTAAATTTTCCTTTCTTAAAAACTTTTTAATTTTAATTTATCTTTAATTTACAATGCTATCAATGAATGATGGTATGGTAAGTGGAGAGAAGAACTAATAACTCTTTATATAAAAATTTAAATAAATTAACTCATTAAAAAAGCCATGACTCTTAAACCTTCTCAATTAAATTAAAAAATTTTATTTTATTATTTTAAGTGACTCTTCAAATATTAAAATTATTCATTTCTCTCATGAGGAAAATACAAAGAGTACCCATTAAATATAGTTAATAAGAGATTCTTAATTAGCCAATAAGTACATAAATTGTGTGTCCAATACCAATATATATAAATTAAGATAAATGTAAGGGAGAGTTGTTGGAAAATTAATTATTAAAAAAATTTTACATTTATCTCAATCCCCTTTCATTTATTTTAATTCTTATTGGTAGTAGTCTCATTATAAATCCTAAACCTTAGACTTCATTTCACGCAAGTAGTTGATAAACTAATTAGTAATTGATGAATTAATTGATAACTGAAAAAGTAATTAATAATTGATAAGTTAACTAAAGTATTTTACAAAATTAATTGTTAAATTAGTTCAAATTGTAAAATGATATAAAATAACATATTAATAGAAATAGATTAAAATAATTCATATTTATCTAAAAAATAAGTTATATTAATATAATTAATAAGTTTAAAATAAAAATATGATATTTAATTAATTATATTTTATAATTTATATATTTATTTACTTATATAATTTTTATTTTATTATTATTTATAATAAAATTATAATTATTTAAAATATAATTAATTATATTTTATGTTATTATTTATTTCTTTACATATATTTTTGTATATTTATAATTTAAAATTAGGATATAATTATATTAAAATTAAATTAATTATATTTTTAAAAAATTTAGATTTATACTATAAATGACATGGGTTGTAAATTAATAAAAAAAATGAATAGACTTGAAAATGATTTAAAAAAATAGTAACTTATAAAATATAAATTACTCCAAATAACTTATTAAATTAAACCATATTTTTCTTGACAAGTTAGTTTATAATTTATTTATTATGTAAAATGGAGCCTTAATATGAGTGTTAGATAATTATAGTCACAATTATTTATTAAATAAATAAGTAATTTAATATACTTAATAAGTAATAGTTACAATACTTAATAAGATTTAATTTTATACTTAATGGAATTTAATTTCATAATTAATAAAATTTAATTATAATTTTAATATAAAGTGGTTATAATAATTAATAGAATTTAATCCATGAAGTCACTATTTTTAACATTTCTCCATATTTACATATTTAAAAAATTCTCCAAAATATGATGAGGACATAATCTTCCCTTATCTCCCCTTCTCCTCTGATCAAACATAACTCGGGACGATTCTCGCAGTTAATTTATTAGTGGAGAGGACTTTGCAGAAAGAGAGGGTGAGAAAATATTAACTCCCCATCAACATGTTATTTAATTCTTCCAACCGTCCGCAATCCTATATTGGGAGTCAGTCAGGACCCAGTGATCTTCCCGCTTCTTAACCTCTTTTTGATGCTGAAGGAGACATTTCTTTCTCTATCTCTCAACTTCCCCATTACTTTCTTCCCTTTTGAAACTAGCATTATATAGAATCCAAAGGCAGAAGAAATGGCAGCAGAAGCAGAAGGAATAGAGAATACAAGTGAGGAGTTGCTGGCCATTTCTCATTCCAATATGGACCAAGCACCTGCTAGGCGTCATGCTCGTGAGGCTTTCAAAGATACTCAGCTCTCTATTGATCACTGCTTATTTCAGGTGCCATTCTAGCTAAGCTTTTTTTTCCTTTATAAGAAATGCTAGTTGCGCTTCATCAATTCACAAATTCTCTCACAGCTGCACATGCACTATAATCCAAGTCAAACAAGATTGCATCATGTGTATGACTGAGAAAGTCATATTATGTGTTTTGTACCTTTTTTTTTAAATCTCTGATTCATACGTGTGTTTAATAATTTAATCAATTCTATCATTAAAAATTAAAAAAAGGCTGTAAATGGAGTATGTGTAAGCAATAATACTCATTTTTTCTCATATTTCATTGATCCCCACCACAAGGATCCACTTAAAACTAGTTTCTATGAACTATGGGCACCCTTCTCTGCTCTTTGCTCTCCCCTTCGATTCTGATGCTTTTCAAAGAAAAGCGCATCTTTGACTGATTGATATCAAGTTTTACTTGACAACCAACACCACCACAACAACGCGCGAGCGTGCGTCCCTTACTTAAGAGCTAATCCTAGTTGTGAATTAGTTGGTTGTGCAGCCAGCTTTCCTTGATTTATGTATTGTGAACATGAGAGTGATTACCTATTTCTGTTTTCTGGTTGCATTGCAGTTACCAACCGATGGGGTGAAGATGGAAGAGGTAAAAACTGTTAAAATTTTTGTCTGATTTTTTTTTTTATTATTATTATTAAAACTGTTGAAATGAGCTGAAGTTTGCGAGCTGGTGCAATTACTCATAAATTAATCCACGGACTTCGACAGACTCAAACTGCCATTTTGGCAGCATGTATAAATGTGGGCTGGACTCGAGCTGCCATCCCCAGTTGAACGAACCATCAAGTATTCACTTTGATAAATAAAATTGCAAAACTGAATTTGTAATTGCATCTCAAGAAAAAGTAAATTTACCAAAAACGTGACTTCTATCGGCACAGTTCTTCGTGATTTTTCTAAAATTTGAAGACGAGAAATTTAACTTGGGTCCGAAGTTAATTAACAGTCTTCCTGCTTGCTCCAGTATATCGTAGGAGTCTTAATATTTGGTGAGTAAATTTAAATATTCATGTACAGGTTTATGAAGTGAACTCCAGAGGACTTGAAATATTCTCCAAGAGCTGGCTTCCAGAAACATCTCCTCTGAAAGCAATCATCTTTTATTGTCATGGTTATGGAGACACCTGCACATTTTACTTTGAAGGCATAAATAATACCTCTCCTACTCAATTTAGATTTTAGAATTCCTTCGTCAATTTTAAGAGCAAATTGTTCTCAAATGGATATCAATTTGTTTTGCATCTTCTATTAGGAATTGCAAGGAAGTTAGCATCATCTGGATATGGGGTATTTGCAATGGATTACCCTGGTTTTGGGCTCTCAGATGGTCTTCATGGCTATATTCCTTGCTTTAACAATCTGGTGGATGATGTCATTGAGCATTTCGCAAAAATTAAGGGTAATATTATTCTCCTCATTTATGATAAAAATATGAGAAATTAAGACACACCACCTTATAGTACACAAGTGTTAAGCTATTAGATTTCATTTAACTTGTACAATATTGTGTAGTTCAATAAATCCAGGCTTTTAGATCCATTGCTCCCTGTAAAACTGGTGCATCCTAGATTTTTCCTAAAAATATATATTACTTGTGTGACATGACATGTGGACTTGGATGACAGAACACAAGGAGTATCGACATTTACCGAGCTTCTTGTTAGGTGAGTCCATGGGAGGAGCTATTGCTCTAAAGATGCACTTCAAACAACCTGCTGCATGGGACGGTGCTATTCTTATCGCGCCTCTTTGCAAGGTGTTTTTTAAATTAAAAATCAAGATAAAAAAGCATTAATTATTTGGATTATATAAATGTGAGTGACTAGTTTTGATATTGTACAGTTTGCGGATGATATGATTCCACATTGGTTGCTGAAGCAGATACTAATTGGTGTTGCTAAGGTTCTCCCTAAGACTAAGTTGGTTCCACAAAAGGAAGAACTGAAAGACAATATATTTAGAGATGAGAAAAAGAGAAAACTGGTTGGTGTTAATTCTTAGACCCTGACATTAACATAACAGAACTTGCTTGCTGCAGTGAGATGCAGAAAAAAGAAGCCATTTTTTTCTTCTTGCTATTATGTTTCTTCTATTATTCTTTGTGAGTTGATGCAGGCACCCTATAATGTGTTGCTCTACAAGGATAAGCCACGTGTTGGAACTGCATTGGAGTTGCTCAAGGCCACACAGGAGATAGAGCAACGATTGCAAGAAGTATGCTTTTAAAATCACATCTGATTGTAGATGCTAGTCACACTTATGCAGCTAACTTTCTCACAATCTTCTCACATTTTATATGCATGAGACAGTCTGTCTGAAATTGGTTCCATTAGTTTGAAACAGACAGTGCTAATTTCGAGCACCATATACCGTGCTGCATAATTGTTTTAAAAGTTGTTCTTTGTGTATGTTTCTGGAAGAACGCTCTGTTAATAACTGGAATTGTTAGGTGTCTCTGCCAATATTGATAATGCATGGAGAGGCAGATATAATAACAGATCCGTCAGCAAGTAAGGCATTGTATGAGAAAGCTAAAGTTGCAGACAAGAAGCTGTGTCTGTACAAGGATGCCTATCATACTCTCCTTGAAGGGGAACCCGATGAAACAATATTTCGAGTACTTGACGATATTATATCGTGGCTTAACCAGCATAGCAGCAGAAAAAACACGTATTGATCATCTCACCTTGGCATATTCCTTTACACAGTCTCAGCAGTTTACTTGTTCTAATAAACTTCAGTTTCATGTCCAATGATAATCTTATATTATATCAAAGCTTTATGTCCAATGTTTGAATTTGTTTGGCTGCATGTATTTGCGGAGATCGCTATATTTCCTGAGTCTTAACAATTTTGTGTAATGTTTTATTTTGGCCGGGCTCCCTAGGGCATGGTAAAACTAAATTTTTTATAACTTGTTTCAAAATTTTCCAAGACTTGATTCATCTCAAATTCTCCTAAGATTTATTCTGTAACTCCCATGACTGTCAAAACACGGTAACATATTTATCAATTGATACAAGAGTATCAAAACCTCAAAACAGTGCTATAATGAAATCTAGGAGTTCAATGATGTCTACATAGACATAAGTGAAAGGCAGCTACTTCGTTTTACGCTGCCCTCAACAATGGTTAAAATAGAAGAGGAGGGGAAAAAGAACTGCATTAATGTTAAAAATTGATCAAGACACAGATATACAAATTGCTACAAGAGAGATGACAAGAAGAAGCCTCGCTTGTCTGAGACATGTACAAAATCAATCTGTGATGGTTGCCATAAGAGCATTATTGTATGAGGGAAGAACTGATCATGAAGGCTCAGTTTCCAGAAAGCCTTCTGCTAAAAGAAGGAGAAGAATTGATCTCTTGACCCAGTTCCTTTATTTTGCTAAGAAGCAGCATCTGCTCAGTCTCTAGTTGGACAACATATCCTTCTTGTGTATCCTCAAGAGCTTCAAGTTCACTCAAAGCCGTAGAAAGTCCTTCAAGATCTCCATCCTCAATTAAAGATCTAGTCTTCATCATTAGTTGTTTTATCTGATGAAGTTTCAGTTCAAACAGCTTGTTAGACGCAGAGAATAAATGGAGGTTCCTTCAAACAGCCATTTCAATAGAACAGCTTTATATTAGAACGTTTTCTGAGTCATGTAAGACCTCACCTGACCAGGAATTTGGTGTAATTTACTCAAGGATGGTTCAGCATCTAGACTAGGTCTCCTTTGCATATCTGGAACTTTTCTTGTAATTTGGATGTGGATCTCCCCTCTTTTAACATTTTGAAGAGGTATCCACTTGTCAGCTGTTTGGTTTGGAGGCAACCTTTGATATTCCACTACACATTCACCGATGCTTGAGGTGGGCAATAAAGCATTATAGTCCTTAACATACAAAATTAAGGGACTGCCATCATCAGAGAACTCTAACGTCTGATTCCAGTGAGGATTTAGAGTTTTATACATAATCTACAAGATAATTCAACAAGTAAATACAGTGAGCAGAAAAAATCATAAACATTAAACAGTATATGAAAACTAGCTGTACATTCATCTAAATTAAACTCCAAGATGCAGGCTGCCAAAAATGAGCAGAAGAGGGAGGGGAGAATCATAAAAACATTCACTCTCATACAATAAAATACTAATAATGTAGTATTCTGACCTTGGTCCTTTTCTTGAAGGTTCCATACTGTACCCTTACATAGGGATCACTTGTCCCTCTGAGATCTGCAGCAACAAGATCCCTCGCCTCAATCAGAACAAGTTCTATCCAACCATTACTGGAACCAGGAGATGAGCCCTAGCCATTTTAGAATGAGTGATGAATAACTGAAGTGATAATATACAAATATAAAAATATATGCATCCTTTTTATATTATGCAAATAAATATTAAAAGAATCACTAAATCTGCTGTTGAGAAAGCATACCCTTGATCCTTCTGGATCATCTATCCTAACTGCTTCTATTTGAAGTCTAATTTCTCCTGAACTTGCTCTTTCAAGAGGAATCCACACATCCCTGATCGACCCTTCCACCAGTCCTTCCAAATTTACATGTGCACTACCAATGTTTTCATCTCCAAAAGTTTCTTCACTAAAACATTTTATTTTAAGGTACTCCCCACCTCCAATCTCATCAAATTCAAACATATGATTCCATACGGGATTTGGACCTGCAGAATGAGCAGCCCTTGTTCTCTGGACATACTGAAAAGATGATCAACAGGAGAATCAGACAAGGCAATTTAGAAACTTATATCCATGGATTAGCTTCTAATAACTGTTACAAAGGCCTCAGTTTCGATAAAAGTATTGAAGTTGGGATCTTGTATACCCTGTGCCACCAACCTTTCCATATTGCAATTTAACATATGGGTCAAATTTCCCGGATTTGTCTTTTGTAAGATCCTTTCCTTCCATAACAGTTACGTAGAGTTTCCTTCCGGTTCTTGACATAAGATTTGATGATCCATTAATTGATTGTTGAGAGGTAACACGCAAGTTGTTTGAGCTGTGCGAACCATCAGAAAATTGCCACTCCTTTACTACAATTTTCACCGTCAACTACAAAATGAAATGACATGAGGTAAAGTGAGTAAAATATCCATTGAATGGTATCAATTTTATTCAGAAAAGGTAAACCAAAATATATCTATTGGCATCAATGTCTTTGTAGAGTATTTGTCAGAAGATAACGTAACAGAAAATTATGAGTTGGGTCAAAAGGCCACTATATTTAGTAATAATAATCTAATGCATCTAATCTGATTTACATTCCTGTTTCTTTTAACTATTGTTAGATGACAAGACATACATGTTTTGATTACAAAAGGGTTGAACATTGTTATCTTGTTTGAAAATCACAGATTAACACAATGATGTAGTCAAATATAACATGTACGCATTCCTACCTCTCCAGCCTCGACCCCCTCAAATGGAACAACCATTTCAACTTCTTCTCCACAAATTCTTGCATGGTTAGCTATGACACCAGAATCGGGTCCTATGGCCCAAAAAATTGTAGAATCATCCTCAACATGCCTCATCTGCTCAAAAACAAACATTAAATTACAAATAACCTAAAAGATGCTAAGCAGCTGAATGAATATCAGTACTTGTTCGGCCATCCTGTTGCCAGCTCACGAAGGAGAACATCAGTTACAGTACCTTGATTTCACAACTTGATAGATAGTCATACTTCACACTACTGGGAGGACACTCATAAAGATTGAAACGAAGAGTTCCAGCACTATCATGTAAAACCATATTAAATGTTGCATCCCATCTAGGAGTCGAACCCAGCCTCACATCCGTTCTCCTGGTTAATTCCTCAAGTTCTAACTCCACAAATGTCTGTAGTTCCTTGTCATCAAGGTTGTCTTCTACGAAGCTATTAATTCTACCATTTTGTTGCCTCCTAGATGGACTTGCCCTGAAGCAACTCCTAGAAAGTTTATTTGCCGAAATCACTCTAACATATATAATCCCTCCAGCAGCCTTTTTCCTTAAGTCGACAGCAGGCAAAGAAAAGCAACGGCGGCGAGGTTCCACCATTGTTTTAACCAAGGTATCAGTAAAAAGTTTAACCTGAACAATCAGAACGGAACATTAGCCTCAGCTGGGAAAGATACAGGAAGAAAGTTACCACAAGAAACTTAACCTCTCAGAGAATGCATTATGTATGACAAAGACATCAACATACTACAGAAAATTCCACAAATTAAATTTTCTGCAAGTAGCTTTTCTACATCTTTTTATCTTCATAATTTCAATTCTCTTATCAATAAATAAGATTTTTCTTTTGAAAATTCCTTAATTAAAATCCAATGCATTTGGAAACACGTGTCAAAAATTAAGCACTAAAGCAAAATCAATTGGAATACAGAATCAGTTTCAATATCTACCTTGAATATTCATTTCTAAGAAAAAGTTCAAGCTATAAACCAAATTAAACAGCAAAATATAAAATTGAAGATACACACCAGCCAAGAAGAAACACCAGGCAACTCAGTGGCAGGTAGTGATTGGCTTCCACCACTTCCAAAGGCAACCCCTATTCTAACCTCAGGAGTTGAGACAAATGAATATAACAGTGCTTTACCGTCTAGAATTGGCATGACAAGAAGCTACAAAGCAAAAGGAATAGTTAGTTTATAACAATTATAGACCAAATTCAGTTATTCAGTGAGTCTGACAAAATGGTGGCTTCAAACTATAGTCCCATAAAATGTAAAGAAACAACATTTAAACTCTGGTAATCACAGATGCTATTTGATAAAGTTATAATTGTTAATTAACACTTCCTCAAAAGTAAAACTTCTAACCAAACTAGTGTTTGAAACCAGTAAAGCATAACTTAATTTGCCTGCGGGAATGCAAGGAATGTTGCTTTACTCACATCACCCTTGATATGAAGGCTGTTAATCACAATCCGGGCAGTTCCATATAATGGCTTGGCAAGCTTGGCAAGCAGTAAAACACTCATTTCATTTGCGTCCCAATCAAAACCCAATCGCAGGACTCTCTGTTAAATAAAAACAGAATGCTTTATTCCGTTTTCTCAAAAATATGTTTATATATTAATGCTTAAAGTACATAGCATAGACAAAAAGAAAAATGGTAAGTGAGAAAAGAAGAACCTGATTACCAAATGTGGACCATCGCATTCCTTGAAGACCCAAGCCAGGAGGGCAAGATCCAAGTGAAAATTCCTGCAGCTCAACTCGTTCCTACATAGAGTATTGCTTTAGTTCAATACATAAGTACCAAAGTCTCAGCCTCGGTCAAAGATTTATACTGATTCATTGAAAAATATGAAGAAAATAATGTTACATTTAGAAGACATAGGCCACACTTACTATAAGTCTAGGTTTCCGGAGCTTCAAACGTTTCTGCACACAAAAAAGAAAGGAATATTTAATCAATTCCTATGTCACAATATAAAGCAGCTGCTTTGGTTCTTCCCTTTTTTATCTATAAATTCTTCATTTTTTATTAAGAAAACAATAAAAAATGTATTTTTGATGTGAATGTTAAAGATTTGGGAGGTCATGACAAAATAGCTGTAAAAATGGATATGTGCCAAGAATAAGGAGCTCGCCATTTCTTTCCATTTTTATTTTCCCCTTAACTAAAAGGCAGAAAGGAGGACCGGGGGGGGGGGGGGGGGGGGACAGGAAATAGTAGATCTTTGAGAAAAGGGGTAAATTTTACAAAACACTCCAAGCACTGTGGAGCCACAAGCAATATCCACACTGGGAAACTGGACAACAATGCACTGTCATATGCAGATGTAATAAAATTTTCAAGAAATTTGCTCATACACCACTAAAGCTAATTGAAGTAGAATCTCAATAGATCTGATTCATTCAGGAATGGAAGAACATATTATTGTCCAACTAGAACATTCAAAAGCTAACAAGCAATGTCAATGTTGAATAAAGATGAAAACATACATCAAAGTAGAAGGTGAACAAAGCAGGGAATTTTCACCTCAACTATTGCAGAGAACCTCATTGACAGTTTTGGGTTAAAATAGTTCAACCAAACTTCTGTCATCAGCTTATTCAGCCATTCACTGTGCTCCAATGGTGTGATAGGCTATAAATACAGCAAGTTGCAGTCAGCATGATAAAGCTCGGGAAATGAGCAAGGGAGAAAAGGAAAAGAAAAGTACCGAGGCGTTCATTACAACTCTCTTCCATTTCTTATTTAAGTCCTCCACGAGTAATTTGCGTTGATAACTCCCATACTGCACATAAAAAAGTAGTATCTCACGTTAACTACTTATATGCTGATAAGAAATGACAAATTTCCTCTCTTAGGAAATTGAAACTTCATTTATTCAACAAAACAAGGATCATTTTTTAGTAGAATGAACTGAATTCAACTAAAAATGCATATGAAATTGAGAATGTACAGCTCAAGCAAAAGTGCCACCAACTTACTTTATTCCTTCAACTGATTTTATGATGCCTTTTTAAAATCCCTTGTTGAACAACGGTGAAGAGGATAGTTCATTGAAGATAGATAGATTCTAGTTTAATTAAAATTATTAAAAAAAAAAGGCTTGATGTGGTAAAATTTTAAATGGGCGACCCAATATTCAGAAGTATAACATGGAATGAAGGAAGACGAAATCAAAAGCAAAATCCATCATTTTCCTCTTCTTCCAAGAAAAGAAAAATATAAAAGTAAAAGAAATAGTACAGCGGTACCCAATGATCACCATAAGAAGCAGCTAGTTTACCTGCAAAGCGGCCCAGACAGCAACAGCAAGAGGCACCCAATTGGCAAGAGAGAAAAGCCATCTCTCAATAGCCCAAGCAATCAAAATCAAAGGAACAAAATATGGAATCTTGGGTTTCTCCTCCAACAGGTGATTTAAGAAGTCTACGGCAGCCTGTTCAACACTCTGAACGAACTTTTTCTTTCTACTCATTGGAGCAAACCCAGAAGAAAAATATAAAATTTCTTGCAGACCTTAGTTTCTTTGGATTATTTCCAATACCAGCATTTAGGATTTCAAAAGAAAAGGAAAATAAAACAAAGATACTTTGTTAGGGAGGAGAGAAAACAGAAAAAGGAAGCAGAAAACCGATTATTCCGGGGAAGTGGACACCAAGTAAGTAGGCAGATATTTGTTCAGTTGACGAATGTTTAAGGTTCCATGAAACGCTTGAGCTTGGAAAAAATTATCGCAGAGAAACCAACTTTCCATATTTGAGCCGGAAGGAGAGACAAATGGGAATTTGGAAAAGTCAACAAGAAAAAGCCCAGGAAATTTCGTTAACAACAACAGCGCCTCTGGAGCGGTTTGTGATTTACAGTGGTATCCCCAAATGCACGGATTGAAGGTAACGTTTCGGTCTCACGTGGGTCCCGTTAATTAGATCCTACGGTTGTAATTAATTTGAGAGTATCATCGTAGCCAGCTTAACGTGAGTTGAGTCGCACGGAAACTCGTGAGCCCACGTTGTCAGGAACTAGTTCTGACACTACCGGTGCCATTCCCACCGGTCACCGGTCAGTGGTCAGAACTACTTTGCTTCACTAGATTCTAGATACCCGAAATAGAAGTAATGTACCGATTTTTCGTTTTTATTTCTCTCATTTTATTATATATCATAAATAATTAATTTCATAAATATTAAATAAATAATTTATTTTATTTATTTTTAGTAAAATTTTTTATTTTTATCATGTATAAAATTTAAAATAATTAAAAATAAAAATAAAATCGTAATAAATTAAATATGTCAAGATATTATAAAATATTTACTAGTAAAATAGAAAAATAAAATTAAAAAATATATTTAATATTTCATTATAATTTTAAAATTATAAATAAAAAATAATTTTTTTAAAATATTAAAAAAATAAAAAATGAAGAAAGTATTATTTAATACATGAAGCAAATTTCTTTTACCTAGACATGGTGAAAAAAAGTATAGAAAAATAAGTAAATAAATAAAAAATAAAAAATTTACTTATTATTTAAATACATAGAAAATAAATAGAGTAAAAATAATATTTATATTAATTTTTTATTTAATTTGATTTAAAAATAAAAATTATAATTTTATTAAATTATAAAATTACTCTCATTACAAGTTAAAAAAAAATTATAATGAATTTTATAAAATAGCAATTTTGAAAAGAAAATGTTAACACGAACAAAATTAATAATTTAATCCATAAAATTATAAAATAATTGTAAAATAATTCTTAAATTATTATAATTTTATTTTTAAATAATAATTTATATATATAATTTTATTTCTCGATTGAATTATTTGTATAAAAGTAAAAAAATTATATACACGAACAATATTCCTTTAATATAGGAAATTTACATATATCTCCTTTTTACGATGACACTTTCGTTAAAAAAAAAAAAATTGGTGGGGGGGGGGGGGGGAGGTATTGGGAAAATTTATAATTGTAATCTTTTGATGCTGGGAGACAAAAAGATTATTTGGTTAGCAGAAAATTAGATAGGAGGGACAATTTCTCCTATTAACAGTTCCGGAGAAAAGAAGCGGAAAGCCGTACAGCGTAAGACAAAGTGTTTGCGATCTGGATGGCAGCGAGGGTTGAACTTTGCAGACGTCAAGACAGACGTCTTGAAAAAGTATGGTGTTCTGTGCAGCTGTTTCAAAGTTCAACAATGTACTGTTGATGCCTCTAAACTTCTAGTGGCTGCTAAAAAACAAAAATATTCCAACCCTGATGAATTGTCTATCGTGACCTTCCAACTTCTAGGGTGGGATTAAAGATGTGACGACAGTCGACAGGCCACGTTTCTTTTATTTAAGCGCTGTTTATTTTTTTCAAAGATAATTTTTGTAAAACTATTTTATTTTTACATATAAATAAAAAATATTATATATTTTTATAATTTATAGTTAAAATAAATATTTTTAAAATTATACTGAGAAAAAAATGATTTCTTTAAATTTCATTTATTTTTCATAAGATATTTTTTATAAAAAAATTTATCTCTTTATATATAAATTAAAATTACATAATTATAATTTATGATTAAAAATATTCTAAAATTATATTAGAGAATAAAAATAATTTTCTTATTAAAAAATATTATTTTTATCAAATTTATTATATTTAATATTAAATATATAAATTATTTTTTATTATTTTAATAATTAATAATTGTACTTTTATAAAAAAATTCTAAAAATAAATAAAATTTAAAAAAATTATATTTCATTATATTTATTATTAAACATGTCAATAATTTTTTAACACTCGAATAATTTATAATGATATATCCACATCAATATTTCTTCCACAAACAAACGGAAGGCTGGTTTCTCTTTCAAAGGTTGCGTTGATTTAGTTTTGTTTGCCATGTGATGCATTGGTTCATAAATGGACGCATGACTACTTGCCATTATTTGAAATTTCTTAGCTATCCTTCACCTCTCTCAACGCATTGGAAGCGCAATATTTATTTTTATTTTTATTATTAATTGCTAGATGTCGTGCATTTACAATGGAATTTTAAACTTTTTCAATTTTCTTATAATAAGTATAAATTCTTTCATAGATTATATTATATATAAAATTAAATTATTTCTTTTTATCTTAGAAAGAAATACACACAATATTTACTTCTTTTGAATATGATTGAAACATGGTTAAATGAAGAAGGATATACGAGGACATTCCTTCTTGTTGCATGTTGGCAATAAAATAAATTTATTTTGTAAAAGAAAATAACTTATTGAAGTCACCGTACGCATCAATGCACTTGTCGTTTTTTTATTAAGAACGTAGATCCATTCATTGTTTTTGTATTAATTAATACTATACTAATTGGGCAGGTAGACAAAGCATATAATAATATTATGAAAACATATATAAAGGGATAATTTTACTTTTACTCTCTCGTGGATGAAAATATATTAAAGAATAATATTATTTTTATTCTTTTACATTTGTTTTCTATTTATTCTCAAATCATAATTTGTAAAATTTATAATTTTGTGAATTTCACAATGAAAGAGAATAAATATTTGCTTTTTCAAAAAAATAATGTAAATAGTATTTAAACCAATTTTACGCAAAAATGATGATTGGATTGTTGCATTACATATCAAAATCAAAATGGTTGATGGAGAAGCAATAAATGGTTGACCAAGACAAATCAAAGTCGTGCTGCGTGATAGTCGAATTCCACAATGACCAAGATAGGCGGAGATGACCACCATTGCATCCGATATTGGGAGTCAATATCGACCGGCCTTGTGGGGCCATTTTCTGTGGAAACACTGCATTAATAAATGAAATCTATATGTTTACTTTTTGGATAAAGCAAGATATCTTCGATGGTTGTTACGAGGAAAAATCTTGATAATGTCGGTTAATGAAGATGAAGATGTAGTAATCTAGGATTGAAGTGAAGCTCATCATTGGACTTTCTGTTTTCTGATGGAGATGGAACCATTAGAGCAATGATTTCTGTGTGGATTTCCAGTTTTCCACTACATAAATCCACACTTTTGTTCCGATGCCAGCAGGAGGAGGAATTTATCCTGGGCCATCAGCATTTTCCCACCGTCAGGAAAGGGCGGATGTGGTAGGAGAAGAGAGAAAGGGTTGTGGGTGGGATCCAACTCATGACCCACTAACTCATTAGGTACCATACTTCTGGATACAAACCCAGCTTCCTATTTGGGCTATGTTCGCTATGGGCCTCTTACATGTTTAAAGGGAAAATATAATTCAATTCTTTAAATTTTGATTGAGTAATAAAAATAGTATATAAAATTTAAAACCTCATATTTTATCCCTTAAATATGAATTGTATAATAAAAACTTTGAAGCTTTATACTTCCCTATCAAACTTTCAAAAAAAAATAAAATCATTAATTTTGAGTCAACTTTCCAAAAAAAGTAAAAGTATTAATTTTGAGTCAAGTTCAATAGTAATATATGCTGACTTTTATTTTTTTTTCATTATGCCAAACTACTCTTTAATTTAAACAAAAGAAAAAAAATTCAAATTTGATGACAAATTCTTCAAAAAGTTAAAAAGGAGCTAATAGATTAAGATTTAAAATTATTTTTAAAATTTGAGGTAAAATTTTCTTGATTGTCTTAATTTATCTAACTTTTTAAGAACATGTAAAATGAATTGAACATTAGATTTCAAATTTATTATATCTCTATCAAATCAAAATTTTAATTTATGCACTAACCTTTTAGACAATAATTTATAAGTACAATTTAAACAAAAATTTCTATAAAGTTTCCTAGTTATGTTAGCCAAACAATTTAATTTTCAAATTCACAAATTACATAAAATTCATCATATTTTAACAAATATAGACTTTCAAATGCAAAATAAATAAATAAATATAAACTTTGGTGTTACACCATTAGGATTGAAATGTTTTTATTAGACATTAGTTAATTAATTATAGTTAGAATATGGATAAAAATTTCTATTTGAAATTATTAATAATTAAGTAAGTGAATATGTTTTAAAGTTAAATCTAACTAAGGATGCGTATGTGAGTTTAGAAGAGACTTTGAGAGCTAATTTTTCATTCTACCCTTAAGTCTCCTTCCAATCGTAATTCCCATTTTAAGCCCCTTCTCTCTCATTTTTTTTCTCAATCATATTTCTTCTTTCTTTTAATTATTAGAGAGCCAAAACACCTCCTTCCCTCCTCATCTTCCTCAAAATCTAAGCAAGATATTAGTTTTATGTCTTAATCTGTCTAAAACCTTTTTCTATTTCTTCTTTTTAAATTTTAAAAGGATGAAGAGTTTTAATAGGTTTAATATTAGAGTTTTGGTTGAAAGAATATAGTGTTTTAACTTGAATTATTGGTTTATTATGTTTAAATGTTAGCTAATCATCATTTCCAATGCCTATTGCTTCCTCAAAGAGTATTAAGTAACCATTTTATTCAATTGTGTATGATTTTAAGTGATCTAGTCTACTTTAGATTGGTTTTTCTTATTAATTTGAGGAAAAATGATATTTGGTATTATTTTTAGTTAAATCTGGTGGATACAAGGCCACTTTTATGTTTGCAATGGTCGAATGGCATAAGGTTGCATAAAAGATAAGATTTAAGAGAAATTCATTAAGTGTGAATAGTAAAATTTTTTGTAAATATGCAAAAATTCATACATGAATTGATTCAACAAAGATCAAAAGGCAATCTTCCTTGTACTAAATAGATGAATCAATTCAAGGCGTATAGAAACATAAATTTTTATAATTTTTTTACATAATCTTATTCAAATTTTCTTCATTTTTATAACATTAAATAAATTAAAATTTAAAAAAATGAAATTAAAAAATATTTATTTCATGTGATTTGACACTTTATATTTGGAAGTTATTATTTACACAAGTTTTGTTTAAAATCATCACCTTTCATAATGCTTTTAAAATTAATTCACACTAATAAATTAAATCATCTTTTAAAAAAATAATAAAAATAATTTTATGAATTACATGAACTTTAATCATTTTTCTTAAGGTATGTAAGCCCTCACGCACATAGGTTAAGTCAATTATTGTAAATATTATTTTTTTATTTTTAAAGTTTTAAGTTCTTTCTTTCATGTTCAATATCAATGGCTTCAATCATTCAAGATGTTTAATTTTCTTTCTACTTCTAATTAAATAGCAAATGAATACCACTGAGACATTTAAAATAATGTATACTTTATTTTATTATTTTTATCAATTATTATTATTTTTATTTGAGAGATTAATAATGAGTTTTTGGGCATAATCAATTATGTAGTTAATTTCAAAGTAATTGTTTCGTGAATAGATGTTATAGGATGCCTAACACCTTTCCCACGCATAATTAGATTCTCAAACTATTTTTCTAATTAAAAAATCTATCGTATTCATATTTTTTATTTCTAATTTTTTCTTTAAAAGACTACTTGTGAATCCTATTTATTTTTATGATTTAAATAAAATGGTTATCATTTGCATCACAGCATTCTCTAAGAACATGATGAAAGACGATTAAGTTGGTTAATTATAAGTATAAACTATTATATGAAAGATTGCATGTCATTCACAAATAATTTTGACATATAGACTTCCTTAGAAAGAGTGCATCATTGCACATAAAATACTACATTAATTATGTGTTAGTAAGGTTTGTAACTAGTTACTCAACTTTCGATGCTAATCACATGCTCAAGGGTAAGTCGTGATATTTGGAAACCTTTCCAAAAAAAGTTTCATTATATGCAAGTAAATCAAACTTCCACACCATGTGTTCTTCATATTCTAATAATATCTATCTTCATGATTTCTAATAACTTACCCTACACATTATTAAAGTGATAAGGTCAGGAGAGATTTTTATTATTTTTAAGTTAAAACTAATGGTTTAATAATTTATGGAGTAATGTGTAAAGTTAAGGTTCAAAATATAAATGATAAAATTTTAAAATTTATATACTATTTTTATTATTTAATCAAAGTTCAAAGGGTAAACTATATTTTTCCCATATTTTTTGAATTTTTTATGCGATGCCTCTTTGCGAAAGGCTATAACTTGAGAAGATCTTCCTACTAGTATTTGCTGTAATAACAAGCCCATTGTATATCACCTTAATCATCCATCCCCTCCATCATCTACACCAGTTAAGTTTTCTTTTAAAAAAAATCTTTAATCTTTTAGATAAGAAGGAAATATCTTCAACTAATCTGCCAAATTTAACATATGCCACTTGTATTATTCAGAAACTAACCCAAAAATATATCTATATTTATGATTTATGATAGGATGTTCAGTTTAAGTTATTTTTAAGGATTGTTATGATTAAGATCCCAGCTTTGTTTACGAATCCAACTCTACCACTTGTTTTCTTAATTTATGTATTTCATTGCCAATAAATTAAAACTTTAATCCTCATAACCTCAACAATAAATGAAAAACTAAAGGATAAATTACTGTGGCCTTTCCTAAAATTAAGTTTTGTTATACTTCATTTCACCCTTGATTAAAAATTACATCGATCTTTCTTCTAATAATAGATGAAATTGAATGGCATTAAAAAACTTGATTCAATGATTATCTTACCTTTTATTGAGATCAAATCATTTTGGGCCTGAGAAGTTTTAGAACTATTGCAGTCACATTGAAACATTTTCTTTTATTTTTTTCTAATTTTTTATAACCATACTACAATTATGAATTCATAATTCAACTGCACCAACATTTTAAAAAATGAATCACGTTTTGTACAAATCTCGCAAAATTAATTATCAATTCCACGCTAGCATCCGTTTTATGTTTGATCTCTCTTTCTTGACTGAACATCTCAACCCCCCAAAAAAAATTCATAATTTTCATTTTTTTTAGAGTAGGAAACCTTTATAAAATGTTTGATGCAAGCTGTTATGACATTTTCCAACAAAAGAAGTTAAAATAAACTTTTTCTAATGTTTAATGGACAATCAATTTTATTTTTAAATAAATTATGTTCTTTTACATTTTTAAATTTTATCTTTATGTTTACGTGTATAAATAGAAAGAAAAATAGGTAAGTGAGTTCTCTATATAAGGTAGATTATATAACATTTCCTACAATTATTTACCAAGTGCTCGTAATCTCTAAAATTATGAAGATGTGTAAATGGTCACATTAAATTTTATAAACTAGCCACTTATTTCATTTTATTAACTTTTTGTTTACAAATATTTATAAATAAATTGTTTTTCTATCACGTTAGTAAATAGCGTTAAAGAATGTATCTTAATCCTTCGAACCTAATTTTTAAGTTTTTTATCTCTGGATTAATGAATCTTTTACCTTAAATTTTATCATTTTGTGAGTATGGGAGTTGGTTAGTTTTTTTTTTCTTTTTTTTTTCCCACAATAACATCTTCTACCTCAACATTACTGAGTAAAATCTTCACAACTTTCACTTCTGTTTGAAGTTGCCATGCTTTAAGGAAAGTTATTGTAAACAAATACCAACTAACCAAATTATAAGATACAATAATAATTACTTAGCCACAAAACACCCTAAATCACACAAACAAATTACCCATCAATAAAGAATTTTTATACAACAAAAGTCATTATTACAAATTTTACCAATGTATGCATTTCAAGTAAGATAAGTTGCTGAGAATTATCATAGAATGGATACCTTAAT
This sequence comes from Sindora glabra, assembly GCA_020226215.1. Taxonomy (NCBI): domain Eukaryota; kingdom Viridiplantae; phylum Streptophyta; class Magnoliopsida; order Fabales; family Fabaceae; genus Sindora; species Sindora glabra. The sequence goes on from CM035227.1 coordinate 3,753,390, forward strand.
TTAATTATTTGTATTTATTAGGTTTTTATTGTTATAATAATATTTTGGTTGGATATTATAAAGATATCTTTTAGAATTCATATAGAATTATATTCAAGAAATTTCAAATATTTGATTTCTTTTTCATCGAATGAAATCTTAATTTCAATAATAGTTTCAATTATCTTAAAACTAGAATCTCCTTTTTCTTCTTATCGCCTTAAGAAACTCCTCTTTCATTTTTATCTTATCTTTTTTCAACTTATTTATAATTTATTCTACATTAATATTAGGATGTATAATTCTATTTAAGATATCATGAAAAAATTTTAAGTGGAAGAAAATAAAAAAAATAATTTCATAGAATAATTAAACCAATCCGTAGAAAAAAATCCAAAAAAATCGTATGAAGAAACATCAAATTAACAAAGTAAATTTTCTAAATTTTAAATACTAATAATAATTTAATAAAACCCAATAAAAATCCAACAAAATAAAACAAAACATGTGCAAATAAAATCGTTACTTGAGTAACAAGAAGATCACAATAGCAAAGTGAAAAAAAATTCCTAAACCCTTGCTGAACCACTAGCTTTGGTTGCCTTTGTTTTATATGTTCTCTCTTCTTAAGTGCCACGGCTGAACCAGCTTCTATATTAGACATTCTCTTTTTTTAATTTCTCAAGAATATAAGAACCGGGGCCCCTCTCTTTTATATTAGGGGCAATTCTGGTAATAAAATTGGGCTGCCAAATGCTATACGTGTGAGCTCTATATTTTTCATCTTTTTATCAAAATTCTTTAGTGCTCGTCATCAATTAAAGGGTAGAGTATCATATTTTTATGTAAATTAAGACAGTTAGGTGTAATTTTTCAAGCGTAATTAAACTTAATTTCAAGAAAGGTGACAGTAATTTATCCAAAATTAAAAATAAGAAGTTTTTAATACATCCTATCTTCTAAATTTTTAACTATTTATATTAGAAATGTTAAATTACTTAATATATATTAAAAAAATGAATTAAAAAAACAGAAGATATGAAAGGAAAAAAAATTCAAGGATAATATCAAACGTTTTGTTCTAGTTTATTATAATTGAATTTAATTATGTTGATTAACAATGCCACGTGTCAATTTGTAATATGTTTCCTGAGGTACTCAATGTGTATGGAAGCACTTTTCCCATACCACATCCGACGGTTCTGCTGTGAACAACACATGGGATTCACGGCCACCCCTAACTGCTTCCCTACACTCTCTCCCCGCGTGACACACATGCGCACCTCCGCGCAATGACCAAAACACCCCTAGTCCAATCCAATCGGCATCATTAGCATTGAACGTCACCATTAACGCGACAAACGTCACATGCGAGCTTGTAATTCTACCAACACTATATATGCCAAACAACACATCCCCTTCTCTTCCAAATACTTGCATGTTCCACCATTTTCACACATTCTGTGATTTATTCAGAATTCTTTCTGGTAATTTGCAGTAATTACATTTATGTTTTTCTGATTCTTCTTCTTCGTCATGAGCCCAGCACAATTCCACCAGAAGAGAGAAATCACCAATAATAACTCTAATGCTCTGTGCTCACCTCCATTGAAAATCAACAAGGATTCTCATTTCATAAAGAAATCATCGTCATCGCCTGCATCTTCATCCTCGTCCTCGTCATCGGCATCATCCATGCTCATCAATGGCTCGATGGCCGCCTCCAACAAGCCGCAGCAGCGCCACCCCGTGATTATCTACACACATGCGCCAAAAGTCATCCACACACATCCTAAGGATTTCATGGCATTGGTGCAGAAGCTTACCGGGTATTCACGTTCCGAGGAGGAATCCAACAACACGCTACAACCGAAGCAGGAATCGGGAATTGTCGTGTCCGACAAGGACAGCGATCAAAAAAAGGTTGGTAACGAAGACAGTGACACATCCTCGAGGATTACCGACGACAATAATTGCAGCATCAATCTTGGGGACAACCACGTTAATTCATGTTTCATGACGCCACCGATTATGGAGCCCCCATTGAACCCCTACATGACGAATTTGCCTGTGTTTACACCGAATTCAGCTGATTTTTTGTGCTCGAATCAGCCATTTTTGAACTACCCTGATTCCTTGTATAATGTGTGTCATAGCATGAGGAGTTCTTCTATTTCATCATCTGCCTCCTTCGAAGGGACGAACGAATTTCGGGAGTATTAAGGTTTTCTCTTTTAGATTTATTGGTGCCAATAAATGTTCTAAATCTTCAAGGATATAACTTTGTTTTTTCTTTTCTTTTCTGAAAGCCTATATATAGATAGAGACACTTCCTGTTAATTATGAATTCTTTTTACTCTAGTAATAAAGAAAGACAACATAGCTTTCCATGCATATGATTTTTTTTTTCTTTGGTTAATTCTGCATCAGAGGTACAAGACCTGGATTTTGATAGTAATATCATGACTTAAATCTACTCCTAAATGTCCAATTTCAGAAATGAGTTCTTTGGATCATGATATTAAGCATGAAAATAAAATTGTCTTTCTTTTTTTTCCTTTTCATCCAATTTCAGTTCAAAATGTCTTACAGTTGAGTACTAATAATATGGGTACAAGATACAGAAGCTATAAAAATAGAATATGCCAACAGTGTACATCACCTTCGACAACCAATCAGTTTATTTTGGTCTGAGCTGTAATACCTTTCAATGCAATTTACACATTTTAAACAGCTTTCGCATGATAGAACATATCTACAGTTGTGAGAAATATATACATATATAGATTTCATCGCAACAAACATCATTCATTTTTCAAATCAAACTCTGCCAGAAACCTTACTTTCACATATTCTCCTTCGAAAAATACAAAAATTACACAGATGCTTTCATTATCCTACATCGTTGGGTATTGGAATCTGGGAGGAACATATATCCAATTTTGTTGTGAAAGAACAGGCCACGTGAAAATGTACACAATTCCGCAGCAGCTTACAGGTCACGACATCACTTTCTCTTCTTTTCTTCTTTGTCTCTTTCAAGCACAACAGGAGCTGCTGGTATGCTGAACCACCATTCCCTCAATCTCCGCATGCATCTCTCTGTGCTAGCTTTCCTCAGAGGCGAATACCTTGTGAAAGTCTCCAGGAAGACTACTAGAACTATGTATTTACTGGGTAAGAAGGCCAGAATCAGGGCAGTTGACAGAAGAGCTAAGGCAAATTTCTCAGTGGCCTGATTATCAAATTAAAAGCACAAAACATTACAACGTGTAAGGAAGTTCCAATTCAGATCGAGTAAAATTGCCCAGAAATATTATCTGCCAGTAACATAGATATAAATTAAAAGAGAGGCTCGAGAGAAAACCTGAGGGAAAATGGACAGCAACAGACCACGGAACTTGAGCAGAATGATGTTACCAGCCTGCACCAGCTGTTCGGCTTGAGAGATGGCATTCTGAACAGCCAAAAGCTGTTCCATTGTATTCATTGGAGGAGCAGCTATGACTTTGACTTCATAACCAGGCCCACCTTGACTAAACCATCTAGTAAGCATCACAAAAGCTGAAAACGACATAAGCATCAAGGCAATTGCATAAGCAAGCCATCCCCTGCAATTCAAACAATCTAAACTCCGCATTAAAAAAAAAAAAAAGAAGAAAATCCACTCTCCCCAGATACGAACTCAAAAATAAAACAATGTAAAAGTCTAACCTGCAGATGATGAAACTGAAGATTAAACAAAACACCAAAGACTTCCATGGCTCATCCCAATGTGCCAAAGATTTAAGGGACTTTCCAAGTTCATTTATTGGAAAAAGTAACTCCTGCAAGTACAACAGCTGTGAATTAGTGTCAAAAAGAGGATTATTTAAGAGAAGCAGTATATGCCTATTGAGGTAAATACTGTCCAGTAGGGGATGGCAAAAGCAGGAGGATCAAATGGCTCTCTCAAAGTGCATGTGGGTATCCTAGAGCCTTTATCCAGAAAAGGAGAGAACCATGTGCATAACATAAACACTAGTAAATGATCACGCTGATATTTACAGATTTTCCTATCCAGTAATTATGAGTATTAATCAAATATATCTCATAAAATAAAAAATACCAAGACCCTTGAGTTTAACTAACACTCATCTTCAACTAAATTTGCAACAGCAAATGGAGGATAAACGAGATAATGGAGGATGATATACTACTACCCCGGTAAGAAACAAATAAATTATAAAAAAAGAGAGTAGGGCAAATATTTCAGAAATAAATGAAATACCTTCATCACAGCCAAATTAGTATCAATACCATCAACCTTGACTCCATCAACTGTTGCTTGTGCAGATACCACCCTTTTATAGTTGTTCTTAGACTCTTCAACCACTCTTTCCAATGAAGTCATTTCTCCAATTGATATCTCACCCACAGAAAGCTTCTTCTCATTTGAGGTGTTTGTACTTGTCCCAAATACAAAACCGAGGTTCAAGACCATGTCCGAGGCTGAGATAGAATGCATTCCACTTCCAGCCCTAGAATCATTGGTGCAATCTAACTCCCTGGTGTTCAACATATTTGCAAGGGTTTCTAGTATCAAGTCACCACCAGGTAGTTGATCGCATAGATTAAACATGAGAAGACCTCCACACTGTATAGGAATTGCAGAACTAATATCACGAATGGCTTGCAAGCGTAAAATCCCTAGAACAGCCTTCCAAAGTGCTTGATCCCGAGCAACTCCTATAAGTTCATACTTATTTATGAATTTATGAACATACAAAATCTCTCTGATTATTGCCAGCCAATAATCACGACGAGCATGACCTTTAAGCTCTGGAAATTCTATAACAGATGGTTCTGATCTACAAGAGACCAATTTTAAAAGTTGATTCACAGCAAGTTAATTTTTCAGCAGGTAACCAATAAAAAAGAAGGCATGAACATGCCACCAATAAGTAAAGAAAATCACATGACCCATTATATACAGAAAAATTACTTACAAGGATGCGGAATTATAGAAGACTGCTTTGTCAAAAAGTCGAGTACCCCATGGTCCAGTCAAGTCAGGTTTAACAATCTGTTCTTGATCATCTGATAAATCATATTTCTTTGGCTTGTCATATGAGACAACACGGAGTGCTTCAAAGTAAACTGCATGGTCAGTTAGGATCAACCTACCTGCGTACATAATAGGAAGACAGTTTGGAAGTGGCCTAATAATATATTGTTCACACTTCTTCAAGTGCATTTATATAGTTTTATGTTAATATATGCTCAACATAGATAGTATCAAAATACATACAAACACATACCAGGCCATGTTGATATTCCCACGTGTTCAAGAACTGGTTGTGTGGTGACTGTTCCATCAACCTCCAGAATCTTCTCACCTCTAGATGACCGTATGGAAGAAAGGAGAGATGACTCTGAGTTGATCTTCATTTTTTTAATTGATCTGGAGGATGCTGCAAAATATCACTTCCATGCACAAAAAACTAAGACAGTGGAAAGTGTGAACAACTGCATATTTCAAGGTAAGGGCTGCAAGCCCAAATACCTTTCAAGACAACTTAAGTACTTATCATAGATGGAGAACTGCAGGCGGCCACCAGTTGAAGAACTCAACACCTCAAAGAGATTTTCGCCTATGATGACATCGGCAATGACAGGAATTGCTGGAGATATTCGACAGAAAGCTTCTAAACCAACAGATACATCGCCATCCACCTTCTAGAAAGTTGAAGACTGTCATTAGTAGGAATGACTAAAGAAGTGTGGCTATTATTTATACATATAGAGAGAGAGATACAAGTGCAACAATTAGCATTGTATTTGAAAGGAAATTATTCCAATTATTAATATCATTATATGTAATGTCACGTGGTTTAGAGTGTGAATTGTCCATTTACCACCATTAATCCCCACAAAAAACATCAGATACTAAAAGAATCTCTTATAATTTTAAAACTTCTTCTGGGTTTGTTTACATAAACAAACGATCTATTTTCGCCACAGAACTTCAGAAGAAAACCCAACTTGTACTCCAAAAACATACATTAAGTAGGGGTTGGCTGGCAGCAGCGGGCGTCTCCCAGGCTATCATCATGTCATATGTCAAGCGTCGGAACTTTTTATCCGAGAGATGACCTACGACTCGTGTTGACAGAGCAAGAGCCCTAAAACAGCAATATTCCAGAAAATTCCTTGCATATCTTGATGGGTGCTTTATAGAATCAGGAGCCTCTTGATTGAAGCTTTCTTGAAGCTCACTTGAAGAAAGCCCAAGAATTCTGCATTAATTTTTATTGTCACGCCCAACATTCCAATCGATATCATGGACCATTGGGTCAAACAAACAAATGAAGGCCAGAAAGTTCCATAACTGAGAATAAAGCAATAGTTTCTAGGCAAATGAGATAAGATGCCCAAATTTTGCACTTACTTCGAGCATCTGCGAACAACTATGTTAGCAAATGGAGAGAGCTCCGGTATCCAACTTCTCGCAGCAGAAGGTGAACTCTCCATATCCTCAAGTTCTTCCCTGAATGAACTCCGCCTGGTAAGCAACCATTTAAATGATGAATCTCTTACCAGACCTTCAATCAAATTTCTGGTTTTGCTTGCCACTGCCATCCCTTTCCACCTTAATGTGACTTCAAGTTGAAAAAGGAGACCGTCTATCTGATTTCGGTCACAGTTGTTGCATAAGCTTGTTCAAATGCTCATCAAACAGCCAAATAAACTCAAATTTAAAAATCTAAAAATCTGTACTTCGACCGGAGTAAATCCACCAAATTCTCATTAATACCAAATCCATACAAAAAAATCAGAAAGTACCAGTATTTATTTCGCCTAACCGCAACAAGTTGGAAAGAGCAAAACCCTGATGATCCACCTCAAATTGCACAATCAAACGGCGGAAAAATTGTCAACTATGAGAAAGGGGTCAACTTGAACTTCGCCGAAACAGCGTAAAACCGAACATCGATTACATTGAGGGAAGAAAGGAGTATAACCCATTAGTAAAAATTAGAATAACAATCAGCACGGCAAGAGACACGAAAAGAATCTGCCTTGAAATTTGGTTTGTAAAAACCGAAACGTCAAGTTTTTTCCTTCTGAAAGCTGAATGTGTGAGTGTTCCGCAAACAGGATTCCAAGCCCTCAGGTGCAGGGAACTTGACACTACGCCTACACGGCTACGCGTTCAGATTTTATAAGTTTTCCTCATCGACGACGACTGCTAAGCTTCGCCCAGATAAGTTTATTAGTGAGATTAAGTTGATGAGTGGGCCATAATTCTAACACAAACTCTATTAGTACCGCGAAAACGCCCCTCTATGTAGCGCAAAGAATAACAATGCTCCCCTCGAGTGACCTAGGGTATGACCTTACGACGACCTCTCCGCAAGTACAAGGCATTTGGGTATTAACTCATCCAATCAATTGTTAATTAATAATTTTAATAATTAATTAATTTAATTAATTATTAATTAATAGTTGATTGTATTAATTAAGTTGATCAACTGATAATATTAACTGTTTAAATAAAAATATTTGGTAAAATTAACTATTTTTTATTAGTTGTTTATATGTAAAATGACATATAAGGATATATATATTTTATGATTTATTTAAATATTTTTAATTTAATAATATTTTATATTTATTATATAATTTATATTTAATAAATATAATAATTTATTTTTAAATAATTTTTTAAGTCATACTTGCTTAAAATATGATAAATCTAAAATATAATTAAATATTTATTATATTTCTTAAATTATTATATTTTTTAAAAAATAAATTATTATTTTTGTGAATAATTTATAGAAATTAATAATTATTATTTAATAAATTTATTTGATCTTTTTTTGTAAGGATATAAATAAAAATATGTATATTATTTAAGAATAATTTTGTATTTTTACATACTCATTATCAATAAGTTAATTGAAAATGTTGAGTTCACTAACTTTTTTAAATTAACTGATTGAGCGTTAATCAATTAATTGAATAAACTATTTGTCAAATAATTAAATTAACTTATTGATTCGGTCAAACAATTAAATACTATCAAATCAACTAAAAGTTTTTCAAAAAACTCTTTACCAAACATCTTCTAAATCTAAAATTACACAAGAAAAAGGATAATGAAAATTTAAATTAAAATATATCATTGGGTTGATTTATTAATAATTTTTTTATTTTTTATAATTAAAACAAAATTTAATATATATATCTCTAAGATTTTTCTCAAAAAAATTCTTTCTTTCCAAAAAACATATGATAAGTCAAAATATAATAATATTATAACTCTTAATTAAAAATGAAAAAAATTCAGACCGATACCATTTGTTGTAATTTATTGTAGCAAGGTATTACAATCGAACTTTCTTTTAATTAAGTGATCCGCCAATGTCAAATTACCACAATGCCTACAAGACAAAACGACGCATTCGTTGTGCAACCAGGAAGAAGAAAAGACATGAAACAGAAACGATGAACCACAATGCCCAGAAGATGAAACGACGCACCTATAGTGCATCTTAGGACGAATAAAAGACACAAAATAGAAATAACAAATTGCATTCAATCAAAGTACAATACTAATGAAGAAACTCGAGAGACTGAACGAAGACAACGTACAAATCATCAAAAAATTACACCAGACAAACTTAAATGACACTAAATAATAAAAAATTAGCATTTCCAAACTTTAGAAACTTAAAACCAGTTGCAAACAGTAACTTCACACAAATTAAAAGTGTCAGAATGGGTCGTCAACAGGTAAACCCACATTCTCTTAATATTGATTCAAGTATAGGGATTATCCTGTAATTAACTTGACGGAAAATATTACTATTTGCATGAGTGTATATATATAATCAAAACTCTAAAAATTAGAATGATCAACATGCCTCACACTATTTTATTGCATGTTACTGTCACTAATCCCACATTATAATTGCTTGTATGAGAAATAGAAACATAGCACCATACATATTATTTTGTTTTGTTTTTTTTTTTTTTTTTGCATTCTGTTCACATAAAAGCAAACAGAAACACCTACTCCTCTAATGTCAAACAGTAACATTTTTTTTTATTTTTACTATTAAACATGCTTGATTTATTAGTTTATTCCCAATTTGTATTGGATGTTACTGTTTCTACATAAAACAGTAACACATTATTTTCTCGAAGTTCCATTATTAATCATACTTTATTTTATCTATTTATGGTATTTTTTGCTTAGTGTTGCTATTTCAGACAAAACAGAAACATGTCACTAAAAGAAAATAATATGTTATTATTTGTTCTAAAAATAGTAACATATTTTTTTATTAATTTTTATTATTAATAACGCTTGATTTGTCAATTTATTTAAATAAAAAGCTAGCAAAGCATCCAAAAAAATAAAAGAATCTGAAGAAGAAACTTAAAGATTCCAGCAATACAGGTTCAATTTACTGGCATGTATAAAGTAGATTGATGACCTTCAATTCAATGAGAGATACAAGATGATGATGCAACAAAACCCCTTTTAGATTCTCATCAATGCAATAATAACAAATGACCTTGATCGCAGTATGTGTCGAAAGAGCGATCAAGAAATACAATTAATAATTGCAACTTTCTCACACAAGAATGAATATTTCCTAATTAAGGGCGAACATCTGAGAATAACACCTACATCAATGAAACTAATTTTTAGAATAAGAGATGGAGAACGACCTATCAAGACAGTATTTAGCAAAAGGCCACAATCAAATTTAGATACAAGACATTTCTATGGCCAAGAACACTTGACAAAACTAATGATATTCAATGCACTCCAAAGAGTAGTGGGAGGAACATCAGAGACTGATATTCAAGATGTCTTACGCCTTATAACGTTGATGTTGTCGGTGACCTTGTTTATACCAAATAGTACTCACACACTAGCCTGGTCACACCTCAAATATGTAAAGGAAATAGATGACATAGCATAATATAGGTAGTCTCAATATATACACGAGCAACTAATGAGTTCAATTATAAAGGATAGCACATCAAATGTCACCGGCTGTGTCATGCTATTGCAATTAAATTACAGTTGTCAAACTTGTTTTTACTTCATGTCATTTTCTTTGATATTGTATTTATTCATTTCTATTCATTTAATTGAATGTTCTTGCCATTTTTCTTGTATTTTTTTGGCAATTTTCATTCATGTTACTATTGTTCATATCACTGTTTAGACACCAAATAGTAATATATAATTATTTTGTGTATAAAATGTTATTCTAAACGTAGTTATTAGTGTGACTTCATCTATCCATTTATTTTGAGTTTTTGATTCGTATTATGTTTAAACACTAAATAGTAACATATAATTATTTTGTGTATAAAATGTTATTCTACATTTTTTAGCAGTTTAGTTGTTAGTGTGACTTCATCTATCTATTTATTTTGAGTTTTTGATTCGTATTACTGTTTAGACACTAAATAGTAACATATAATTGTTTTGTGTATAAAATGTTATTCTACATTTTTTAGCAATTTAGTTGTTAGTGTGATTTCATCTGTTCATTTATTTTGAATTTTTAGTTCGTATTACTGCTTGCATACTAAATAATAACATGTTACTATTTATTTATGCAGATGGTAAAATATTATTTTGACAGTTTTTTTATTAGTGACACTTGATTCTTCTATTTAATTTAAATTTTCATGCATGTTACTATCTGCATACTTGATTTGCCTATTTACTTTGAGTTTTTTATGCATATTATTATATGAATATCAAATAATAACATATTACTATCTGTTCTGCAGATAGTAACATATTCATTTTTTAGCTATTTTTTCTTAATGACATCAAATGTGCCTTTTTATTACTCTATTTTTAAATGTAACTTCTATTGAAAATTAATATGACAAAATGTACAATGTATTATTGACAGTATTAACTGTGTGAAACAACAAATGTGCTTAATGGAAATCATATTCAAAGAATGTCAAGATACCTCAAATGCGACCTAAAGCTACTCACACACCAACTAAGGGATCAACTTGTTAGTTAGCTTCAGATAACCTTTGGAAAAATTAATTTATTCTAAAAACAAAAACATGTCAATACAAGAAAACATGTTACTGTTTGTTCTAAGAACAATAACACATTTTTTATTGATTTTTTATGTTAATCATGGTTGATTTGTCATATTATTTACAGTTTTTATTTGATGTTAATGTTTTAACATAAAAAAGTAACATCTCGTTTAATATTACTATTTTCACATGAAATAATAACACGTTATCTTGTTCAAATATTCATTGTTAATCATGCATTATTTTATCTATTTATTGTGTTTTATAGTTGGTGTTGGTATTTTAGACTAAATAAAAGTATGTCACTAGAACAAAACAATATATTACTATTTGTTCTGAAAACAATAACATATTATTTTTTATCAATTTTTATTATTAATCGCACTTAATTTGTCAATTTATTTTTAGTTTTTACTTCATGTTATTGTTTTTACATAAAACAGTAACATCTTGTCTGATGTTACTGTTTCTGGTGGAAATAGTAATGCTTTTTTTTTCAATTTTTTTAATCATACTTCATTTTGTTTATTTATTGTGTTTTATTGTTAATCCTTTACTCATGTTACTATTATATTGTCACTTAATCTTTTATCTTTATGTTATTATTTCTCACCAAAATAGAAACATGTCAAATAATTACATCAACAAGGAATCACTTTTATGTTTCAAGTCGTCAACAGAGAATTTGAGCTAATAAGTGAAGAAATACACCTCCTTTACAATCCTAACAAATAACTATAACTAATTAAATACAATGACCAAACAAAAACATAAATTCCACTCTTCCAATCGGAGGAATCAGGAAGTGAAAATGACATAAGAACAACCTAGTACGTAATTCAACCACGAACAACAAAAATGGATCAGTTTGCAAATATTGTACTATTCTACAAAAAGCACCTACAACAAGATAAAAATGAAGTACAATAGTTGAAAAAGTAGCTCTTGAGTGCAAACAGCAGGATAACTGAACTAACCGATGAATTGAAGTCTCTCATAGAGAAACTTCAAAGGTCAAAGAAATAATTATAACAAAATAAAGAAACAATCACAAACCTCACACATAAAAATACACAGCTCCAAGCACAACTATCCAAAACAACAAAGCAAACAAAAAATCTCAAAATAGTCATCGACACATTAGAAAATTAAAATAAACAGCTAAATGCACAACTAACAAAAATAAATGTGTAGGTGGTTGAAAAGGAAAAATAGAAACCATAGAAGCTAAAGAACAAAATAAGACTAAGAACAATCAAAGGTCGATGATCACCGTGATTAAAATAAAAATAAGAAAAACATAACATGATGAAGACTACATATACTCGAGCCAATGAAAAAAATCCACAAAATAAAAACAAACACAATAATAAAAAAACACTTGCTGAAGTGAACACTAAGAAGAGCAAGGAGGCTCTTATAATAATCTTAGAGCAAACAACAACAAAATTACTTAAAAAGAAATATATTTAAAAGGTAACAAAAACTACAAAGTGGCTAACTACAAAATACATCATCTAAGATGTCAACAACAAAATAGTCCAAATAAAAAAAATAGAAGACCTATTGTAAGTCATGTCCTATTTTCTTACCGATTCCTTTGATTAACTGAACATTACTACTTGTTGCCTCAACTCATTTCTACACCACATCACCATTTGTAGAACTTTTGTCTAGATATCTTCTCAGCAAGACATGTTCATAATGTTAGAGAAGTTGATGGATATCCTTGCAAACAAGGCAATAACAAACAATGTGTATATGCTCTGAACTTTTACAACATTACTATTTTATCTTATTCTTTTTTATAGTTATATTACTATTTTGAGTTAAAATAATAATAACGTGGCAGCATTGAGTTTATTTAGGCTCAAAAATATGATGTTACTGTTTGGAATCTAAATAATAAATAGTAACATCCAACTACTTATGCTGTTAAAAATTAGGAATAGTAATGTTACTATTTGAAATTTAACTTCTTCTTAATTAATTCATCTCACAAGAACTAATCCTTCAATTTCAGATCATAAATAGCCATGTGTACACTCTCAACTTGACTACCATATCCAAGAAAAATAATATATTTGCATTTGACAGTTTCTGCTAGCTAAGATCTTAAATCCATTCTCCAAATGTAAAATAAAGAAAATACTTTGGTACTGACTTGCGTTCAAACTATATTGACAATTTTATATTACGAGCATGGATCAACTATAGCAGGAAGTAAGATAATACAAATTCGATGCAAAAATGGAGGAAGCAATAGCTGCAAAAATTGTTCTATTCCAATAAACTTAATGGGTGCTAATGACTATAGCAACCTCAATCACTACACATTGCTCATACCTAATAACATAAACTGCAAGTGAACATATTACAACTCAATGAGGTTGAGAAGAAAGGGGGTTGCAGATCCATATTTTCACGATACCAAAATGGTGGTAAGTGATATTCATACAATGACCAAACACTAAGTGTTATTATTGTTTCTTGTTTTCTTGAAGTTTCATTACTAACCATTATTGATTTCTCTATCTTATTTTCTAATTGTTGTTACTGTTTCCAAACTAAATAGTAATATCTCAATCTAACAAAAAATAACATGTTATCTTTGGTATAGAGACAATAACACATTTTTTTCTTCGAGAAAACATATCAAGTGTGATGCTATTGTATGATATGTTATTTTTTGTTGATGTTACTGTTTCGTATAAAAATAGTAACACATTATTTTGTCGCAATTTCATTATTAATCAAACTTCATTTATCTATTTCTTTTAATTTTTTGAATGATGTTACCATTTCCATACTCAAAAATAAAATCTCAGAACAAGAAAACAATATGTTACTATTAAAAGTGAAAATAGTAACATATCATTTTTTTATCAATTTTTTTCTTAATAATACTTGATTTCTGAATTCATTTTCAGTTTTTATTTTGATGTTACTGTTTGTAAACCAGATAGTAACATATTCTTTTTTTCCACTTAATACCTTACATAACTTCTTTATTTAACAACAAAAGGACTGCAATAAGAAAAAGAAGAATGAAATCTTTTAGAAGAATGAAATGGATATGGCAGTAAAACTAATAACTGTAAAGCCTCTTTTTAAAATCATATCATATGAAAGATCACCATAATAAGAACCTACATCATAAGTAACAATTTTTTTTCTAATCAAAAGTACTATGAGTAAGAGGTACCAAACTAACTCATTCCTCAAATTTACAATTTCAGACAAGATTACGGGATTTTTTTATACAAACAAATGGAGGATCTATTCAATAATAAAGAGTTTAAAGAACAATTTTTGTTAGAATTTATGAGGAAATACAGAGTAAAATTAGTTATTAAATTCTTCAGAGATTTCAATCCTTCTAATTGAAATTGATTATTATGTATATATGTAGCATTTAATTGCGTGTAACATTATAGATTCAATTGTATATAACATTTAACTATATGTAACATTCAATTATAATTATTAATAAAAATACATTATATTCTTCTTTCCAGTTTATGTTAATATTTAGAATTCATTTGCCTTATAATTTATGAACTTCTACCTTGATGTTACTCTTTTCGATCAAAGTAGTAATATGTAATTGTGTATTACTTTTCATTCATATTACTACTAAAAGTAATAAAAATGAAACATATTCTTCTTTCGAGTTTCTTTTAACATTCAAAATTCATATACCCCATCTTCAGAACTCCTACCTTGGTATCATTATTTTGAATCAAAATGGTAACATGTAAGTAATTGTGTTGTTTATCCGTTAATATTGTTGTTAAAATTAATAAAAACATAGTACGTTCTTCTTTCCAGTTTCTTTCAACATTTGGAATTCATTTATCCTATGTTCATGAACTTCTACCTTGGTGTTACTATTTTCAATCAAAACAGTAACATCTAAGTAATTGTGTAGCTTTTAGTTTTTAGTTTTTAACTAAATAGGAATATGCCAAGTAGTAAGATTAACTAACAATCACTTACATTAATGTATATCAATCATATTACTGCTCCTTTTTACACAAAAAAAAATCATAATGAATGCAATTATGCCATAGAAAAAAAACTTCATTCAAGTTAACTCCTTGTAATTTTTCTTATTATGATGTCTCAATTTGCTACATATTTTACACCTAATTTTCTTAATACACTCACTCTTCGACCTAATCCTTATTTTCTTAGGTCTGGTCTGCCTGCTTGTCTTTCTAAAATTGTATGTAAGATAGATGTTTCATCACCTATAGCAAACTCATGCCTCAATATTATAGGAACAGGATGTATGACATCTTCCTATACGTGCTCATATGAAAATAATTCTCAATAACATCATTCAAAGAAATCTCACATCTTCTTATAGTGATAACTACATACATACAAGGAAAGCCATCTAATTGCCACTAGTTATAAGTGCAACTATGTTGAGAAATATCCACATACATGGTTGGATCTGCTAACACCTTAAAAATAATTTTTGATGACTTCCTAACAACCTAACATCTGCACTTTCTTGAGTATAATTCCAATCTCGACAACCAGATTGAACAAATAACACCATTCTAACGTATTGATTCTGACCTTTATTTAGCAAACCACTTCATTAACTTCAAACGAATATTATTAACCATATTTGTGATCGACAACTTCCTTGCATCACGAATCCATGAATTATAAGATTCAGTTGTATTTAATGTCATCTCACCATAACGACAACTACAGCTGAAAACATTTGACTAACATTCCGATGCAAGCTCAGTGAGAAAATTCTCAATAGTTTGACTTCTTTCCCGTTTGAAAACTATCATGTTCTCAATGAATGCACCTACTGTTAGAGAATATGCATACATTCCAAATAAGTGAACTATATGCTCCTTGAAGGAATTTGAAAATGTAGCACCATTAAATTTGTTCCTTAAATTCTGTTTTAAATGATGAAGACAAAAGAAATGAAGTGTTGTTGGAAAAATCTTTAGCATTGCTTCGAACAATCTCAAATTTCAATAAGAAATAAAATTCTCAACAGTCTGACTTCCTTCCCATTTAAAAACTATCATGTTCTTAAATAAGTAAACTATATGCTTTTTGAAGGAATTTAAAAATGCAGCACCATTAAATTTGTTCCTTAAATGTTGTTTTAAATGATGAAGATAAAAGAAATGAGATTCTATTTAAATTTCAATCGAAAATAAATTCTCAACTATTTGACTTCCTTCCCATTTGAAAACTGTCATGTTTTCAATGAATGCACCTACAGTTAGGGAATTTGCACATATTCCAAATAAGTGAACTATATGCTCCTTGAAAGAATTTGAAAATGCAGCACATTGAATTTTTTTCCTTGAATTCTATTTTAAATGATGAAGATAAAAGAAATGAGGTGCTATTAGAAAAACCTTTAGCATTACTTTGAACAATTCTAAATTTCAATCAGAAATAAAAGTCAGACATCAATCTACATCAAATATAGTGGACAATTGTGAAATGAACCAAAATCAATTTTTTTAATTTTCAGAATTAACCACAACAAAAACTAGAAGAAATAATCCTGAAATAGAATAATCACACCAAATAAAAAAATAAACCATTAAAATAAAAACAACCACACTACTTCCAGGTTATTGTTTCATCTCCTAACAGTAACATCAATCCAGCAGCCAAATTAGTACATCTAACTATCAATACAATTAACACAAACTACAAATCTATCTAATTTATCGATGTTAGTGTTTGTTTTTCAAACAATAAAAAACTCAGAATAAAACATCTAAATAAGAGGACATTCTACATGAAAATATCAACAAAAGAAAGGGCAAAAAATAAAAGGCTTTCCATGTCATTATTTCCAAACTAAATAGTAACAAGGGATGTCATGTTACTGTTTGACTTACAAAATAGTAACACCAACCAAAAGGCCTAAATGGAATCGTTCTTGACTTAAAAACCACTCACCTTAATTACCATTCTTACCCGTAGTTGATAAGATAACCCCCTTAAACTTAGACTTTAAAAAAGTTCCATTAATAAACAAAAGTGGTCTGCAAAACATGGATCCTTCAATGCAAGCACAAAATGTAACAAACATTCTTTTAAATCTCCTATTACTGTCATCTACATCCACCACAATGCAGCTATCGAGATTTACTTCCTTCATAGCACTTACATATTAATTGATTTGTTTGAAAGAGTCATAAAAATCACCAAATACCATACCTCTTGCTTTCTCCATTGCACACTATGCCTTACAATAGGAAATTGCCAATCTATAATTATTTTAAAAATGATTTACAACTTCACTGACTGTCAATTATGGGAATCCCGTAACTAAATCCACCACTAATTTAGAAATTAATTTGGAACCTATCCTCCTTGAAGTTGAACTATTTAACACAAAACTACAAGTGTGATAATTTACCAACTTCTTAATATAGAAACAACCATTCACCTCAGGCAATGAAGCCATAACAACCCAGTCACAACCTTCCAAATGCTTCTTTGAGCATACAACTGCCACTTTAGTTTTTGTATTCTTAACATAATTAAATGAAAAATCTCTCTTAATCGAATACTTACACAATGTATTCCTATACTCAATAACACCACCAAGGAACTTCTGACCAATATGGCTTACTCCACCTAACCATAAATCGAACAATAAAATTCTTTTATTATTTAAAGAATACAAACTTAAAATCAAAGCAGCATCACACTTAGTAACATTAAAAATATTAACTTGTCTCTCCGAAACATAAAACACCATCACAAAATGAATGTGATGCAAAACTTAAACTAATATTAACACTCATATTCAAATATTTGAAGTCTAGAACTCTAATTAAGTCAATCATATTATCAAGTTTTGACTTATTCCTCAGCAAACAAATAGGATAGCTAGAGAGAGAATATGACAGCAAAAAATGATAGGAAAAAATTACTAGGAAACATATCCTTAAAATTCGCACACATCATTTAAACTAAATTATTATATTTTATTCCATTATTAATCTTCAATACCATAGTTTCAACTCTACACTTACATACAAGCAACACGCGTTGTTCCATTAACAAAAAAATCACAAATACCTGGTAACAATGCGATAAAAAAACTCAGACAATCAACACAGGCAAATGCAATTGGAAAATAAAGCAAACCAATCAGAGGCAATCAAAAAAATAGAGGCGATCAACAATGAGATCAATCAACAATTTGTGATAATGATGCATTCGAAAAGTATGAATGTTTCGTATGAAATAGGTGAGAATGACACTTAATTGAAAAAGGGTATTTTGAAAATATAAAAGTTATCATTCATAAAACTAACATCTCTTTGAAAGGAAGTCTAGCACTAGCACTAGCACCTCTTTGAAAACAAGTCTATGAAGTGTCATTAGAATGCAATTTACTATTTAAAAATATATAAAAAAGTTATGATAAATTAACTTAATATAATTGTCATCTAACATGATCAAACTAAGGATAAATGTGTATTAATAAATAAATATAGATCACAATTGTCAAATCTAATTGATATTAATAAGAGAAAAAGAAATTTTATATTTTATTAAAATAAATTCTCAATCATAATATGTATTTTTTTACAACTAGATACTTTTCAAAGAAATGTAAATAATATATTTTTATTTAAATGTAACTAATAATGAAATGCTAACAATATGAATATAAATTCAAATTATAAAATAAGGTTAAAATTATAAATTAAACAAATAAACTTTCAAAATTTCTTAATTTGAAAGAATATAAAATTTTAAATAGTGAATTATAGCATGTATTTTTTCAAAACTAGATGCAAAATATAAATAATATATTTTGTTTAAATGTAACTAATAGTGAAATATTAAGAATATGAATATAAATTCAAAACATAAAATAAGGTTAATATTATAAATTAAAAAAAATAAACTTTCAAAATTTCTCAATTTGAAAGCATATAAAATATTGAAAAGTGAAAAACTTTGGAAAATTAATCACAAACTCTCATTATCAAACTCTCCTTAAATAAACTTATAAATAAAGGAAAAAAAACAATACATGATCGTCCCTTTTCTTTTCTTCCTATCTATTTCTCTTAATCCAAATCAACTATTAGTTTTCTAAATTACGTAATCAATGCAAATAATACTAACTTAATATTATTTTAATTGTTGTAAGTTACTATATTTTTCATAAGCTTAAATTAAGCAAAATGATTGATAGTTTGGCATGATGTTCTAAAAGTTAGGTAGATAAGAATTGCCCTAAATAATAAACCACTATTTTAGTATAAAGAAGAGCACATTAAAGAGCATCAAGGAAACAATGACAACTGCTTATATAGGGTTTAGAATTTTTGTCATTTATTAGAAATATTAAATTCAATTTTTAGTTCATATATAGGCTTCATTATTTTATATTACAATTTTTACGTTACATAAAGTAACATCCCATATTACTATTTAAAGTTTTATTATTTTATATACTTCAAAATATTTATTATGGATGGGAATAGTTAAATCATATTTAATTACTTCAAAGTGAAGTATGAATATTTTAAATTTTAACCATGCAATATTAATATGATTTTATATAATGAAAATGTTATTCAAACTTATTGGGACTTTTAAAAATTAATGGTGAGAAATAGAAGAAATATGAAAATTAGTTTTTTTATAAATGGTTTTACTTGTAAATTTGTAAATTTATGAGAATATTTTTTGAACTAAAAGCATATTAAAGTATGATATTTATATATATAATTACATGTATATTCATGATTTAATAAAATGATCTCCTAATACTTATTGCAAATGAGAGGTTGAAATTTTAAATAAGATGGGAAAGGAAATTTTATGAAAAATGAGTTTTAAAATATAAATGAATGATTAATATTTAATTTTAACTTGAATGGAAGGGTGAAATGAACTTAAGTTTATGATATGCAAAAAGTACTAGAACAAAGCTTGTGGCTTCCTTTTTCTTTTTCTCCCTCTTTTTCTTCCTTACTTGCCAATTCTTTCTTCTATCTTTCCTTTTTCCTTATCGAATGTTGATTGTGATCTTTTCAACATTATGTTCTCATGTGCCACTTTGTTAGTGTAGCTTCTACCGAGTCATCATCTATCTATAAGAGAGAACATCACAGGGTAGCCAAGAATGGTGTTGTGGAGGAGTTGAGGTTCCCTTTTTCCAACATAACTTGCACCAATTTTGACTACCACCACCAAAGTAAGTTATTTCTAGCTTTCATTTGCTATCATTACTCCTCTTCGTCTAGATTTTTGCAATGAAACATGGTAACAACCATAAGTAATAGTAGTTTAACATCCTCTTCTTCAGTGTCTTCTCATTTTATGGTCATCATAATTAGTAGCATGGGAAGACCATAAAATGCAGCTTTAGCTTCACAAAAATAGTTATTATTTCCTTGTCATTTGCTAATCATTAGCGAAGCCTTAATGAAGCTACCTTAGAAAGGTAAGCTAACCCATATCATAAAACTTCAATATTTTTATTGTATTAATCTTGAATAAAAAATTCATTTTTAAGAGCATTTTGAATATATGATAATGTTTATGAAAAATATAATTTTTATGTTGTAGAATGATAAAACAACATGATTAGAGTAATTATAGAATAATGCCTTTTGTTAACTTAAATGATTTGCACATGACTTAAGAACAAGCTTAAATATATAGGATGAAGTTGGATGATCCTATTGAATTAGTTAAAGTATTAGCGAATAAGGGTATGGTTAGTTAAAGTAATGTAATTAGGGTCTTCTTGGATCATTTAATATTAATATTTCTACTTGTGTGAGCTTGATTCAGAAATCTCTATATAATGGCATATTTTGGTTTCCCATTGTTAACTTTAGAGAAATAAGAAAGTGGTGATATAAAATATTATGATTAGATCTCAAAATATTAAGTTGGAAGAAAATTAATAAATCCAATGCATTTATAAGCTATCCTTGTAAAATGTGAAGTAGGAAGAAAAGATGAAAAGATGCATATGAATACTCCGAAACCTTTAAGAATGTAGAAACACCCTCAGGTGAGTATATATCTTACTTTAAAATTTATATATTACTTATATTATTTGAATGTTATATTTTATAATTTATAATTTGCTTATTAATTGTATGAATTACAAATATGTTCATATATAGAATTGAATCTATTTATGATTAAAGAGCTATAACCTTGATAATTATGATTGCTTACTTAGTCGATATATTATTAAATAATTGATACGTTAATGTGTATGTATATTTATATAATTATTTCATAAAATGTTATTATCCCCATTTTGAAACCTTGAGATGAAAGCAAGATACCATTATTACTTAGCAATACTTAATGGAAGAATAGGTTGTGACAGTATATATAAAGTAAGTAATTGTGAATTGACCATATTTAGAAAGCTTAATGGTGTTGTCATTGGTTATTAACTAAGTATGCATTGTTACTTGTATGTTAGAAAACATAGTACAAACTATATTGGAATGTAAATTATTGTTGTAGCCATGTAAAAGGGCATAGTAGCACTACTATACATATTGTTATGTGCTTTGATATTTCCCCGTGATGATGAAATAGCTACTTTATGTTGAAATTCTAGTGTATATACTATGAATTATGCCATAAGCGATATCAAAATTATGAAATGTGATAGGGGTAATAATATAAAGATTAGATGAAAAAATTTTAATAAAAAAATAAGTAGAGTATAAGGTTGGCTTAAGAGGAATAAGAATGGAAAGGCAGGTAAAGTATAAAGTTGACCTGGAAGATAAAAGATAGATAAATAAATATATAATTATTATAAATTATTATACATTGTGATATGATATTAAAATTTGCTTATAATTGAATACTACTATTTAATGTGATTAAGTCATATTGGCTATTTATAATGTGATAACTATCTAAAATAGGTTCTGTGTGTGATGATATTAATATTACGTAAAATGAATGGCTAAGGTTACTATAGTTTATAATTTGAAATAAGAAATTTGAGTCATATGTAGGTAAATGAGTTAACCTAAGATTAGTTTTTTGTGTTTTAAAGATCCAGGAAATTAGTTTATAGTTATTTCCAATTTTAGCACTTAATTAGCATACAACTATTTTATATAATTGATTTGAAGCATAATTATAGTAGGTATATGCTTACTGAGCTCCCATAGCTTATTTCATTTTTATTTTCAATATTTTCAAGTGAAAAGAATGCATTCTATCTTTGTTGCATCTGTGGAGAATCAAAAATCACTTTGTTAGGAGATTTTGATAGTTAAATAAAAATGTTTGTATAAATTAGGATTAGGAGTGGATTTATGAATCCAAATAATTAATACTTTTTTATCTTGATTTTTAATTTAAAAAATACCTTACAAAGAAACACGATAATAATAGCACTATCCCATACAGTAAGTTGTTTGAAATGCATCTTTAGAGTAATAGCTCCTCCTATGGACTCACCTAACAAGAAGCTTGGTAAATGTTGATACTCTTTATGTTCTATCATCTAAGTCCACATCTCATGTCACATAGGTAATATATATTTTTAGGAAAAATCTAGGATACACTAGTTTTATAGTGAGCCAATGGATCTAAAAGTCTAAATTTATTGAACTACACAATATTATATAAGTTAAATGAAATCTAATAACTTAACGCTTGTGTACTATAAAGTAATGCATCTTAATTCTTAATTTCTCATATTTTTATCATAAATAAGGGGAATAATTTTGCCCTTAATTTTTTAGAAATGCTTGATGACATTATCCATTAAATTGTTAGAGTATTAGCAAATAAGGGTATGGTTAATTAAAGCGATGTAATTGAGGTCTTCTTAGATCATTCAATATTAATATTTAGGTTTCCTATGTTTAACTTTAGAGAAATAGGAAAGTAATGATATAAGTTATTGAGATATTGAAATGTTCTGATTAGATCTCAAAATAGTAAGTTGGAATGAGATGAGTAAATTTAATACATTTATCAGCTATCCTTATAAAATGTGAAGTAGGAAGAATAGGTGAAAAGATGTGTATAAATAATCCGGAACTTTTAAAAGTGTAGAAACGCCTTCAAGTAAGTATATATCTTAGCCCAATTATTACTTATAATATTTAAATGTTATATTTTATAATTTATAATTTTCTTATTAACTATACAAATTACAAGTATGTTCATACATAGGATTGAATCTATTTATGACTAGAGAATTGTAACCTTAATAGTTGTGATTGCTTACTTAATGGATATATTGTCAAATAATTGATATATTAATGTGTATGTATATTCATATAGTTATTTCATAAAATATTGTTATCCCTATTATAAGAATTCGAGATGAAAGCAAGATACCATTATTACTTAATAAGGGTTGATAGCATTTATGCTTGATGGAAGAATAGGCCGTGAAAGTATATGTGAACTGAGTGATTGTGGATTGGCCATGCTTAGAAAGCCTAGTGGTGTTATCTTTGGTTATTGATTAATTTAAATTAAGTATGCATTGTTAATTGCATGTTGGAAAATGTAGTACGAACTATATTGGAATGTAAATAACTATTGTGGCCATGTAAGAGGGTATAACAATGTTTTATACATATTGTTATATGCTTTGATATTGCTTTGTGATGATGAAATAGCTACTTTATGTTGAAATTCTAGTGTGTATAATGTGAATTATGCCACAAGCGACATTAAGATTATGAACTGCAATAAGAGCAATAATGTGAAAATCAGATGAAAATTTCTCGATAAAAAGATAAATAGGGTATAAGGTTGGCTTGAGAGAAATAAGGATAAAAAATGCGAGTAAAGTATAAGATTAACTTAAGAGACAAGAAATAGATATACATATAATTATTATAAATTGTTATGCATTGTAATGTGACATTGAAAATTAATTATGATCGAATACTACTGTTTAACGTAATTGAGCCCTATTGGCTATTTATAATGTGATAACTACTCGAAATAGGTTGTATGTGTGTGATGGTATCTATATTATATAAAATGAATGGCCGAGGTTATTATAGTTTATAATATGAAATAGGAAATCTAAGATATATGCAGGTAAATGAGTCAACTTGAGATTGGTCTTACATGTTTTACAGATTTAGGAAATTAGTTTGTAGTTATTTTCTAATTTTAATATTTAATTAGCATACAACTATTTTATATAATTGATTTAAAGCACAATTGTGATAAGTATATGCTCACTAAACTCTTATAACTCATTTCATTTTTATTTTCAATGTTTTCAGGTGAAAAAAGTGCACTAAATCTTCATTGCATCTATAGGGAATAAAAAACTACTTTGTTAGGAGGTTTTAATAGTTAGATTAGGATTAGGAGTGGATTTATGAATGTTTGTATAAACACTATGTATTTAAAGGTTGTGCAGTATTCCATATAATCTATATTGTTGTTGTATTTATGGAGAGTTTATAAGTTTCATAATTTAAGGTGTGTGACTCTAAAAAAGTGTCTAAAAATAGAGGAGATTCTTTCCATTTTTTATAA
Organism: Sindora glabra; assembly: GCA_020226215.1. NCBI lineage: Eukaryota > Viridiplantae > Streptophyta > Magnoliopsida > Fabales > Fabaceae > Sindora > Sindora glabra. The sequence goes on from CM035227.1 coordinate 3,777,996, forward strand.
AAATTTAAAATAAAATTTGAAACCTCATAGAAATAGAAAGATTTTTGATGGGTGGAATTGGTATAAATAATTACAAGGTTGGTGGGAATTGGAAAACAGGATCCATGTCGATTACAAGTTTGGGTTATGACATATAAGTAGACAATTAATATTCGATATTATGAAATTTAACTTTGAAAATTTATTTATTGAATCTATTAGTTCTATGGTTAAATTGTATTTATGCAAGGGTATTTGTTGCATGAATTATCATGAAAACAAACAATAGATTAGTAATATTTCCTAAATTAGTGATGGATTTTTTAATAATAATACCAATAATTTTTCATATTAATAGTGGGATTAACAACAAATTCCAAATTAGTGATGAAATACTCTGTAGCTAAATTTAAAAAATACTAATTATAATGACAAAAATTCTATCAATAAATTTATATTTACCAATGGATTTAACCATCACCAATTTCATTTATTACTTATTATAAGTCATTGTCAACTTCCAAATTTATGACAGAACTTAGGACAAATTTTAAAATTTCATTACTAAATGAATTACTAACACACAATTTACTTACACCTTTAGATTTGTTGCTAATTTTTCTAGTAATAGGTTTTTAAGAATAAGCAATGAAAAAAATCTATTGCTAATCATTATTTTCTTGTAGTAGACGGGTTATGAAAATTTTGGAGCCATAATCTTAAATTCTTGATTTTTGGATATTTAGGAGCAAGATAATCTCTAAATATACTACTTATTGTCTCCTCTATAATTTATAAGTAAATATTCTAACTTAAATTATGTGATTGGATGATTTATTTGATAATAAGTTAGGTTTCTCTTTAGAATTGTTAGAATGGATGATAAATGCTATAAAATGGTGTTTAATAAGGATTTCTTATGAAATTGGTTATATATGATGTTATCTATGTGATTAATAATGGTTGGTGTGTGGAATTTTACTTGAAGGATGGATTTTGGATGAATTTACTAATAAGTGAACAATTTTTTTATGTAAAAACGGTTAAATTCATAAACGAATCGATTCATCATAGGTTAATATGCAAAACTCCTATCATGAATTAATTTATCACTTGTAGAAGCAAATTAACGTGTATAAATCAATTGGTGAAATAATTTAGCAAAGGTCAGGAGGTAGCCTACCCTACACCAAATTAATTCACAAATTGATTCATGACTTCTAAAACCACAATTGAGTAACCTATGTCAATTCCCTAATCAATACAGAACTTTCAATATTGCATTGAATAACCTAAATTGATTCCTTAATCAATTTCAGCTTTATAGAAACTTACTAGAAGTTATGAATTGATTCCCCCAATCAATTCATGGGTTACAAAACTTTAATTTTTAATATATAATCCTTAAATTGAGTTATTTATAGCTTAATTATGTAATGTGTGAGTGCAGAGATAATGTGATAGAGTTGTAAACCTATTTCTAATGCATGGATGGTAATTATAACATAGTTTTGTTGAAAATTAGTTATAGTTATTAAGAGTTGAGTGAGAATTACAACAGAGGTAACTGGTTAACATCTTAATTATACACCAAATCTAGTAAATATTTATGAGGGATAAGAATGACTTGAAAGGACAATAATAGGCTTGTAAGGGATAAAACTAAATAGGAGTCATAAGAAAATTTACATGCTTTTTATTTCATGCATTCCTAAATTTAATATTGAAAAATTATTATTAAGTTATGAATTATGGAAAAAAGATGAAACTATTATATATATATGAGTGTTACATTTTTCTTCATGATTTGTTTTATTGTATTATGAAACTTTTAAGTTAAAGTCAAAGAAAGGTAATCCAATTGATAAAACTTAATTTTTCATTAATTGTTATATTGTTCTTAAATATTTGGTCATTAAGTATTGAACTTACTGCTTTATATTTTATTTTATAAATCCAAAAGTTATTGCACCACTACCATAACAAAAATAGATCTTTAAAAATTTCTTTTTATTGGATAGGGGCAAAGTATGGATATTTTGCTTATAAATAGTCATATATCACTTAAATTCCTTAAAACCTTTTGATTTATAGTAGGTGGTAGTTGGGTAGATATTACAAACAAAAGTGATTTTATTTCTAAGTCATTAGTTAAACTCATTTATATTTTAGGAAGTATTGAAAATTATAAACAAGTTTAATTCCCTATATGCATAAAAGTGATTATAATGAATGTCACCAATTTGAAATATTAATTCTAGTGCTTATTGTCATTATTCAAAGTAATTTGTTTAAATATTTAAGTGGTGTCTTTAATGGGATAGGTTAATAGAAATTGATAGACCAAATTCCATTCTAGTTATAACTTAAGCAAGATCATGAAAATAACTCATAATAGAATAATCATTAATCGATAATAATCAGAATTTAGATCAAACTTAATAACCTCCACCTTGATACAAATTTTATCTTCATCATCAATCTTGATGCTCTATCTATTGCCAAATGAGACCAATCACATGGTGCCAACCATAAGAGACCATTATTATAATAATTTCTTCAAACTGTAATAACTATTTTCCTATGAAGAAGCTTTACCTCAATTAAGCATCGTAAGATTTAATAAACTTTTATAAATTAGCATAATCTCTTCAAATCTTTGTCACCATCATTAACTAGGACTTTCACTTTTCAACCTAGTTTGAAACATCTACATTCATTATATTAATTGATTACCCTCTTTAACTCATATGATCAAATCATTTACCTTCGCAACATAGGTCATCATTGATGGGCATCATTTCACATTAAAATTAAATATCAAACTTACTTAAAACTGTAATCAGTGGCAATTTTAAGTTGTATTCAAAGAAATAGAAGCCAATAATCAAAAATAAAATATTAAAATAGGGGGTTTCAAAAGTAATTTTAAAAAAATGATTTAAAAAAAATTAAATTTAAATAAAAAATGAAATTAGGTATAAAGGATTTTACACCTTAATTTTTAGATTTTTCATTAGTATTCAACAATTTAATTTAAATTTTAAATATTTAATTGATAAATATTCTAAAGCTGACAGTAATTATACAATCATAAATATAGATTAACTAGAACAAATGATTACTTAATTCTCTATTACTAATTCAACTTAAAATAAGTAATTGAATTCAATTAATAATAGTTTCAAGAATTTAGAACCAAATTAAATTGAATTTAATAATTCTACAAATAATAATTGCTAAATTTATTCTCTAATTTTCATAGACATTAATAAATTAACATGCAAAATTGATAAATCTATTTGCTATTAATCTATAATGAATTATCCTAATTCTACAAGCTAGAATTAATAATAATTAATCATATAGCATCAAATTACTAAAAATAATCAAGTAAAGAGCCTTATGAGTTAATCAACAAAGCAATCATAACTAATAAAGAACAAAAAATCAAGAGATGAATAAATTATAAACAAATTAAAGACAGAAGCCTAAAATCAAATTGGATTAAGAGTGTTTAAACCCTTATGCTTTGAAGGAAATCAATCACTTATAATGGAATACAAAGAAAACTAGGAAGAGAAAAATTGCTATCTACAATGAGTATTCTTATCCTTAAAGATACAAAACCCTTAAATTTGAATCACTAAGCTATAAAACCTATTAAGCCAAGTAAATGTACTTTTTAGGGTCATAAAGAATAAAACTTTGATAATTTTAGAAGCTTATAACTTAATTTATAATTTAATTAATTAATAGTATTTTATTACAGTAATTTTTATTAGTCAACTTCTAACCCACATTTGATCATTAAAATGATGTAGTTTCATAAAACTTTAAACTAGAGGTGTAAATAGGTTAAGTTAGGTAAGAATTTATTTTAAATAAGTCAAGTTTGCATTTTAAATCATTAACCTAAACCTAGCTTGTTAGTTTATATAAGGTCAAAATTTAAACTTCGCTTAACCTATTAAAAAAGTTTTACTTGACCTATTAACCTATTTAAAAGTCAACTTACATAAATATATGTATTAAAGTATTTATATTATATATATAATGTATAATATAAATATTATTTATAATTTATAATATATGCTATTGATTTACAATAAAAATTAATAAACTAATAAAAGAGAGAAGCCTTAAATCAAACTGAATTAAGAATGCTTAAACCCTTGAACTTTAAAGGAAAATTAACTATTTATGATGGAATATAAAAAAATTAGAGAGAAAAAAAGTTATTATTTAGAATGAGTGTTCTTATCCTTGAAAACACAAAACCCTTAAATTTAAATCCTTAAGCTACAAAACCTACTAGATCAAGTAAATACACTTCTCAGTATTACAAAAAATGGGACCTTGATAATTTTAGAAGTTCATAGTATAATTTGCAATTTAGTTAACTAATAATATTTTATTACAATAATTTTTATAAGTTAACTTCTAACTTATATTTGATTATTAAAATAATATAATTTCATTAAATCTCAAACTACAGGTGTAAATAAACTTAGTCGAAATAAATATTACCCTAAATAAGGTAAGTTTGCTTTTAAAATCATTATCCTAGACTTAACTTATTAATCTATATAAGGTTAAAATTTAAACTCAGCTTGACTTATTAATCTATTTAACAGTTTACTTGTATAAATAGGTTTTTAAAGTTACCAATAGGCTAAAGCCATCTTATTGTCTAAAATTATCTAATGGTTAAATTAAGTTTATATATATAAATATATATTGAAGTACTTATATTATATATATGTATAATATATATTATTTATAATTTATAATACATGCTATTAATTTACAATCCATAATCTCAATTCTATAAGTAAGAATTAACAATAAACAATTATATAGCATCAAATTACTAAGAACAATTAACTAATCAGCCCTATTAGTTAATTAAGAAAATAATCATAATCAATAAAGAACCAAAAATTAAAAGATGAATGAGTTATAAACTAATTAAAGAGAGAAGCCTTAAATCAAACTAAATTAAAAATGCTTAAACCCTTGAACTTTGAAGTAAAATTAACTACTCATGGTAGAATACAAAGAAAACTAGAAAAAATGAAAAGTTACTGTTTAGAATAAGTGTTCTTACCTTTGAAAGTACAAAATCCTTAAATTTGTATCCCTAAGCTAAAAAACATATTGGACCAAGTAGATATGCTTCACAGAATTAGAAAGAATGGGACCTTAATAATTTTAAAAGTTTATAACCTAATTTACAATTTAACTAACTAATAGTGTTTTACTATGTTAATTTTCATAAGTTAACTTCCAACTCATGTTTAATTATCAAAATAATATAGTTTCTCTAAACCTTAAACTAGAAGTGTAAATAGATTAGGTCGAGCTAAACTTTACTTTAAATAAATTAAGTTTACTTTCTAAATCATTAGTTTAAACCTAACTTGTTAATCTGTATAAGGGCAAAATTTAAGCCTAATGTAGCTTATTAAAAAAATTTGACTTGACCTATTAATTTATTTAAAAGTTTACTTATATAAATAATCTTTCAAAATTACTAATAGGCTAAAGCCTTCTTAAAGCTTAAAGCTATTTAATGGCTTGATTAAGCTTACATACATAAAAATATATTAAATTATTTATATTATATATATAATGTATAATATATATTATTTATAATTTATAATATATGCTATTAATTTACAATCAATCATCCTCATTTTATAAGTAAAAATTAATAATAATTAAGCATATAGTATCAAATTACTAAAAAGCCTTATTAGTTAATCATCGAAGCAATCATAAATAATGAACAATAAAAAAATAGAAGGTGAATGAATTATAAATAAATTAAAGAAAGAAGCCTCAAATCAAATTAAATTAAAAGTGCTTAAACCCTTGAACTTTAAAGAAAAATCAACCACTCATAGTAGAATATAAAGAAAACTAGCGAGAAAAAAAGCTACTGTCTAGAATGAGTGTTCTTGTCCTTGAAGACACAAAACTTGTAAATTTGAGGCCTTAAGCTACAAAACCTATTATACTAAGTGAATATACTTCCTAAAGTTACAAAAAATAAGACTTTAATAATTTTAGAAATTCATAAGTTAACTTATAATTTAATTAACTAATAGTATTTGATTGTAATAATTTTCATAAGTTAACTTCCAAACCGTGTTTAATGATCAAAATAATGTAGTTTCACTAGGATGTAAATAAGTTAAGTCGAATTAGACTTTACTCTAAATAAGTTAGGTTTATTTTCTAAATCACTGACCTAAGCCTAGCTTGTTATTCTATATAAAGCAAAAATCCAAGCTCAACTTGGCCTATTAAAGAATTTTGACTTAGCCTATTAGGAAATTTTGACTTGACCTATTAGCTTATATAAAAGCCTACTTATATAAATAGGTTATCAAAGTTACCAGTAGGCTAAAGCCTTTTTAAGGCATAAAATTATCTAATGGCTTAATTAAACATATATATATAAATATATGTATAATGTATAATATATTATTTATAATTTATAAATATATTAATAGCTAAATAGGCTAATTTGATAAGTCTACGAGCCGAACCTTAAGAAGATAGGCCTAACCTATTTATTTAAATCAGTATATTTTATTAGTTTTGGTCTAATTTATTTAAATAAACAAGCTAAGCTAAAATAGGGTATAAAAAGGTTAAGCTATAAGTTTTTAATAGGCTACCTGACCTACTTACACCCTTACCCTAAACCTAAACATGAAAGTTATTGATCTAGTAACTTTGAGTATTAGTTTCACCTTAATTGGACTTCTAAAACTCTAGATATCTCAAAAATTAAGATTGACTTAATTTGGATAAAAACAAAGCATTAATTTTATGATCATTTTTTACCTTCTAAATGTTAGAGTTGGGTTTTGTCTAGAATATAAAAGTTTTAGAGCTTCCTTTTAGCTCTCTAATGATATAAAGATCATTTAATTTCAACGCTCAAAACTTAAGTTATAGTTCAAAATATGAAATAATGAAAAAATTTATCATTAACAAAATAATTTAAAAATATTGAAAAACCATCCATCACCTAATTAAATAATAAGGTTAATTCAATAAAATAAGCATATGAAACACATTGAGAGATATAAAATAAAAGAAAATAATATAGTTAATATTTTGTACATCAATCACTTTCCCCAATTCTTGTGAGCGATCAAATCAGCTACATCCAATCATTATTACGACTATTACCATCATTATCAATTCACACTCAAAACCAAACACTAGTTGTCCTCATCAATTATCATGTGACATCGAATTAAGCTCTTTCTATCCCAAATTACTACTTTTGCAAAATTGAACTTACTCTAATATTATTTGTTAAAAAAATTATCTTTTTTCTAAACAAATAAGCATCAAGAAATTCAAATATTTAGAGTTGCGTAATGCCACATAGGCATTTTAATGTGCAAAAGAAACCCTTAAACTCAAAAGGAGAAAATGACAAGTGAAAATAAATCTATTATAATGAAAATACTACCAAATAATGTTTGACGGTCCTTAATCATAACTTACAACTTTATAATTACTATTTCTACATTTTTCTCAAACCTCTACAACAATTCTCATATAATCCAATAAGCACTCATAATATTGTCTCTTTCATATCACAAGAACTTTATCTAATACAAATATTTATAATTTAAAATATTTACTTGATAAAAAATTTTAATTTTACTCTTGTACAAAATATTTAACTTGAATTGAAAAATAACTTACAATAAAAAAAATTGGTACTAATAAATAACAATTAAATTTTAGGTTAGATTCAATAATTTTTGAATGATTTTTTTATTTTTGCAGTTGAATGTAGAGTATTTTTTGTCAAAATGTACATCAAGGACAGACAGTTCGAAAATACACAAGAAGTCCTTGATACACATATATACACGAGGTTAGTTCTCCTTCAAAACAAAGCAACAAAATATGTACAAAATCCAAAAATTGTTGTAGAGGCTGGGGTAGGGGGATTCGCCAACGTGGACTGATAGCAATTTTATAGGTGAGCCTGTGGGTTTCCATTTGGAAAGCATCACTACGACCTTTCTCACCTCAAAATTCCGTGGGTCTCCTGAACGTTAAGTTTTGATGCGTTCATAAGTCCTAATAACTTTTTGCCCAACAAAATAATCAGCTAAAGTTGTGTAGTTTTAGAAGGTTGAAATACCCATAATTCCCGATGTTATATCCTTTTTATGTGAAAAAATATATCAATGTTTTGAATGGTGCAATTAAATATTAAATATTTTAAATTATACGTTTTATCCATAAAATCCCACATTCACTATGTTTTCTCCCAATTCTTTAAAGGTAAAAAAACTTTTTACTATTTTTTTTAATGTACTTGGTTGCATAAAAATTAATTTTTCAAAATCAATTTTGATTTAAATTAAAATTTTAAAATATTAATTTTTACCCTTCAAGTTAATATCTAAATATTACTAAATACAAATTATTAATCTATAATCACTCTTTTAAATTAATTGTTTATAATCAATTATATTTAAAAATTAAAATTTGTTACCATTGTGCAAAATAAGTTTAAAAAAAATTCATCTCTTGTTTCATTCTATTACATCTTAAGTAATTTTCTTTTTTGCAGGTATTGATTTTTTATAAAAATTATTTTTGTAATAATACATATATCTTAAAAAAATAAATATAATAATTAATCCCTCATTTTTGTATAATTTCTCTCTGTCTTTTCAGCCCACCTTCTTGTGGCTGATCAATGTTGGCGACGACTCTAAAGGGAAGATGGTGTTAATAGTGATAACTTATGAGCTAGCAGAAGAATTTAGGTTGGTGGTAATGCTCGTTGGCTCACCACCATCTGACTTTGATGAGGGTAATGAAGCTGGAGCTGTGGATTGGAGTGTTGATAGGGCTTGTTGACGTTGAAGAATCTTGTTGAGCAATGGATGATGCGGCAAATTCGATTCATCAATTTTAATTACAATAAGCACCACATTGGGTGAGAACTTATCGCGTTGGTACAAAAATTAACATTAGTTGAAATCTGGATTCAAATTGGTTCATTTTTTGAATTAGGAAGACTAAAATTGAAGAGAGCAAATACGATTAATTTGTATATTAAGGGAATAAATTTTTATTTTTTATTTTCACAACATACTCTAAAGACCTGAGACAAAACTAGAGCTGTGCAGCTGGGGCCCGACGTGACTGAGAGATAAACATTAACATAAATCCACAAGGGTTGATTACAAATCCAGATCCCTCAACTTTGTTAAATTATCTGTATATTATGCCAGGTCAACACCACTTGACCTTTATAGTGGAATTTGAACGAACATGTCGCCCATTGAGAACATGACAGCTAAAGACTTGTATTATTTGGACTTAATGCAACAAAGAAATTTTAAGCAAGATTGTCTATGTCTCTGTTATCTGTCATGTGATACCAAATGTTAATTTGAGCCTATTTTTATTGGTAAATGTCTTAACTCGGTAACTAGATATTTGTGAATAATTTTGATTCAATAAAAAGAAATTGACTAAAATCAAAATTCCACAGATTAAGTAACATTTATAAAGAGAAAATATCTCTCTAAATAGACATTATATAAAGAGATTGCTAGTAGTTGCAGGTAGTTATATAATTATCGTTATAATTGTGTAATAATAATATTTACACACATAAATAATCTCCACTTGAGACTTGCTGTTTGCAGGTGACAAACAGAACGTCTGAAATCTTTACTTCATTTGACAAACAGGTGACTTTGCTTTGCTTCCATTTTGACCAATATGTATTTGGGGTTAAGATATCATATGAGTGATATTAATCCGATAAACAATCCATCTTATACTATGAAATTGATAATTTTGACTATGAAAATGCAGCTGAAAAGAGATGTATACAAGAAAAAATAAATAAATAAAAAAGATCATATCTAACAATTTCCCACTTTCGCTTCAAAATATAGATGGTAATGGTGAGAGCCCACAATACTGGGGTCCTTGAACTTGCCCATCTTAATTAGGAGTCATCTCTCCAGCTACAAGTATCTGAATTTAAATTGGGAGTATGCGATACACCATTACACCATTTTATCAATTTTAAGACCCTTTGAGTCTCAATTCTTCCTCCCAATTCAAGCATGACAAGTAAAACAAAATGGTCAAAAGTGGGTCAATCAAGAAAGATTGAGTCGGAGATCAGAAGAAGCAAAAGTGGCTTTGAAAGGTTCATAATTTCCGGAAGTTGCAAAACCCACATTGCCCATCCTCTTTTGAGCATGCTCTGGCCCATTCTTGCTGTCTTCTCCTCCCATTTTCATGGGTGCAATGCATCTGCCCTATTCCTTCCCTTCTGGTCTAACAATGACAACAAATATGTTATAATCCCATAAACCATTTTCTCCCCTTAATCATGCACCCAAATGAATTGCCAATATCCATAAGATTTTATCAACTCATTTATTTAAGTGGGTTCCACTGGCACTGTGAATTTGGATTTGATCTATAGTTTCTCATATTATTAAAAACATAATATTGGTTGCACAAGTAATATCATTCATAATAAAAATTAAATGTGACTGAGAGTTTTTGAGTCAAGTAATATTTAATATTTCTTAAAGATTTTATACCTTTGTCTATATCCAATTTGATTCTTGATCTTTATATTTAATGATTTAATCATTTTTAAACAATTGTAAACTTCATATATATATCAATATTGAAGTTAGACTTGTCTGTTTTTGAGTTGATTGTAAATATGCTAATTATACTTGGCTACTAGAATTTGTTGCCTTGCTCTTTCTGATGGCACTGCCAAAATGGAATGGGGATTTCCCGACAAAAGGGGATTTTGTATACAAGTTGTTGAGAATGGTGCTGTTGGCATGGGTCCCACAAGAGATGCATCTCTCTAGTTGATCCAGGATGGCAAATGTGTGGAACTTGGTAGAACTACTGTGTTTGTATTTTTAAGTGTTTTCAAGTAACATCATGTGAAATCTAGGAAAACTTTATATAGCAATAGCGTGCGGTCCATGTATGGTTTGGATCATTCTGTTAGGTCAAGTGACAAAAGGAAAAGGAAAAAGAAACACATTAACACATACATAAACAAAGGAAGATATATCTTCAATCTTCGTATTGAAAAAATACTTAGATATCAGTGAAAATAGGTTTTGATGACAATGAATTCACTGTCCTCGAGTTAGTAAATGATGAGTTTTGAAGTTAAAAGGTTTGCTTTATTATGTTTGATATCAATATCACGACCTTTGCTTTTTTTAATAATGTCTTTGGGGATATGCCTTTTAGAAACTGTGCATGGTCAGATCTGCAAGATTGCAATCTTGTCATTCCCTCGAAAGTTCTGCGAACATGTATAAAATGAAGGCTTTTATTTATCTGCTTTTCAAATTTTTGAGGTGCATGTTTGAGGGATTGTACAAGCCAGAAATAATGTCCACTTGCGCTTCTATACATATGTAGCATAAAGTGAAAAAACATTGATCTCTTTAAGTGAAAAAGTAAATAAAGTAGAAGAGAAAATGGAGGTTCTTCATGTGTTGTATGGTTTCAAAGTGACCAAGTTTGTTGAAAGCAAGAAATCCCTCCACATCCTTCATTCTTCACATGCTTGGCTAATTCATATTTTGCCTGGGATGATGCCCTTGCTCTCTGCCACTACAATTAAATATAAGAAGTTCAGCGACCATGATCAGAGGACCATGATACAATTTTCATGCATACTAGTTTGTTAAGGCCGCAGAATGAATTAACATTAAAAGCAGCATCTAGGATCAGATCTTCCTCAATCTTAAAAGGAGTAAGGAGACACCTGCATTGTTTCTATATCATCCGTCTCTGAATTGAAGTCATAGAATGTACTTGCAGCAGTCAGCTTCATGGACAAAAACTGCAATCAAAACCAAATACAAGCTAAAGGATCAATGATCTTTTAGTAATATATGAAAATGTTGTTGTTGTTGTTGTTCTGAGTTTTGACTTACCTCCACCTGGTGCTGCAAGGACCGGACATAGTTTATGATCTCATCCAACATCACAGCCATACCCATGGTCTGCAATTAATCAATGAAACAGAGAAAAAAAGAAAGAAAAAAAAAAAGAGTTTGAGAATCAAGTATGACCACATCATGTATGCAAAAAATTCATTTTTTTTACTCTCTCTCCCTCCCCCCCCCCTCTCTCTCTCTAAAGCTAATTCCGTTTACCTTATAACATCCTGGAACAATGTTCTGCAAGCACTTCAGTTTCTCATTGATTTTCCCTCTTCTAACCTGAGAAAGTCAGTCAGTCAAACACATGTATGATGAACAAAAGGTAATAATTTTCCTATATTATGTTGGGGTGAATGAGTATTGATAATTTCTTTCTTGGTTTGAATCAGGATGTGTATGTATATATATGCATATGTATATACCCTTTCTGCTAAACTGTGACTATCAGTGGCTTGACCTCTTCTGGCTCTGACATGAACCACTTCCTTTGGTTTCTCTTCTTCTCTTCCATGGTTCCTTGCTCTCTTAACTCTCCCAGAGCTCTGTGATCATACAAAACAGAAGTCCCAACAAATTAATCTCTATATATCTTTCTATAGTACTAAGATTAATAGTAAATAGTCAAGAAAGATGCATCGAAGAATGAAATGGAATTCAATGACACATTACACTCTTCATCTTGCTTCCTGCAGCTTCTGAAACTGAAGGAGTTGAGTTTGCAGAACTGGTATCTCCCATATCCACTGATTTCCTCTTCTTATTTTCATAATCGATTTGATTTTCTAATGGAACAATATTGGGCAGAGAAACTGGCAGTACATTCTTGTTGACATGATGGGCAAGTCCTGGAAAATTTTCTTCCAAGTTTCCTGGAAATTCTGGTTCCGGTGGACAGAAGAAAGTGTCAGAGAAAAATGGCAACGAGCTCAGGAAATTCACATTTGGGTTATGCGGGAGGATATTTGGATTCAATCCAGGAAGCTGATTTACTGGTTCCATGTTTGGATCAGTATCTAAGAAAGTAAATGAAGGCCTGAAGCTTTGAAAATCTGATGTGAACTGAGCCATGTTATTTCAAATTAGAGTGTTTCTGAGAGACTCTTTCTAAACTGGTTAGTTTTTGGATAATGTGGTTGAGAGGGGTATTTATATTGTAGGATGAAAAGGAAAACCATTCTGAGGACGGTTTATGTAGTTCTGTTTGCTGATTGGCCCCCATGTTCAGAGAATTAAGTCCAATTACAATATGGTCCCATTTTTTGAGAGAAAGCACTGCCCATTTTTTGTACAATTTGTTCCTATCTATTTTTTCTATGTTAAAATGTAGTATCAGTTATCAATATGAAGGAGGTGGGCCCTGTAATTTGAATTGTTTCTTTGATTATTTCCCATGCATTGACTTCTAATTCGTTTCTTATAATATGGAAGTTTATACTCATTGAAAAATAAGAGAAATGAGATTTAAACACCTAATCCTAAATTTATTTTGAAATTATGACTAAAATTGATATTCCTTAAATTACATATTCATTACGTTCTTTCCATCACAAAAAAATTGGGCTACTAAACCTGTTGGTGGGTACCTCTATCATTAATACTATTATCTCTATTTTGTATTGTTAATTTGAAAAGGTTCTTTTTCAAATAGGATTAATGTAGAAAGAAATACTTATATAATCTGATTATAATATATATTCTTATTCTCATTTAATTAGAAGAAGGCGGTTGTAATTTTTTATGCTTTGAAAATTATATCAGTACATGTAATTTCTAGAAAATTGATGTATAGATAACAAAATTAACAATCAATTTCTTCCTAATGAGTATATAAGTATTTTACTTAATGTATGAGTCATTAGGAGTTCATAGATAACTTAATGTGACCCTTCGTTCTTTTAGAGTTGTCCTTTTCAAAGCCATTCCAAATTTCAGGCCAAATAACTTTGTTCGTTGAGTGGCATGGACCTTTAACCCCGTCCCACTAAAAGATTGTTAGTAGAAAGTATAATGTAAAAGGAAAGGGCAGATGGAAAGGATGAAATCTTTGTGAACAAGTTGTGCATTAACAAAGCTGTTCAAGCTTTCAATTACTACTGTTCCACCAAGCACTTCGTTATATCTTTGGTTTGCTTACTAATGTTGCCTTGGATATGGACTGTCATTTGGAAATGAATGAACCAAAACTATACAACAGGACTCATGACATGTGGGCTGTGTGTTTGGCATATGGCAATTCATTCAATTTTCATTAAGGCTTTGATTCGTAGGTTTCACAACCAAAAGAAAACATATGGGCATGCGTTGAAAAATTTTGCAGTGCTACATACCCTACCTAAACAAATTCAAGCCATTGCCAAAAATGGATATATTACTCTGCGCTACACAACTTAAATTAAACTAATTTCACTAATTTTAAAATTTATGAAATCAATTATAAAAAAGTTATGAACGTACTATTTAGAATTGGGGAAGAACTTCCCAATAACAGTAATTGCTTAATTATTCCTTTGAAGACCCTAGCTAGCATTGCCTAGTTTGACAAGATGATAATGAGTGGAAGAATGGATGTTGTTTTGTGTTGTCCACTGGTTCTGGTAAGATATTTTGCATCTTATAAACGTGGAGAAAGTGAAGTTGCCCATGCAATTGCATTGAAACCATAATAAGAGTATGCCGTACGTGCATGCCATGGCCATATGCCAAACCCATAACTGCGCTACTTTTGACCTTTGGGAGCAAAGCTGCCACTTCTCATTGGTGTTTCTTGTATTTGTGTAACTAACGGATCGCTGGACTTTTATCCACATATCCCTCTAGGTATCTTACCTTCAGCTCTGCAGTTAACTTACGTAAACAAATCCCACAAAGTTTCCTTCTTTCCCGACCAGCAAGTTGGAAAAGTTTGTTTTTAACACAATTTCATGATAAGATGCCAAGGAAGTACCATCACATTACTTTCTATCTATATATTATTACTTCTGATAATTAAGAATCATTTCCAACTTAGTTATTCACAATGGGAGAGTCAGAATTTTTACCCAAGAAGAACATTCACAATTTTCAAACATTTTTTTGAAGGTTATATCTAAAATTATTATAAATAAAAAATGGATATATCAAAATTTCTAAGAGTCCTCATCTGCCCTCTCTCCACTCCTGATTTTCTAAATATCATACTGACAACCTAACTTAGTCCTTAGGATCGGGTTGTTCATCGCACAAAAGAGTTAGCTTGTTCTTAACATTGGTCATGCAATTCAATCATACACACATTATTAGAAAGGATTTGGTTTGATATGATGCCCATGATGTCCATATACACTCTACATATCTTCGTTGGGAGGACAAAAAGTCAAGTAGCTAGAGATCAAATTGAAATATAGGAAGGTAATTGCTGTGTATAAAGTATACCAAAAAAAATTACATTTTAGCAAAAATAATTATAAAATATGTAAATAGGGGCACCAAATACAACAAAATATTAATGGTTTGCAAACATGGTACATTTACATCCAAGCTAGAGTTCTTTAATTCAGAATGCTCTTATGAAGTGGAGTGTCAAGAGGTTTGGCAAAATAATTTGGTATTGAATTTGAAACTTAAGTGTATTAACTTATAACCATCCTTATATTATAACCATTCTTATACATTAGAATGATATATATATATATATATATATATCAAGCGATTGAAATTTTCTCCCTCTTCATTCAAAATTGTTCCTTGCTTATAAGCTCCTTATGTAAGGTGTTTTTATAAGCACGATACATGTAAGGTGCTTTAATGACATTCAATTATGACTTACATATTTGTAAATTTTGTTTATTTATTTCAAGTGTACATTGAGAATTTAATGGGAAGATTGGCATATTCGTCAAAAATAGCAACATGCATTGCATGATTTTCAGCTAGCTAGAAAGCTACTAGACTATGACATTTAAGGACTATCACAACCCTAACTTAATCGTGACTGACATGGAATTCCTTTCAAGTCTCCATCAGCCTATTCCTAATTAATTACCTTAATTCAAAATAACAAATACCATACATTTATAAAGAATCTAGCATTTCAAAAATATTCAATGAAATTTCTACAAAAGATGAAGAAGTTAGGCATGCTTATGGCCTCTCAAAATAAGGATAAGGAAGTAGAACTAAATTAAGAAGAAATCAATTCAACATTCCTTCTATCTAATTCTATGACGAACAAAAGGCCTAAAATATTTTATATACATAAAACTATACTATCAAAATATCATCAATAAATTCTCATGAACTCTAGCCTAAAGAGGTGGAAGTAGAGGTAGAGGCGGAGGCGGAGGCAGAACCTGGGAATTTATAAAATAAAATATGAAAAAATGAATCTAGTTCTCAATGAGTGAATAATCTATAAAAATAATGATAACTTACTCATCGAACTATTCTCCTTTAACCAATCATATCACATTTAAATATATTAGAAACCAAGAGCCAATGTCAATGAAATTAACACATGATCATTTCATTTTTCAATGTCGCATATATGAACACTCAAGGATAACTATAATTAAGTCAGATCTCATTTGGAATAATAAGCAATGGATATAATACAATTATCCACCTTTTGTCTCCTAGGTTAACCTTATACCTTTCACAAGCTTTCCATCCTTATCCCTTCAGGGTCTGCCTTCTACACTCCATAAGCAGGTTACTGGAAATTTTCTATTCGGTACTTATAACATTACCCCTATCACATTTTTCATTTCTACTGTCATTTGTGATATGATTTATAATTGCAATTTGAATATTAGAGCTCAAGCTCTATTCAACATAGCTGCAATTCAATTTCAATATACATCACAATATTTACCAGCATCATTATATCCTCTGGAATAAATATAAACATTCACACATATCATAATACTCAATTCATAAAGTATTTCTTAATATATATATATATATATATATATATATATATATATATATATATATATATATATATTTATATCTTATTCCATGAGTAATGCAATAAGTTTATTACATCATATATTATATCACATAACTTCTACATCCTCATATCATGATTATCTAACCCATGTAATCATCTTATACTTATCATGAACCACACTATTTTTAAATTTTAGTGACTAAATACTCATGTTGGGTAATTAAAAGTTATGAAAACATAAAATAGATGGGGTATATGTTACTATACAATCATCTTAACTATGACCTTTAAGTGGTCTTCTATAAATAATTCAAAAATTATAAGTATAATATCCATGAAACTTATTTTATATGAAAATAGATTCAATAAGCTTTTTATAGATTAGTTATTTACCAAAATTGGTTAAGTTTTGAATCAATTACACTTTTTTGAAAATAGACGTAAAAAAGTCCATTTTTTGAAATCTTGAATTTTTTTACCACTGTGCACTATTTTAATGATATCTCAAAATATTTACAATATTTTAATCTGAAACTTATTTCATTTGAAAGTACACTCAATTATCTTTAAAATGATAGGTAATTTATTTAAAACGGATATAAGATGAAAGAGTTATGCCTCTTTAAAATTGGCATAAAATTTTACAATCAATGAATTAATTCACCCACTTAGTTTTTGTCTCTGCATCCCTAGAATCGATTTATCAACCCCTAGATCCCCAAAATCGATTGGTTACCCAATTTTGAAGCCCAGTTTTACCTTTAGGCCACTAAAATCAATTTACACATGAAAACCTCAATTTTTTTGCAAAAATTTCACTATTTATCCAACTTTAAATACCTCCTAAACACATATATTATACACCAAACCTTAATATAATCATCAATATACTTATCTAACCTATCATATCATCTCTCTCCATTATTTATTACTTTCAAAATATTAAAATAAATTAAATTTAAGCAAAATCACAAAACAACTCATATTTCATCTATATCATCATATAATCTCAAAATTCATAAATTTAGTTAGATTATCCATTCACCTTATATGGAAGAGGATGCTATAAGGCTAATTTGAATATCTTTCAACCTTAACCACATCAAAATCCATGATTTCTAGAGTTAGGGTTTAAAATGCTTAACAAAATTAAATAAACTTCAAATCCTTTATCAACCAAGAAGAAATAGGAACAATTCTTGATGAAAGTAATATTCTTAACTTGATTACATCAAAAAATCATGAACATGTGAAGTCTCTTTGCTTGATTGATAGAGTGGTGTGGAGATTATGTAGAGAGAGTGGGAGAAATTCTTCAAAAGAGATGGAAGAATTGGAGGGATGAAGTGAAATGAGAAAAAAATAGGGTTTAGAGACTGAAATGGGAGAAAATAACGCTCCAATGACATTTTTGAAAAGTTACTCTTAAATATCTCCCACACTCACTTGCTCACTTATATTGGTGTATGACTTTATACTGCAAGATTCTAATAAACTTTTCCTATCAAAATTTCACTTGAGTTACATTCCTATATTCTTACTTTTATTAATTCTATTTTATTTCATATTTCATATATAATATTCTTAATTCACCTAAATTTATCGAATGCTTTAATCATTCTTTTTTATATCATAATTTTTAATTTATTAATAATTAAAGAGGGTGTAACACAGATAACTTGTAGTAATATGAATATCTTGTCAAAGTTAAAAACATATCCTCTAACAATGTCACACAATTTGTGTTGGAGCTTACATAACAAATTACAAAACAAAACACCCAACAACAAAACCAGAGCACAACACCAATTCAACGGATTCCTGCTTACAACAGGACGATCAAAAGCAAATCAGCTTCCAAAAAACTACATACACTAGAAACACCAAACCCCTAACCATGGTGCCTTCTTCATTTTTATTTTTTTTTTTTTGAGTTCAATACCCAACCAAGACCAAGATGCTCGGACAACAAAAAATTGCAGTATGCAACATATGTAGTTTGCCTTCTTTGGGTTTAGGCCTATCAGTATGTAGGGAAAAAACGACCCAACCCAATTGTTGCTGGCCCTAGAACAACTCCAGTCCAATTATAGAGTCAGCTGATAAAAACAAAACAAAAAAACTGAAATCAAACATGACTTCCAATCATATCATATCTGATCAAAACTAATTAATTAGAAAGGTCTTGCTTTCATATATATATATAAAGGTTTTGCTTTCACATATATATATATATATATATATATATATATATATTTTGCAAGTTTCTTGGTGACTTTTTCACATATGAAAATATGAAACTATATCGAGGAAGTTGTAAAACATTACATAAATATTACGTAAAATTTGTATAAAATGAGAATTCATTTTAAAGTTAAAAAATCTTAAATAGAAACATTGACGTCGAACTTCCTCCAAAAACAGAAAATTGTGACATTGACGTGCAAAAGTCCAAGTGTGAATAGCAGAAACAAGGTCGGTCGGTCCCTTTCAGTTTCAGAGAGCCACTACAGCATCAAGCATGCACATGAACATGGTTATTTAATAAGCAACTTCACTGCATTCTACGTAATGTTTCTGTTGATGATCAGAATGTCACTGCTTATTGACGTTTCTGAGTGAATCTAGTTAGTCATGACACAAATGATAGGAAGTGATATCAGATTTCGTAGTTATCATGAATGGATCAGAATGTAATTATCATTATCATAATGGCCATCATTATCTCTCCTTATGACTTGACGTCATCATCTCATCTCTCTGCTTAATCTCTTGCTCTGACTTTGGCAAGCAACCTGCTTAAGTAAGGGATCATGCTCATGCACTTCATTGGTCTGTTCCGTTTCTTGCAGCTGCTAGCTACTTGTATCACTTTCTCACTCAACCTTCCGTCAACTTTCACAATCTTGTCTGTGTGAAAACGATTCAGGGTTGCACTTTGACGGTGGCCCAGTTGATGTTTGAACTTCGAACTCGTTACATAAAACTAAGCATAATGAGGATTCGGACCTCAATCAAACATACATATATTTTTTCTATCTGTATCAGTTATTCTTGGCCTGTCATAGAATCTCCTTGTGAATGTCACAGACTAAGTGAAGAGTTGAATTAGTAGAGGTGTGTGTCAATTACAAGTGTAAAATATTGGCAAACATGTATATACCGTTAAATAACTAGCCAATCCAACTCCAACTTAATTTTTGTCGAAATGAAAGATCTCTCTTCTTCTCCTATATTTCATTATGCGTAATGTTACTTAATAGTCTAACTCTATTAGATTTTTATAATATCGGAGTACCAATTAAACTTAGAATATTGAAAAACATTTTATATTTTTTAAAAAGTTAAAGACTAAATTTTTTCAGATAAAACTAAATAATAAAACTTAAAAGTTAAGGATTAACAGTGTAATATTATAAAAAATAAATGAGTCAATTGAATGAATGGGGAGATTCATCATCATACAGCCTCGGGCGGATGCGGGAGCTGAAAAAGCAAGTATGCGTCTACAGAAAAAGAAGAAAGTTGCAGAATCTCCTCAAGAAGTCAAAAATGGCAGCAGTGAGAAATCGTATTAGGGGACTTTTCTAATGTTATTCTCGTGCCATTTTTTCCAGCGCACATATGGGATTTGGACAAATAGGAATCACAAGCAGACATCATCTTACCATTGATAACCTTAGAAAGTCAAATGTGGTCTTGCTTCTTATAAGATCCCTTGTAGTCCTTCAATAGCGCCAGCCAATAACGGCACGTTTTGCTCTAGTTAATTCTTCACGTTATATAATTGCATTACTGCCGATGCAGTATGTTTAGTCGAGCACGTTTCTGTCCAGGCTGTCAGAAAACAAGAAAACCAAGGCAGTCAATTTTTTTGCCCATGTATGATCATAAGAAAATAATCTAATAGTGCCCAATTATAGTATGTTATGATTCAATCATTCTAACCATGTAGCTCCTAGCTTCTCTGTATCATATGTACTCGCATAGTGCATTAATGGATTCCATAAGAAAATTCACAGTCTAATGTAAGAGAGAGACTTACATAGTAAAAGGTTGTCAATGGCGCCTCAGGTTATTGTGACAGAGCGGAGATAAACAAATCTTTGATCATCTATCCTAAAAAAAAGTTAAGAGACCTTTCTTGATGCTCACACAGGATGCTGAGAAACCAATTTGGAGTAGAATTCATTGACTGAGAAGAACCTAGTCCGGGAATCAGATCAACTGTTAAGATTTGCATACGTATTTTTGAATGACTAATGACTAAAAGGTTACAAAATAAACTGTCCTTTCTGTCTATAAATCAAAGTAAGATGCGGAGCAATGAACCTATATCTCTACTTTTCAATGTTTCCTAAGGAAGGTGAATGGAAGCTGTCATGTGGAATTTTATTGTTGTAGAAACCCATTTTATTTAGAAAAGTAGTAGTCAGGTGCAAAGTTTTCAATTTGACCTAAACCCGCCCCCCAAAATGGGGTTAACAATGACAGGTTTTAAACCTCTACTTATAGTATGTCTTGTGAAGCCCAATTCTGCCCTATTACTCTAGATAGCGAGTTTCTAGACTCCTTTGTAGTTCTTCTGAATATTTCCATTTTCATGGTGTATTAGAGTTTAATTTTGTCAGCCAGAATTGTCATGTCTAGTCTTTCGAAGAGTGTAAGCAATTCTTCTAGCGAAGACGATAAAGAACTTAGAAGAGGACCTTGGACTGCTCAAGAGGATTCTCTTCTCATCCAATACATCTCTAATCATGGTGAAGGAAGATGGAACTTGCTAGCAAAGGGTGCAGGTAAATTTCTAAAAAAACAGTTTCAACTTCTGACATCAGAAATATTTGTATTACACATTCTGACGAGTTTTGTTTCTGTTTTCTGTTTCAGGGTTAAGAAGAACAGGCAAGAGTTGCCGACTGAGATGGCTAAACTATTTAAAGCCTGATGTGAAGAGAGGAAACTTAACCCCAGAAGAGCAGCTTTTGATTCTTGAATTACATTCAAAGTGGGGCAACAGGTGCTTTTGATATACACTTGGCCTTTTCATGCTAAGCTTTAGAAACAGAATACTTGCATTTTCAACTTGCTGGCCTGTTTCAAATTGTTTTCCCTCTTGATTTCCATTTTTATGTTCTGGTTACAGATGGTCAAAGATTGCGCACCATTTGCCAGGCAGGACAGACAATGAGATCAAGAACTACTGGAGGACGCGGATCCAGAAGCAAGCAAGGCATTTGAAAATCGATACAAATAGCGCAGAATTTCACAATATAGTTAGGCGGTTTTGGATGCCCAGGTTGCTGCAGAAACCAAAAGAAACATCTTGTTCTGCTATTTCACTCCAAAACCAAACAGTTCCTTTGCTTCCTGACAGTGCTGTTGAATCTTCACTAATTGGGAGAGTACCATCCCAATTTCCTTTGCAGGGTACTTGCGTGAATGAAAAAGAAGTCAGTTTTGATCATCATGATCAGAATTCAGACTCAGATTACAAGAACGGTTCATGCATGTCCTCTTCAGAATCAGCAGATATTCCAAAAATTCCTCAGTTTCTGGGATCAACTACTATTAATAGCAGTCAGTTTCATGCCTCGTCTAACAGTGACTACCTCGACTTCGCTTATGATGGCTATTATGGGAGCAACAATGTCTATGGTATGGAAATTTCAAATCTGGCAACTACAGAAGCAGCCGGGGATATGCAAATGCAATTCCCACTTAGCAGCGGTTGCCAAATGGCAGATAACAGTTGGTTGAACAATGATTTTGCATGTAGCATGTGGAACACCGATGAATTATGGCAGTTTAGGAATTTGCAGAATTAGAATCTTCTGGGGATTTGTTCTTATTTCCTAGAATAACCCAATACATATTCTCGTGATGTCATTTCATTTATGATAACACAGAGGTATATTGTTTTATTGTAAAGTGTCATTGTGCTGTTGCTCCGTCCTGCTTTGTTTTGATCAGTGCATTTTTGTATAGAACTGCTCAATTAAAGTTGAAAGGACTCGAGCATTTACAAGTGTGTAACACACAATTTGGAAATTTGAGATTATAAAACTCCAGCACTCATTGTTTAGCAACAATTCGGAGTCAAATGTTTAATGAATCTTAGCAACGAAGATTATTAGCAAAAGTCAGAAAGCAAAACCTGCCCAAAAGAAAATGTTGAAAATTAAGGGGAAGAGAACTGCAAGTACGGAGAAACCGATCAAGTTGTAACTGTGTGTTTCCATTGCTATGCATTTCCTCTTTTCTCATTAAGCTTTGATATGCTTATATTTTTTTTTTAAAAAAAAAAGTCTTTTTTTTCTTCGACTAAGAAAGCTGTTTTCAAGAGATAAGGTTAGGTGACCTACATTCAAAGAGGAGGTTACATTTCTCATTTCAAATTGTGAATAATAATCAAATCAATTGTGAATCTTTTCTGAACAGTTTAGATTTTTATGAATTTTATAAATAATTTACGTCAAATATGATATCAACGCCTCTTTAAATAAAAGATTAAGGGTTCAATTCCTTTCTAGTTCACTTAATACTAAGATCATTTCAAAATTATTAACAAGAGGAAGAGATTTCCCAATATACAATGGCATAACCTCAAAAAGAAAAGCTGAAATATAGGAGCAGATTTTATGAATTACTTCTTATGGGTCTATAAGCTATCTTGCAAATGCCATTGATTGTACTTACTATTTACAATAAGAATGACAAACTATTTAATACATACATAAAATTTTAAACTTGAATTCAAAAACCTTAAGGAAGAAAAACTTCAAAAGTTGTGGAAGCAATATTGGATATTATTATAATACTAAGGCTTTATTTGATTGGTAGAAAGTTACATGTACAATACAATTTTTTTAGAAATTAGAAATAGAATGTAGGTGAATTATTTGGTTGATTACTAATTAACAAAATGAATGAAATAAGACTTTTCAAAAAGTTTATTCCATATGAGAGAAATTTATTTGCTTATATCTATCTAAGTAAATAAATTTCTCATGAGAATTTACTTTGCATCGCCAATCAAACAATTTTATATATTTTCTAGAGAGTATAAAGGAATTTGCCTTTTAAGAAATTAAGATATGTTTGACATATAATTTTTTTTACAATTGATCTCATTTCACTCTAGTTAAGGATTTTAGTTTATTTATAAATGATTTCTATTATTTGAAAATTCTGTTGAAAATAATTATTTCAATTTAATTTCAAATGAATTATTTTGTTTGAAATATTTCAAAAATTGCATGGAATTCAGTTAAAAAATAATTTTAATAATATTATGATAAATACAATATTAGCAAGAGAGTAGATCTTTTATGTAATATATTTTTTAGGTTAAATAAAATAAATTATAATAAAATCTTTGTTAAATTAGATGAATTTTATAGCGGCACAAATATAATTAAAATAGAAATTATAAATAAGATGAAATTTATTTTTTTATTTAAAGTCAAACATCATATTAAAAATTTTATTTAAAAGTAAAATAAAATTTTATTTTTAATAATGTCAAATATAAAGTTAATTTTTCACATAAATTTACTTCTCGCTTGAATGACGCGACTGCTAAAAATGTCAATACCACGTAACGTTGCTCACAAATACAAAATTTTCTGGTCATCATAAATGCAAAGAACTCAATAGATGTAAGAGTAGATGGTCAATATAAGAAAATGGGAACTCAATTTGACGCAGACAATGACGAAATTGGCATGCATACAAATACATGTCATGTTTGATTTTTCCAAACGAAGGAAAAAGAAGGCCTGCGGTAGTGCTGCCTCAAGCTCCAGAATATCCAAAAAGAATATATATTTTATTTATTGGATTCTTTGTTGGTCAAATATTGAATCTGGATAAGAAGAACAATATAGCGGTGAGCTTCTTTAAATTTGGGCCACTCCATCGAATGGCGAGATTTTATTTTCGTAAGATGACTTCAGCCCATTTATCGATAGTTCATTAGATAGATGGGCCCTTGAGAAATTAAAGAGATGAAGGCCCAAAAGAAGCAGAGGCCCCTAGTCCATCACTTACAAAATTTGCTTAATCTGGGCCGTCCACGTCGCCGAAGGATGCTAATCTGAGTCATGCGTCCTAACTTTATAAGGGAAACAGAATCCCGGACCCTAGGGTTTTCACCGAGCTGCGAAGGCAACCGAAGGACGCAGTCCTGCGCAGCAGATCTCTCTGATTAAATCCTCCTCAGGTATTCACCTGAAACATACTTTGATTTTCCTATTGGAGTCTGATCTTAGAAAGACTAGCTTGGAATTCCCATATGTTTTGTACAAAAAGTAAAGGGGTGTAGATATTGAACTGTGAATGTGAGATTACTAATCTATATTCCTCTGTCGAAGTTGTTGATAGTTCTTAGTGTGCTTTATAGGAAGTTAACGACTTTACCTTCTAAAATATAGTGGAGGATATGGCATTGCATAAATTTTCCTGGGTTCATCTGGATTCTGATCTGAGTTTAATTAATCTTAAGGAGCTTTAATTTCTTTCTGTCAGTCTGATGATTCCTTAGTTTCAAGTCTTAAGAAATATAAATTTACCTCACTTTTTGTATAAGGCAATGTAGTTAATATTGCATGTTACCTTGCATTGAATAATTGTGCTCTGCTCCTGCCATGACATTTGCTCCACACTCTATATTTTCTTATTGCTTCACTCTGTTGGTCCAGAGTGTTGAAGATGTTCACATCAAGGAAGAAAATCCATAAAGATAAGGATGCTGACCCAACCGAGTTTGAAGAGACAGTTGGACAGGTTTATATTTGCAATATAAGTTACTTCTGTTATTGTATGTGACAATGTGCTTGTTGCCATGTTTTATCATATGATGTAAATTTCTATGGTTTGCCTGTGCTTACTGCAGGCATTGTTTGATTTGGAAAACACCAATCAGGAGCTGAAAAGTGATCTGAAGGATCTATATATTAATTCAGCAGTGTAAGGATGGCTATAATGCGGCATGTGTATGTGAAATTGTTTAATATTTCTGTCTGATGAATGGCTCTTTTCCTGGTTTTCAGCCAAGTTGATGTATCTGGGAATCGGAAGGCTGTGGTCATCCATGTACCATACAGATTAAGGAAAGCTTTCCGGAAGATTCATGTTAGGCTTGTCAGAGAGCTGGAGAAGAAATTCAGCGGGAAGGTAAGACAGATAGACTGAATAATTTTTTATAGCTATTCTTTCCGAAGTAGTGGAGGGCTAACAGTCATTGGCTTGGTCATTTGGAAGTTGTTTTGATATGAGAAATTATTTGGTGATGATAAATGATAACATTTATTAGTAAGTTAGTTGGCGTGAACTTTTATCAATGGCATTTGTAAGAACATCCTCAGAAAAAAAGGCGTGGTGGTCTGTAGATCTTTTATGATTGAGATGCTAGTTTCAGTATTCCTTTGTTGTTTATGACAGGGTTTTATAAGTCCTGTCCTCTTTTGGTCTCTCAAATTCATATTGATAGGGCCCTCATGCTGAGATAAATAAAAGTATTTGGCTTCTGTTTGATTTTGATTTAGATTAGATACCTACTAATAGAGTGAGTATTCTTTTGTTGGAAGCTATAACATTACCTGTGTCTCTAGAGAGGCAACATTAAAAAAAAAAAAAAGAAGAAAGAAAGAAAAAAATATGCTTCATTTTGGATGATGTCAGTCCTTTTGAGAAGTTGTGTGTTGCTGTAACTACCCTTTAGAGATATGATGCTTATTACATGTCAGTAGTCTACCTGGCTTATCTTCTTTTCATATCATATACTAGGATGTAATCTTGATTGCCACCCGGAGGATCTTGAGGCCACCAAAGAAAGGTTCTGCTGTTCAGCGTCCCCGGAGTCGTACACTTACAGCTGTACATGAGGCAATGCTGGAGGATATTGTATTGCCTGCTGAGATTGTTGGAAAACGTGTTAGGTACCGAATTGACGGATCCAAGATTATGAAGGTAAAGCTACTGTTGTAATGAACGTTTAGTTAATCAATATTATCTAGTTTTTCATACTATATTTATAGAAATAATGTATAACACGTCATTATCAGAATTTTATGATTGCTGATTTGAGTCAGGCACTTAGCAATTTGATTCATTCATATGTGTCTATTGTGTTATAGAATCTTATCTAGAATTGTATGAATCTTACAATTCACAAATTGAATCATATGATTCATGTGATTTGATCGATTGTAACATGATAATATTAAGTTTTCGAAAACCCAACTTTAGAAAACATATTTTTTTCCTTTTATTTTTGTTATAATAATAGTTTTTTAATATGATTAGGAAGCATTGACTTTTTTGTTATACAATTGCATGCTTTAAACTTGGATATTATTTGAATATCTATTTCAAAGTCTATCTTCTTCGTTATTTAGTTATTTTTGTATGCATGTAATGCTGAGTTTAAGTTATTTCAAGTCTTGATCATGAACTTTACTATTCACGATTCAATTTGATCCATGATTCAAAAAATTGTGATTTTTTTCTTTTTTTGGTGATTAACGATTTCACAACCATGGTATAGCATTTAACTTGTATGCCAGCTCCCCTGTTAATTATTTATTCATCTGGCTGCGGCAGATTTTCTTGGACCCCAAGGAGAGGAACAACACTGAGTACAAGCTGGAGACATTTTCTGCAGTATATAGGAAGCTCGCAGGCAAAGATGTTGTGTTTGAGTATCCCATCACAGAGGCTTAGTTTTGCTTCTATGTTAGGTTGAACGTTTTCAAGTATTGCGTATGGCGGATGCTGTTTCAAATTTTGTTGACTAGTTTTCTTTTATTTTATATTTTGAATCATATATTTTACATTGCATGACATGATCTCACAAGGGACGAATCTCGTGTGTTTCTTTACTTTTGTGTTTTAGCCTGTGGTAAGTGGATTCCCAAATCCTGTTAGCTGGAAATTTTAACAATTGGTAAACCAATTTGTAATTTATTTTTAGAATGAGTTAATTCAAGTCTGGTTTTTGTGTGGTCTGATTAGGAGGGAGAGCTATCTTAAATTTATATGATATCTGTCTAATGGCATGTTGGTTTTTACTGTGAACAAGTAATAACGAAACTAAGATTGTCTCACCAAAGAAAAGGTGGAAGTGGGTTTAAAAGGAATAGATATATAAAAATCTATTTTCTACTGAATTGAGACTTGAAATGGTGGGGTTTTAGTTATAAAAAGGGGCGGGGGAATTTAGAAAATCGGTGGGATCCAGAATAAAATTTGTATTTTTGTTTCCTTGAAAATAACTGAAAAGGAGGAAGGGATATCACAAGTTTGATTTATCAT
This sequence comes from Sindora glabra, assembly GCA_020226215.1. Taxonomy (NCBI): domain Eukaryota; kingdom Viridiplantae; phylum Streptophyta; class Magnoliopsida; order Fabales; family Fabaceae; genus Sindora; species Sindora glabra. The sequence goes on from CM035227.1 coordinate 3,806,229, forward strand.
CAAACGTCAATTTGCTTTGTTAAATAGCTGGGATAACAGAAGCGAATGTGCATCTGAGGGAAGTGAATACGTATATTGGGGCGGGGGCAAGCATATCCCTCAAGGAAGTAAGCTGAGGAGATGTTATAACTATAAGCCTCTTTTTAAATCGTCAATTATAATTATAGCCACGGGTGGACATGGGTTGATATTTGGGACGGTAAGGGATGAAAGTGGTGGAGATCTGTACTAGATTGTAGCATCCAGTATTTGTTTGAATCTGCCCCCGCCTCTAGTATGGGGCATTCCCCTCGCCACCCACAGGACGTCAAGACATTGATGCCTTGCGGAGAAACTTTATATGCCTCGCGGAAAGATTTGTGAAAGTAGAAAATTTTAATTTTATTTGTTTGAAATTTAAACACAAACAATACATAACATTTAATATAATTTCAGTATATAGGTTCAAAAATATATATAATTTAATCAAACAATTAGGGGTAATCATAACTTCTTTATTTTCTTTATTAATTTTTTTAATTTATATATAATAGTTAAAAAGTTTAAAAAATAAGATTTCAAAAAATATTTTAAATAATTAAATTATTAAAAAGCCTACATACATAGGGTAAAATTCTAATATTAAATATATAGGGTTCTATTAAATAAATTACACCAAGTGTTTTGCATCCCTTTCGAACTGAAAATCTGTTCCGCACCTTATCCATAGGGTAAATTCCTAATTGATATGCTTCATTTATCGACGCAAAGCTGCAAGCTTGAAAGAATCTGATTCCAGACTCTGAATCCACGAAAATGAGAAGATAACATTCAGCAACAGTATCACTAAAGCCTGATAGACTTATTCACATTGCTTCTTAATGTTTAACTTGAAGCAGAATCTTCTTGCCAGCCAGCATATTCACATCAAATCAATTGAGATGCACAGAATATTCTCACTGCTATTTTGAACTAAACATTTCAATTCATGCACATCCTGAGATGCCAGATGTGATTATTGATATATAAATTAGAGTGGATTTCACTAATAAATACCATAATTATGCCAATACACTGCTAAGTAAGTGAGACCAGCATTGAGTAATAAGATGAATGAATCACAATTTACCTTATGACAAGATCACAACACCCAGATACACGGCTCCACAACGAAACACGAAAGAAATTAAACCCCTGAAAGTAAAGTTTGGAATCTGTCAATTGAATCTCCACATATATAATGCACTATTTAAATATACGTTATCATGTAACCTTGTCAGCTCCAACATTAAAAGAAGGGGTAAAAAGAAAAAAAATGGTTTCTAGCAGAATTTTCCAGGTTAACTCTTCCTAACTACACATCCTCACCAAATAAAACCCCATCCAACACCAGTGCAGGGGCAAGGGCAAACTTCAGCAAATTTTTCGGCATCACTTGAGTGAACTCTTCGGGAGATCAGATCATCATAGATATCTGCATTGCCATGTTGCAGGGCTTTTAATTTAGTTTCAGAAAGATCAAACTTTAATATTGAACTGATTACATTCCAAAGTAATACCATATGCTGAAAACAAGCTGTTCATTACACCTGCAGTGTGATAAAAAAAATTGAGTTAATATTAATACATTTGTTAAATGAAGATGACTGACATAGGTGGTGCTGCTTGGTCCCTACCAAGTAGTGCTACTAGCACACGTTGCTCTTCACACATGCACACCTCCCATGGTCTTAATCAAGTGAAGCTACTTTGCCTTTGACCATGTGAGGCGTGCGAGTGTGAAGGAGTCATGCATGCAAGTATAAATTTTGTCTCAACACCCTTATGGTATGCTTGGATGGGAAGAATGAAGAGGAAGGAGAGAGAAAGGAAGGTTAAGTCATAACCTTATCCTCATTTGGAAGATATGATTAAGGAGGTGAAGAGATTGGAAGTTTATAAATAATTCTCTTAAGTCCTCCAAAACCCTCCACTATAAACTATTTTATGTTCCTCCAATTTAAAGGATTTCTTGAACATCCAAATAAGGGGATAAAAAGTCATAACTTAACCATCCATTCTCTCCTCTTCTCTTCGCTTCCCTTCCTCTCCATTCTCTTCCATTGCATTTCCTTTCCTTCCTCTTCTAACTTTCAAACATACTATTATGATATGTTTGGATGGGGGAGAATTGTAGGAAAGAGGAAAGAAGAGGAAAGGAAAGATTATGGTGTAACCTTTCCCTTGTTTGTGAGTTTTAAACAAGGAGGGAAGGAAGATAAGAGGTTATGGTTAACCCTCCAAACCCCTTCAACATTCAATTTTTTGTATTCCCCAAACTTGGGTTTTTTAAAGGTTATTTATTTAATTTACTATTTTAGAGTTATATATTATTTTAATTTACATTTGTAATTTTTTTAACACTCATCAATAAATTAAAATTTTAAAAAGTTTAAAATTATTTGAAATAAAAAACACACATTATAATTAATTATACATTTTGGTTTAATCCTCTATCATCCTTCCTTATATAATTTTAAAAATCCATACAATGGAAAGAGAATTATGACTAAACCAATCATTCTCCACTCTTCCCTACCCTTCATTGTCTTCCCTTCCCTTCCCTACCTAACTCTCTAACATACCATTATACTACATTTGGATGAGGAAGAATGAAGGACAAAGAGAGGCAAGGGAAGGTTATATCACGACTTTTTCTTTGTTTGGAAGTTTTAATTAAGGAGGAGAAGAGATTGGAGGTTTATGACTAATGCTTTAAAGCCCTCCAACACTCTCTACTTTTCATTATTTTGTACTCCTTTGATTGGGGGATTTTGGAGGATCCTTTAAACATTTAAACAAGGGGAAGAGAAATCCTTCCTTGACCATCCATCCTCCTCCCTTCCATTTTCACTCATTGTGCTTAGTATTCACTTCCCTTCCCCTCTTACATATATTATTTACACTTGTACAGCCAAGGTATTGCAAGACAATTGTTTTCATCATATATATTATATACCTATGAACAAGATGATGTACCGTAGTATTCGAATGTTGGTTGTCTCTTGTAGTGCCCATATTACACCAAGGAAAATAATAAACCCTGATAGATCAATATACAAGCACACAGGATACTGAGAAACGTGAAGCAGCGTGTATAACATATAAGAAACTGCAATTCTTTAACAATTAAGGCACATACCAATACAAAGTCCTCGAAGAGTCCACTGCATGAAGATAAAAAAACAATGATTTAATATTCCACAGTGCAAGATAGAAACAGTGTGCGGGATAAATATAGTACCACAGAATGTACATGTATTTCAATATGGACATTCGTGCACACAAATGCATGAGGAAGACATGTAACTCATTTCTGAATTTTGAGAATCATAAAGCTCATGTTGTTATGGAAGCCAAAATCTGTACTTATAGTTTCTAAGTTCCATTTTGCCTCTCTTCAAAGTGTTGCATTGAATTAATGGTTTATTGCTTACGTTTTTTGCTACAAAGAGGACAATAAGTAGTGCAGCAATAAAACACCCAGCAGCTATTCTTGCTGTTAGAAGATTTGTTGATGCAAGTATCAAGATCATGCCCCAGAAGGATGAACCAAGATCTGGATCACAACCATAAGTATAAAATTATAGGAGACCTAATAAACCCAAACTATTACACCAATGATAAAAAAAAAAAAATTGGTGAAGACCAGGAGCAGTGGATATAAAATAGATGCTGCAGGTGGATTATAGACAAAAAGAAAGAAAATCACTAATAATAATGCATTTGAAAATTTTGAGAACTCTTAACAGTACATCCTGCTGGCAAGATTAACCAGTACAAGCCTCCACGTGTTTGGGTTGTTCCGCCTTCGTTTGCATGAACCTGAATCCCTTCAACCTGCAAACTAAAATAGTCTGAGAACTAAAACTGAGCAAACTTAGATCAATTCAAGACCTTCACATATAACCGTTTTTTTCCTTTCCGTATCTCCGTCTTGAAATATTATTTGAGGAGGCAGATTGCTTGGGAATGCATAGCTATAGAAAAACCAAAGTTTCTTTGCAGATATCCCAATAGCAATGAACAAATAATGAGAAAGAATTCCACAGCCCAGATAATGAACAATATAAATTTACAAGAGCCATCCGCAGTCAGTTCCTGCAGAAATGGGCAGGTTATGATAGTCCAAGATACAGACTAATTCAAGTTCTACTTTCCTTGCACATCATGGTCATAAACAACAGATATAAACAACAGATATGTAATTCATGTAAGGCTTGAAATTTTATTTAATACAAAATGATTCCCTTGAAATTATGCATTTCAAGATAAGCTTCAATTCTACTTGCAATCAAAGACTGTGTTTCTTGGTAGAGCTCAAAGTCATGCTATGTCATATGTGGTAATATTAATGCACATGGCTGTGTGAGAGAAAAATGTTTCTGACAAGATTCTCAATATCATCATAATTTACTAATATAATTTTAACACAACAATATTAAATCTTTGATAATTTATCCACAATAATATCATCAATTCCACAGATGGAAGGATAAGGGAAGAAAGGAGCTTCTTACGTGACCACATGTGAGCTTACAAGCAATAGCATGGCTTGCCTCGTGAAGAAATACAGTGACAAGCTTAAATGGCGTGAGCAACACTGTTCTCCATAGCTGCAACCAATTAAAGAAACATGCGATATAAGATCCCAGATAGCAGACTATAAAATGATAACTTCCAATCATTTCATTACCAAAAGAAAAAAAACTTCCAATCATTTCAACAGTTTAGATATCCAAATATAATTAGTTCACTAGAAGGTTGAAATTCATGTGAAGTGAGTCAGATTCCCAAATTAAAGTAAGGTGTTCAATAGAAAGACTGTGAAAATTGAATCTGCTGAATCTGGAAAAATAGTTCACAACCGAGCTTAGTAGCCACTTCTTTGGCAACCTTGTTAAGTGTGATAACACAAGTTTAAAACTTTGCAAGATGACAGCAGAAGGTGCCGCAGAACACACCCATTTACAGAATGGCCTTGCTGTTTGATTGACGTAGCAGAATGTTACCCAAAATCTATAAAAAGAAAATTCACCCAGATGTTGAAAAGCTGTAAATTTTCTAACTTTTCTCTCATAAGGAATTGGGTTAATTTAATGGATCCAATGCAAACTCAGTTGAATTACAACACCCACTAGGAAAATGCAGTGCAAAAGCAGATAGACTTACCGCAAGTATAACCACAGTGCATACGACGACGGTAGCCAGAAACACCACCTGCTCGTGGTTACAGCAGTTCTTAAGCTCCCAGTTTGGTCTCATTTTGCCTACAATGAGAAGAAAGAAAGCTGATCCTTTGGTGAGTGGTAGCCGAGATCTACAAAACTATAATGCAAAACGTGAGAGGAAGGAAAAAAAGCAATCTTCTTCCTCAGAAAGATAGTTACTGGGGAGGGACGAAAGTTTTCAAAATGCGAGACTGAGAAGACAGGAAAAGTTTGGAAAGGCGCAAACAAAAAGGGTCATCATTAAGAAGGTCTCGCTTAACTATGCGAAACATTAAACATGGCTGAAAGACAGAGAGTATTTTATGTAGTTAGATCTGTCAAGTCATCAAGTGGGTGTTTGACTTCTGTCTTAACTAGGGAAGATGCGTCAAAAGGTCTGCTTTTCATTTCAAACCCCCGCCCCCGCCCCCGCCCCCAACCCAAAAAATAAAAGGTTGTCAATTTTTTTTTAATAACCTGAACAAAAAATTACATTCCTTTCCAATAATGCATTGGTAGTACGTGTAAATTTTAGAAATTTATTTAATATAAAAGTTATAAAAGCAACAACATTATATGTGTCAAGGTGTAATTCGAAATTAATTTTTAATATAAATTAAGAATTGTCAATTAATTATAAAATAGTATAATAAATTAATAAAAGTTAATACAATGAATATAAAAAATTTGAAATCCAATTTTCAATTCCTTCGTATCATATTTGATATAGAAAATCATAAAAAAAATGAAATGGAAAAAGATTAATGTAACAGATATTATAAAATAAGAATGCTCAATCTTTTATATGATAAAATTTTTATTCTTCAACAAAAGTAATTAAATCAACATTTAATTTGTAGGCCTCTTTCTGTTACGCTAAGATCAGATAAACTAGCATGCTGTTGCCCAAAGCTCCAAACACCCGAACTCCGCATCCACCACAGCAGGATGACGGAGGTTGGCATCAAATCAATCCTCCCATTCCGTGGCCATGAAGTTTGAAAGGAGCACAACTGGAAAAACGAACCTGATTCAAACGTCTTCATGGGTCCTTGCGACAAGGCAACTTGAGTACCATGAGGTACAAAGGTTTGCACGGTCAATGTTTATCTCAAAACTAGAATTAGAAGGTTCATACTTATGGAGAAAGTAATTAATGAGCAAATTAACTTGCTTCGTTTAGTTTGCTAGATGAGGTGGGCCATTATTTCATTGATGAGATTCTGACAAAATTATTTAATCTTTTTCTTGGTAATGTAATTGGCGTTTGCCCCTTTAATTCAAAAAAAAAAAGAAGAAGAAGAAAAAGTTGTTAATGTGTACAAATTTTGAGTGTAATAAGCACACAAAAAATTTAAACTTATCTTTCAAAATTATAGAAAAATAAATTCTTTTATTATATATAAAAGTTATAACTTTCCATTAAAATTACAAAAAAATGAGAACTTTTTTATAAAACTTACAAAAATTCCAATCAATTAAGCCTCCTTGTGAGTTGGATCATCCCACGTGAAAAAATATGAAATTATGGCTTTTTTAAAGCTTGAATATCAACTGAATTTTTGTATATAATTTGATTAATATTAAATCCAACTCAAGTTATAATAAAATTAACTGACCCGAATCAACCGGTTATATAAATTTATTTTTAATTATAAAAATATATTATATAAAATAGTTACATCAATTATTTTTAGGACAAATATACTTATTTTATATGATAAAACATTTTATATGTTCAAAATGTTCTATTTTATATTTAAATGTGTAATTTTATATAAAAACTAAATTTTTTTTTCATTTTTATTTTAAATAACAATAAAAATAATTGAATTCCTTGCCTTATTTTCAACTTTGTACTATCTTATTCGACCAAGAGTGGATCAAATTTTTTAAAAAAAATAAACAAGTTAAGCTTGGACTAATACATTTCATAACATTATGCCTAAAAGCTTAACTCAAAGTCCAATGATCCGGTCATGAACACTACTAATATCAAATAGCATAACCTAAAAAGGGCACTAATAAGTTACTACTTCTTTTTATAAAGTATGGTTTTCATGCAAGATAATATTAATTTGAGATTAATAAAGCGATAAAACACATATTTTAAATTGCTAGTATTTTGGAGTCATGGTCACGAATTTTTCTTTTAGGTAGTAGCATTTTTTAAAGTTGAATATTTTACTACACTCTTATCTTTTTTTTAGATATTAAATAAATTAATATGAGGGAGGTTGGAAAATAATTTTGATTAAATACAAAACAAGCCGATGAAAAACAAATTTAAAGTTATTTTCATTTAAAATTTCATCGGACAAAAATTAACTTTTTCATGTTAGGGTTCATCAACTACAGTAATAACAAACAGTTTTTTGAGTTTCCCATTCAACTCTAGGTGCTTGGCATTAAATTCCACTGTGGGGTTTCTACAAGATTTAGCTATACTGACGCCTGGTCTATCATAGGCAATGGTTTAACTCGATCACGATTGAAGAAATGAAGGAAGAGTTCATTTTTGAAGAGGTTTAAAAAGGAAAATGAGAGCCTCCATCATAATGCGATCTCCTCACAATTAATAGCTTAGATCATTCATAACAGTTAAATAGTGTTATAAAAATAAAAATGAATAATAAATTTAGACGATTTACATCATTAAATTTTAACTCGACGTATTAATCTGCCTAATAAAATATTGACAAAAAGAAAGTTAAATTAAAAATGCAACTTTTAAAAAAATACAAAGATGAAAAAGTATTTTTTTTTTATTCCTTTAACTTTCATCAATATTTCAATCTTGTTTTATAAATTCTATTTTTTTCGTTTATTGATGGGATTTGGTAATAACTTAAACCGCCACTCTCTAAGCAAATTAAGGTAAACGAAAACAACAAATATAAAATGTAATTAAGATGTTGGGGTTTTTGTAATTATATTAATATTAGATACTTATGCAGAAGTACTGTGCACATATTTAATTAAGGTACTTGCACTATAATAAGATAAACAAGGGCTAGTTTGATCACAAACTATTTATTTTGTATATTATTTATGACCTAATAGTTAAAATTAATAATTTTTAATGTAATTTTTTAAAATGAATTTAATAGTAGTGCTTCTATAAAATTGAGGGAAATTTTGTATATATTTTTGCATTATTCTAACTAAATTTAGGTGATGTTTGTATATTTTATTCTAATAAATTTGATTAATTTAAAGAATTGAAATAAAAATTTATTTATTTTTGTACAGAATTAAAATGAATAAGATTAAAAAATTTAAAATAATCAATTTTAATTGATTGAGGTGAGTAAATAGTGATCCTTAAGGAGATTTGAAAAAAAAAAGGATGTGAAAGCATTGTTAAAAAATTCAAAAAAATTAAATTAAATCTTTATCGTTCATATATAAATATTATGCAGATGAACATGTTCATGTGATAGAATAAATATATATGTATGTGAGTGCGTGCATGCGTGGATTGAATTATAAATATAGCAAGATGTACAAATCTAGAGATATCATTGAAAGATTTTTGGTAACATAGATAATGATATTAATTAATTAGGCACATGATTTCAGTCAAAAAATTTGTAACTCACCATAATATGTAGATTTTAATATCAATTTTTATTATATTTTCATAAATTAATAATTTTAACATTATGGTTGAATGATTATTGAAAATAATTTTTTGATTTATCAAATTAAAATTTTTATTATTACTGTCAAATCAAAAATCCTTTCAATCCCTAAGCGAATGAGTTAGCAATTTTTTCCAAATTTCAAGTTTGATGAACCTTTACAAATCCCTTCACCAAGTGAAGAACTTTTGCAATTTTCTTAAGTTTTGACACCAAACTTCGCTTACAGCTGTTTCACATTTTTCTTACCACGTGCTCCAGGTTTCGGAACCTATTTCTTTTAATAAGATATGGTAGACAGCACATAAATTTAGACAATTTACATCATTAAATTTTAGCTCAACATATTAATCAACCTAATAAAATATTAACATAAAGAAAGTTAAATTAAAAATGCAATTTTTTAAAAAATACAGAGATAAAAAAGTATTTTTTATTCCTTTAACTTTCATCAATATTTCAATCTTGTCTTATAAATTTTACTTAAAACAAGATTATTCTCTAACTCCTCAAAAACATGCAACATTACTTACTAACATAATGCAATTAGATTTTTTAATAAAAATACTTATATGGCATCTAATTTAGTTTTCTATATAGCATATAAAAGTTATATTTTTTATTATGATAAAAATATATTTTTAATTCTTTGACTTTAATTGAAATATCAATATTGTCCTATAAATCCAATTTGAACCAAATTTACCCATTAGCTCAAATCTCATCATGTTGTAGTCTATAAGGAAGGCTTATCAAATTCTAACTTTCTTCGACATCAAAAATCATACAAAATTGGCTTTTTCAACTTGCCATTGAGCCATTGTTTTTGAAATTGAAATAGAAGTAAAAGATACATAATAAATTCACTCATAGCAACAATTCTAAATATACAACTTCAAATTTTAAAAATGCATTTTTTTTAGTATCACATTCTTATTATGAATATTCAACAACTATTTTGATAAGTAAGACAATTTGAAAATATACATGTAGTTTATGTTTAGAGTTCAAATTAATGTATGCATTTATTCAATATGTACATTCCGTCCTTATATTATAATGGAAAATATCATTTTTTAGAAAGCCAATAGGTAAAATTGGTTAAAATAAAACTGAATAAAAGATTAAAATTTCAATGAAAGTTAGTGGACCAAAAATACATTTTTTTCCATAAAAATATTGATGCACATCACACACACACACAAAATTATTATTGATCCTACTTAAGCTAGTAGTAAGGGTTAGTCAAGTTGAACCTAAAGAAATAAACAACAATTGGTAAAAATAAGGAAAAAAAAGGAAGATTTTCAACTCATAATTTAAAATGAAAATATAATGTAAGTAGAATTAAAACAAAATAAGGGAAATTCAATTCGAGGAACATTGCACTCCAATTTTTAGATTTATCACAAATAACAATAGATTTACCTTTAACATAATTACTTAATCAATAAAAACCCATAAGCCAACAATAACCATGCAAGTTCCTAATATTAATTAATCTTCTATTACCAATATCAATCTAAAATAAATGCCTAGATTTAATTAATAATAGCTTTAAATATTAAAAATAAAGTTAAAGTTGAATCTAGCAATTATATAAGTGAAAATTGTTAAATCAATTTTCTATTTTTTTTAGACATCATTAATTTCACAATAAAAAATTAAGATATTTAATTGTTATTGATTTGTGATCAATCATTCTTATTTTATAAGTGAGAATTAACAACAACCATTCATATAGTATTAGATTACCAAGAATAAGTAACTAATGGGCTTTATAAGTTAATTATCAATGCAATCGATAATCAATGAAGAATAGAAAAATAAGATATAATTCAATTAAATATAAAATAAATCTTAATGTCTCAAAACTAAACTAAATTAAAGTGATAACTTATTAAACTGCATAAAGAAATTATTCACTTATGATGGTTACAAGAGAACTTGGAGAAAAGTAGAAAGACATCTAATGCATTATGTCTACCTTTGAAGGCTAAAAACCTTATATTTATGATTTTTAAAGGAGAAAAGCACAATTACACTAGGATGAGTTACCATCTTAAAGTTACAATAAAATGGATCTTACATAATTTGGAAGCCTAAAACTTATATTACTATCAGGACCCTATCTTAATCGTGACTAACATGCAATCCTATACCTCATTTCTATTAACCTATTCTAGTGAATTTATCACAATATTGAATAATATATTAGAAAAAAAGGAATGAGAAATGAAATAATTAGACAGTAAGATGCATATCATCATTAGTGAAAGTTTACAAATTTGTAAGAAAGTTAGATTTGCTTAAAACCTTCACGAAGGAAGGATAAGCCACTCTAACTCACTCAAAAATAAGAATTCAATGTTTATCTTCTCTACCTAAGCCTATACATAAAATAAGGTCTAAAGATATCCTATACACAAATATCCAACGTTACTATCAAGAAAAGTGATGAACTTCCAGAAAGCCTAACTCAAAGAAGTGGAGAGTCGACTTAAGAACTTACAAATTAAATCATAGAAGAGTAAATCTGAGGCTTAATAAGTAAATACTTCGTGTAAACAAACATATAATACATTGATTTACCAATTGGACTATCCCTTTGCAAAATTATATAATAAGGTGATTAAAAAAGCCATTATAACATCTAGTGGCCCTTAGGTTAAATTATATCTATGATATCATAGTCATATCACATGAGAATAATGAATGACAGTGAACATCCAAATCATCACATGATATTTATAATAATCATAAATAATATTGCATACATCCACCTTGTGACTCTCAATCTAATGTTATACCCTACCTTATTTTCCATCTTGGTTCCTTTGATGTCAATTTTATACCTTACCCTCCTTTTTATAAGGAATTTATGATATCTTGAGATAATAATTAAAGTTTGATAATTAAATACCTTGAAATATTTATTTTAACTAAAGAGGATAATTAAATTACTTATATTTATATTGAAGTGAAATACTAGTATTTTGAATTTTAACCACATAGTAGCATGATTTTATGATAGAAATATTATCTAAATGTTTTTAGGAAATTAAGAATGGAGAGTGAAGATATAATTTAACAAAAAAAATAAGGAGTTAAGATTTTAAAATAAGATGAGATGATTAAATAAAAAGGATTTCTAAGATTTAATGTTAAAAAGTGAGATCATCACATAAGATATATTGGATAAAAACCTTTACTTTTTTCTTTTTTTTTCTCTCTCTTCCTTACTTTTAGCATTTCAATTCTCTCATTCTCTCATTTTCTTTCTTTATTTTCTCAAAATTTCTCTTCTCCCTTTTTACTCAATGTCAAAATCGACAAGCCACCATTCTACTATCGTGCCGTTGTGTTGTCTTATTACACTCAAGCCACCAACTAGGGACGAGAGCTTGCCAATAAGATTGAGTTAAATGGAACTACAATAGTAGCACATAGGAAATGGGAGCTCCTCTCATTCTTTAGTGCCATTCGCACCCATTTTGACCCATATTGTTGGTGTTCATCTTCCCTGAGTCACTACAAGTTGTTACTTTAAGGAAAGCTATTAGAGCCGCATGGTTATGACGATCTTAGTTAGGAGCAAATCACCTCTTCTCTTCTTATTTTTTGGCAACCAACCATATTGTCTAGCACCAATAACATCTTGCTATGGTGGTGAGTGGTCCTACATAAAATCTCCTAATATTTTTAAATGTGTGAGGATAATTCTTAAAAAAAAAAATATGCATGTTTGAAATAATTGATTATGACCTTGAAAAATATAAAATGTATGCTATAAGATGATGGAATAAAATGATAAAAGCCTTTTTATATTATTAACTTTAATATTTTTAAATGATTTGAACTTGAGGTAAAAAAATATATTTTTATTCATATTTGAGAAATTTGATGATGATTTTAAAATATAAGAATGTTATACTATAAAGTGTTAGAATAACATCTTTGGAATATGCCTAGGTCATAAAGTTTTAATATTTATGCTTATACATTGCATGATCTCGGAAACTCATTTATAAGTATTTTGAGTATATGATAAAGCTAATGAAAAATACAAATTTTATGCCATAAGATGATTGAATGAGATAATTAAAGTCTTTTTATGCCATTAACTTTAATATTTTCGGATGTTGGAAAATCTTAGAATATACATAATTTATAAATTCTTTAGATAAATGTGAAAATATTAAAAGTAAATGAATAATTCTATATAGTAACATAAGTAGGATATCTTTAAAGCTTAAAGTCATAATATTTTAATTATTTTATAATTGGTTCGAAGGAACTCTCATTGACAAAGATCTCCAACTTCCTTATGATAATCTTAAAAATAAAACAAAATGATAAGATAAAATGATAAGAATGGAGTAGATGAAATCTTTTATAACATCAAGTTTTAATATTTTGCTCATATGATATAAATTCAAAATTCTTTATATTTTGGTATACTTGATTTTAAAAGCTAGTATTATAAATCTTGAGGACATATTGATTTAAAGTTTGATTTAATTATGAAATAAATCTGGAATGATAATGTTCAAAAATAAAACGAGCAATTACTTTATATTTATAAGCTATCCTTGTATATTGTGAAATAGGAAGAAGTAAAAGGTGAAAGTAAAATAGTTATGAACCCTCGAAGTAGTTGAGTGATTTTAGATGAGTATATATCTTACTTTTAAAATTTAATTATTTATGACCATTGAATGTATGTTTTATAACCTTTCCATAAATTTTGTTCATTGAAATTACAATTCACGTGTAGATTTGAATATATTTATAAATGAAAGAGATGTAATCTCAATAATTATTACTTAGTATTACTTGATAGAATATATGGTTGATGGAATAATAAGTTAAGAATGTGTGTATAATGAGTGAATGTAAATTAACCATGCTTAGAGAGTATAGTGGTGCTATTACTAATTAGTAAAAGTTCGTGATTAAGTTTATGCTCCTTATATACCTGAAAACTATAGTGTGAATTGTACTAAGATGTGAATGGATGTTATGGTCACACAAGAAGGAAAAATAATATTGTTATAGATATATATTATTATATGCTTTGATATTGCCCTATGATAATGAAATAATTGCCTTATGTTGAATTGTATTGAAATTATGATATAAAGAGCTAAGCTCTAATGTGTACATTATATTATGAATTATGCCATGAGTGACATTAAAAATTATGAAATATGACAAGGGTGATTATATAAATACCAGATAGAAAATTTTCAATAATAAGGTGAGAAAGGCATAAGACTGACCTTAAAGGGATAAGGATGAAAAACTTGTAAAGGGTATAAAGCTAACTCAAAAGACAAAAGGTGGATGCATATGCGTTTATCATACATTATAATACATTGTGATATAATTTAAAATTCTAACTGATTTGAATACTTCTTCTCGATGTGATATAATTTGAAATTTGATGACTACCCATAATGGAATATATGTGTATTATAGGTAATGATACTATATAAATTGAATAATTAACATGATTATAAATTGTGATACTAAATGAAAGAATTAAGTTATATGTAGGTGGATATGCCAAGCGAGAAATGGTATCATGAGTTAAAAAAATCTAAGAAATGAGTTTGCTATTATTTTCTAATTTAATACATGATTAGCCTATGATCATTATGTATGTATATATAGAACTGATCTCTTGCAAGGTAGTAGTAGATGCATGCTCATTAAGTTTTTGTAACTCATTCCATTTTATTTCAATGTTTTCATGTTAAAATAATTTATTTAAGCTTCACTTTATGAATAGAGAATTAAAAACCATCTGGTTGTAAGATTTGACAGTTGGAGTCTTGTTAGCTTTAATCTAGTTATCCGGGTTAGAGATTACATTGATTTGACACTTAATATGTTAAATCATTCATCTATATACATGTTTTAAGGTTGTGTAGTATCATGTGTGTCTAAGTTGCTGTCATATCTATGAGAAAAATTTACAAGTTTCATGATTAGTGTATAACCTACGAAAAGTGCGTAAAAAATAGGAAAAAACTTATCCATTTTTTTATAAAAATTTAAAGTATGATTTAAGGTCCCACAAAAATAGGAAAATTATCCTTTAAGTAAAATTAGAGAAATCAATATTGAAGTTATTGGATATTGGGTATCAGGATCCATATTGGTCATGATCAGATTCAAGTCATAACAAAATTATTCATTTAGTATTCATATTGGCCTCAATACATTTCTGAATTTGTATTACTCAAGGTTTTCATTTTCATATGTTATAGCATAAGCCATGTTCAACACATCAACTAAAAGGTATCATGCCTCAATGCAATTCAATAGCATTGTACCTTTATAAACTAATAAGTAGCATTTTACTAATCACACATGCCATATAGAAGTCAAATGACTGGCTATTATGAATCAAACGCTTACTTATTTGACTTAGGAATGGGGTTTTGTCATAACCAAAACTCGATCATGACTGGTGTGGATTCCATTATCTAATTTCCTTCAACCTAAATTTTAACTATACTAGATACACCTAATGGAAACTTTCCTATTTTCATGGTAACCTAATTTGTATTTTAAATTTTTACAAGAAAATGAATAGAGTTTTGCCTATTTCTAAATAATTTTTTAGGATCATACACTTTATAATATAAAACTTATAATGTTCACAAATACCATATTGGAAAATACACATTTTTTAAATAGTTTCGATAGTAACATAATTTACCCATAAAAATACATAACTTCATCATATTAAATACATAGACAAAACTAAGCTCTTAATCCAGTTATTAGATTTTCCTAGTAAGGTGGTCTTTGATTCTTTATAAATGCAGTAAAGTTTAAATGCACTCATTTCAACTTGAAAATGTTGAAAATAAAAAGGAATAAGTGATAGAAACTCAATAATTGTATATTTACCATAACCATACTTAAAATCAATTATAAAGGATAATCAAATGCTAATTAAGTCTTAAAATAGAAAATCGTTATAAACCAAATTTCTATATTCTATAACTCACGATACCAATTCTCTGTTAACGTATTTACCTATACACATCTCAATTTTCCTATTTCATAACACAATTCATAATAGTCTTAGCTATTTAATTAATATAATGTCATTACCATATCATATGCAATTTATTTTATATAGTCATCAAACTTTCAAGTAACTAATAAGGCTTAACTACATTCCAAATCATCATAATCGCATCAAATGGGATTACTTAACTAACTAGATACCAATTTCACAATATAATACATAAAAAATTGTAAATATAATACATATAACCACCTTTTGGCTTCCCGAACTAATTTTATACCCTACCCACCTTTCCATCTTTATTCCTTCCAAGTTAACCTTATACCTTACCCACCTTGTATATTGGAAAATTTCTATTTGATTTTTATAACACTATCCTTGTCACATTTCTCATCTTAATGATATTAATGGAATAATTCACAAATAATTTAAATGCTAAAGTTTAAACTCTACATATCATAAATTTAATCTAATCACAAAACTAAATATATAATTTAACATTACAAGCTATTTACAATAAACCAAAAGTAAATAATATCATCATTATGCCCACTAAGTATGGTCGGTTTACATTCACTCAATATATATACATTCGTAATTTATTATTCCATCAAACATAAATACTGCCAAGCAATATTAATTAATAATGGTACCTTACTGTTATATTAAGATTTTAGAATGGGAATGACAATATTTTATGAAATAGCTATATAAATATATACATATATATATTAACATACTAAATATTTTGACAATATATCGGTTAAGTAAATAATCATAACTATCAAGATTAAAGCTCTCTAATCATAAATAGATTTCATTTACGTATGAATGTATTTGCAATTTATATGTTAATAAGGAAATTATAAAATATAACATTTAGTGAATGCAAGTAATATGTATGTATGTGTGTGTGTGTGTGTGTGTGTGTATAAGTTTTTGGGGTAGAATATATACTTAGTTGAGAATGCCCATTCACTTTGAGAATACTAAAGTATTTCACTTTCATCTTTTATTTTTTCTTACTTTATAAGTTATAATGACAATTTATAAGTATATGGGTATTCTTTATTTTCTTCCTAAATATTGCAATTCCTAATTCACATTATGATATACTAACACTCTAGGTCATTAGTTACTTATATTTTCTAATATTAACTTGTAAAATCAAAATATGCCATATTAAAGAAAATTTTGAATCAAGACTATATAGGTAAAAGCATTAAAACTTTATGTTATAAAAAAATTCTATTCGTTCCACCCTATCATTTTACATCATTGTTTCCTTATATTTCCTAAAGTTATCACCCAAAAATTAAAAATTTAATAAATAGAGGTTTTCTGAATCAAACTTTAAACACAAAAAATATTAAACTTGATGATCTAGATATGCTTTAAGTATGCTATTTTAATACTTTAGAACATAAAATTTTTATTTTATCAATTCTATATTAATAAACTAAAATAAGATGATAGAAATGAGATTTTTCTGGATCAAGTATAAGATAATCAAAATATTATAACTTTTGCTATAAGAATGCTCTATTCACATCATTTTATAAAATCATACACTTGGTTCCTAATATTTTTAACTTAATTTCAATTTCACACATTTAAAAGTCTTTATGTGTTAAGTTTAAATTATTGAAAGTCTTAGGACGTAATACTTTAGAAATACTCTAAGCATGTTATTCTACCATTTTATAGTATAAAATTATATTTTTTGAAAGCTTCATCATGCATTTCAAATATACATAAAAATAGATTTTTCGAATCAACCTCAGACACTTAAAAATATTAAAGTTGATGACATAAAAAAGATTTAATCATTTTATTCAATCATCCTATAGCATAAATTCCATATTTTTTTAAAGATCTCATCATGTATTTCAAATATACAAAAAATAATATTTTTTATATCAAGCTTATCTTAACAAAAATATAAAGATTTCATAATCTTAAAAGGTTTTCCTTTTTGGTTAAAGGTCACTAGCACCTTGTCGATGCCAGAAAACATAGTGGCTTACTAAAATTGAAAGAGGATGATGGCCTCCTTTGCTAGCTAGAACCAATTACCATTTAGTAGCTTTTCTAATAGCTAAGGAACACAAGTGGCCAAAAAGGAAGAGAAAAAGTGAAAACTTGATAGAAAGTAGCGCTTAATGGCTAAAGGTGGCAAATCTAATAATTTTAACTTTGCCAAGCCCCATCAACTTATCTTAGACTTCCCGATGGCTCCCCATGTGCAATTAAGCTAGGGAACTTTACAAAGATTGATGGCCATACTAGTCATGCATGTGCATGTAGCGAAATGTGCAAGGCATAAAAAAATGGCAACTTTTTAATTAGGAAGCAATAGGAAGAAAGAGAGGGAAGGAGATAGACTAAGGGAAAATAAGTAGGGAAAAAAGAGGAAAAAGAAAATAAAAAGCTATAAGTTTTGATTCAGTGCTTTTCGTGCACCATAAGCTCATTTATTATTAAATCTCATCTTTTTATTTTCTTTTAAAATCAATCGTAATATATATATATATATATTTTAAAACACCAACTTAAATATTCTAATACTATATAAATGTTAAGAAAATAATTTATTAAGACATGATCATATATATATATATTATAATTTGTTGCATCTCAATTTTCTAAAATGTTCTTATAAATTTATAAATTTATGAATAAAATCATCCATCAAAATTGATATATATCTTATAATTTCTACACTTTCAACTTCTAAATATTTTAAAAATTATTAATTATATAAAAATATACTTGATTAATACTTTCATCAAATAAAATCATAATAATACTTATTTAACAAAAATTTATAATATTTATGTTTCACTTTGGTATAAATAAATATAATTTAACTATTCTTGTTAATTAAAATAAATATTTCAAACATTTAAAATAATAATGCAATTTCATAGGTCACATGTCATAATCCACCTTCAATTATGATCAGCATGAAACTTAATTATCCGATCTCCATCAACCTAACCTATCTTTTGTACTAGTGCATTGCATCCTATTGGGAATATTAGAGTAATATAACCATGCAAATAAAAGGGAAAGAATAGAATTTCATTTATAAAAAGGTTTCAACGAAAAGAAAAGTTAAGTCTACTTATAATTTATGTAAACTTAAGAAAAAATTAGCCTAACTAGCTTTAAACTAAATAAGTTCTTATTCCTCTACCCTTAACCTTTTATAGATAAGGCCAAAAATGCTTATTTACATCAAAATATCCAATATTGCTAATTGTTTGTGTCTTTTTTTATTAGTTATTTATGTCATATCCCTCTATAAGAATAATAATACTTATATAATTATTAAGAAAAATGGGTGAATTGAAATGTTTAAGAATTAAGTATGATTAGAAGTGAGTATGTAAGTATGAATAAGATTTAGGGCACATTTCCTATTTTGCTTTTAGCCTTATGTTTACCTTTCCCATTTTTCAACCATTATTTCCCTTTTTTTCCCACAAAATAATCCCTTTACTTTTATTTTCCTCTCCTTTCTTCTCTTTCAATTTTTATTCTTTAGAACAAGTAAAAAAGCCACTAATTCTCCATTGAATCACACTTATTCATCAATTTAAGCAAGGTAAGATTTCTTAATGCTTTTATTTTAATGGAATTACCTCTTTATTCTTTTATGTTTCAGGAAATTAAGGGATTTTGAAACCTTAACCTTAAATTAAAGATTTTGAATGATTAGGGATAGCCAAAACATCATTTCAACTTATTATTAACTTCTCTATACAAGTAGGTGAACATCCTAACTAGATCTAATTGGGATTATGATATTTTACTTGTTTGAAGTTAAGTTTTGAGTTTTCTTTAAGCTTAAGCAAATATTTATAGATTCAATGCAATGGAGTAACAATTAAGGTGTGATTTTTAATGGTTTTTTCTATTTAGGAGTACTTATTATATGTATAAAGGTTTAGTGGCGGTATTTATGGTAAATATGATATTCAAGGGTTGAATGTGGTGGATAAATGATAGTTTTATAGCAAATATGCAAATCATAATGTGATAGTAGATTACATGGTTAACTATGCTCAACAAAGTTACTTTCTAGACTGGCACAGTTAATTATGACTATCAAAATTGCTTTCTAGATAGACATAGTTAACATATCAAAGTCACACTCTGAACCTTCATAATTAATTATATAACTAACAATAGTTATTGGAATTTATCTCTAGACACCTATAGTTAATTACTTAGCCAATTGTTTTCTTGTTTCTCTTTGTACTTTTATTGTTATTGAAATTTGATGGTATATTGCCCTTATATGGGTTTTAAATAAGGATAAATAGTATTAACATAAATATTTAAGTACAAATAAGTGTATGCATATGCTTATAGTTGTAAAAAGGAAAAATAAAGATATAATTAATTTTCTATTGCTAAGCAATGCCCAAAATGTTAGATCTTAGTCTAATACTTGAATTATCAAGCTACTTACAACTTTTGTATACATATATACACAAATATATGGTGTGAATATTAGTATTGTAGAATTAGGATTGAAAGTGTTAAATGGGGTACTATTGTTTTTATAACTTACTTGTTTATTTCATAATTGTTATATGATATTAAATGTTATATTCATATAAGGCAAAATTTATCTAGTTTATTTAGATTGATATATCAATCAAGGCATTTATTTATATTTGAATATGCAAATATTATTAATATTATGATAAAGAAATTGAAATGCTAATTGATCCACTTGTATTATTGTGATAAATTATATATTGATTGAGTTTTGATGAATTTAGGGGTAATAATATATGCATGTTTCCTTGTGTACTGAATTTGCATGCTTGTTTATGAAAAGATAAGGATAACCCTAGAAGGATAAGGTTGAGTTTATGAAGTGATAAGAATGACTAAAATTATAAGAAAATTTATATGTTTTCTTTTTCTTATAACTCTTAATGCTTATTATTGAATTTTTTTAGTTGAATCATGAAACTTAAAAGTGATTGAATTAGTAATGTAAACAAATTTCCTTTGCAAATGGAATGATGATGAATAGGTAATATGACTTTAGTTAAATCATAAAAATTTATGTATGTTTATATTTATTTATTGAAAGATAGGTCACTTCTTTAGATTATACCCACCGTCGACTAAGGTATGCATGCCCATTTATTCTTTCGGATAAAACTTTGATGCCTTTCATAAAGAAAATAGTTGTAAGTCTTATGCTAAGAACTAATTAAGTTTTTGACAAACTCACTTTCTCTCTTTTTCTCTTCGAGGAATTATTCTCTTATGTGCTTAACTATTGTTTAAAAGGTTCGAAATAGACTTATTTGAGAATTTTGACATTAAGGTAAGTTTTAGGACAATTGGTCTAGATGTGTACAAATATTATTCATTGCATACATGCTTAAATATAATTCTCTAGCATTTGAATATGATCATGACATTTTAGAAAGACACACATAGCAATGTATTGAATATAAATTAGGAAGGTTAATAGGTAGTTACACTTAGTAACTTCTTATACTAGTTACATGCTCTGAGATGAATCGTGACAATTTATCTTCTTATAAATATATCACCTTAAGTCTTGATATTATTTTTCTTATTTCTTGATTTTTTATTAATTTCATTCAAATTATAAAGATAATACGATAAATTAATCATATCAAAGATATTTATTCTTAAAAAAATTAATTAGAGGATTAAAAATACAAGTAATTCATATTTGTAGCAAAACTTATTACAAAGATCTTTCCCCAAGTAGTATTATACAAATGATACTTTTCTTTATTATAATTTTATAGGTAAGTATATTTTTGATTTATTTCAAATTTATTTTATTTACTAAATGATTAAAATTATAAAAAAATGAGCATAATAATTTTTTTTTAAGAATCATTCGATGTTTGATAGGCCACATTGGACCTCTAATTAATTCAGATTTGAGTCGGGAGGACCCAATATAAGAGATAAAGCTCTTTCAGCAACAGTTTTCTCTATTTATAAGATTCGAACTCGAGACCTTACTTAAGAGGATTAAGCACATATCCACTTGTACCAACTGTCGTTGGTATAAATTACATAATAAGTCAATTTAACATGTATATAGCATGTTTTTATGTAACCTTTCATATTTATTTTAAAAATTAAAATTTAATTCATTATTAGTATAAATTAGTTTTACATTATTATCCAATTATATATTATTATGTTAATAAAAAATGGTTAAAACTCCTTTACTACCATTAAATGTTTTATTATTATTATTACTTTTTTTAATAATGGATCTTATTCTCATTTATTAATAATGTCAAATATTTTACATTGATAGTGGATTAAATTTAAACTCTAATTTTAAAATAATCTTTTTATATTATCTTATGTATATAAATGTGAATAAGGTTATATCCATTGTAAATATCTTTTATACTTAAAATCTAGATAATTGTTATATTTGTTAAGAGATAAAATGTTTATTTAAGAAATAAATAATTATCAACTAGTTGAGGATGAAATTTAACATTTTTATGGTATCTTATTTTATTTATGGAAAACTTAATGCATGGGTGAATAAGAGAAACTAAAGGTCAAATGCAGTTAGAGTTAAATAGAAGGTATAGAGGAGATTTTTGGAGAATTTTCCATTTTACCCTTTGAATTTCTTCCACTAAAAAACCTAACATTCCACCTCATATTCCTATTACATATACCTATTTTATCTCTCTTTTTTCTTTCAACTTCCTTAATTCAATTCTCAACATTTAT
Source organism: Sindora glabra (assembly GCA_020226215.1). Classification (NCBI taxonomy): domain Eukaryota; kingdom Viridiplantae; phylum Streptophyta; class Magnoliopsida; order Fabales; family Fabaceae; genus Sindora; species Sindora glabra. The sequence continues at coordinate 3,828,923 of CM035227.1, forward strand.
TAAATCTTAATCTTTACATCTAAGCAAGGTAAGCACATTTTATCTTCAAATCTATGAACTACATCAATTCTACTTCTCGTGTGATGGTAAGATTTAAAGAAAATGGAATGAGATGAGAAATTTGGAGACTTAAGCCTTAATTCTTGAAATTTTGGTATTTATGACCAATGTTACAAGTAAACTCACTGCTTAATACTTTCTTCATAACTTATAAGTGAGCATTTCTTTTAGTTTTACTTGTCTTGTAGAGAATTAAATGGATTAAGTTTAGGTTTTACTTATTTTAAATGATGTGGGTTAACTGGCTTATTATGAATATTTAACATAAATTAAAGGGTGATTTTAATAGTTATAATATTTTCCTTGCAAGAAATAATGTTAGAATTTTATTACAATACATGAATATTGGATTTTGAGGAATTCTCCTTTTGAATGAACAATAAAATTATGAAAAAAATGCAAGGTAATCATACAAAAATCACTTCTAGAAGCACTTCCTCAAGCCTAAATTGTAGAAAATAGGGTTAGGAATTACTTTCTAAAAGCATTTCATAGAAATAAAATCACTTCCAGAAGCATTTCCCTTTTTCTAAAAGGGTAAAATCATTTTTTAGATCAATTTTTCACTTTTAGAACTAAGGCTCCCATTTGCAGCCACTTCTAAAAAGGATTCTAAGCCTTCAAAAAGTTATTAAAGGTTCAAAATCACTGCCAAAATTAATTCCTTGATCCTATTTTCATGATTTGACATTAAAACTATGTAAAATTAATCATTAATACACGTTTAACCATGAAATTAAGTTATAAGCATAATAATGGAGGATTTTGCCTCTTCTAGGGTATATATGGCAATTATATATTAAAGTTTATTAGAATTAGATATAAATAGGATATTTAATGTTAAATTACTTGAGACTAAGATATGGTAGTGTTGATAAATATAGTTATCATTCATATTTGCATTCTTTGTGTTAATTAAGCTAATTAGTATTAATAGTTGTGAAAATAAGATGGGAGCATATTGATATCCTTTCAAAAATTGAATGTGATAACAACTTATAAGGGATAAAGGTGATTTGGAGGAACAAAAATTAAGTATGGATGAAAGTTACAATGAGATTAACTATTTTTTTATTTTATTATATTCATTAGTTATATGTTACTTGAGTATGATGTATGGTATTTGGATACCACATTGGGCACCGATTAATCCGGATTCAAGCCAGGTAGGACCACATTAGGCGGCAAAACTCTCCCTACTGAGTTTTAGGAATGAGTAATTGCATAAGTAAATATACATAATCATGTAATTGTTAGTTGTTCCAAATAAAGTTGTGATATAAATTGTTTGGTATAGGCATATAAGCTTAGAAAGGGCAAATCCGATCAACAACAGCTAGATAAATTTCTTGTGCCTTATATTTATTAGAATTCTTACTTACTAAACTTAGAATTCAGCTTACACATTTTAGATTTACAAATTAATTTGCCTTTTTTATCACTGTCACATCAAGGATATGTCCGCAAAACCTTCTAGTAAAGTAAAAAAATAACAATAATAGATATTTTGTTGCCTATAAAATATTGTCGGGCCTTAGATTATATAGCATATGGGTAGAACAAACTAACTTTTTTTTAGTTAAGATTAGTTATGCTTGTTACATATAGAATATTGTTGGGCCTTAGATTGTATAGGATATGAGTAGAACAAACTATTTTTTTTTTAGTTAAAATTAGTTAAGCTAGTTTATCCCTAAACTAGAGAGGAAAATAAGTAAGCTTAACTTTTATCTTTTGTGAAACCACTATGATGAATATGATCTTAGTATCTTCAATTGTAATTCCTTTTAATTAATTTATTTCTAATCTTAATGTATGTGTGCTTATATAATTTATCGAAAAAAGGTTAAGTTAGTAGAAATCAATTAATCAGGTTCTACATTGGTTATAGTTTGGAAGGGTTGTAATAATAATCATCAATTTTTTTAAAAAAAGCAAAAACATGATAATTATATATCTATATATTAATTTTTTAGTGAAATTAAATAAAATTTTCTATTCACTTCAAAAAATTATGTTAATCCTTGAATTAATACATTAATATCTTATAAAAAAGTCAATTTAGTTCACAAAGTTTATATTTATAATCAATACAAAATCAAATGTACTTATTTAACAATTAAATAGGATAATTATTTCCATCTTAGATGTTAATTCAAAGTTATTAATTTTAAAAATTGATGGACAACATTATAAAATTTCAATTATATTTTTAAATTTAATTAGATTATTTTATAGTTAAACAAAACAAAATATTCATATTTTTAAATATTTTAATTCAATATTTGAAATAAAATTTTCTAGTCAATAACAAATAAAATATTTTATTCAATTTTTAAGAAAAAATATGTCAAAATTCTAATCCAATAATATAAAAATTATTTTAATTTATAAAATATAAAAATTCAAAAATAATTATTTAAGGAGAATATCTAATAATCTTTTTAAAAATAATAATCTAATTTTAGTAATTTTTAAAAAATTCATAGATGTTATAAAAAAATAGATTATATTTTCTTCAAGTTTATCATATGTCTAAATTGAAAAGAATGAAATCTTGATAACTCATTGTATGATATATTTATAAATATTTTTTAAATAAAATAAATATTTTCAATTGAAAAATATTTTATGATCTTTTTTATAGGATATATTTGAGTGCTAGAATAGATCCATTAATAAATTTGATTTGAAATAAAAAAAAATTCATGCAATGATTATAGTTTATAATATAGCAAACATAATTGTTCAAGAATTAAGCCTAATAATTGTTTCCACCTTAATATTAATTTAAATTTAATGATCATAAAAAACAATGTGAAAATTTTTATGAATTTAGTTATATTTTTAATTTAAAAGAATAAAGGTATCATAATTTAATCTACATATATTTTACACATTGTTAATAAAATAAAATAAATTTTATTTGTTTAAAAATATCATAAGTTAGTTTTTATTAAAAAATGTTAGTTCTTCCATCAATTTATTTTGAACATATAAAAGATTGAGAAAATTGTAAATTATCTCTAACAATTATGAGATGATTAAATTTTATCTTTATAAATTATGAAAATAGATAAATTATTACTTAAAATTATACAAAACTTGAATTTTATATCATTGTTAGTAAATTAATAAAAAATATTTAAAAAATTAAATTACTCCCATCAATTATAAGATAGTTGTATTTTGCTCTACTAATTTTTAAAACTTGCAAATCAAACTTTCAATTATATAAAACTTATAATTAACAGTCATTATGTACTTAATTAATTTTTTCATTAAATTAAATAATTTTTTTTAAATTTAAGTATGAATCATAATATTATTATGTATTAGATTAAATATTATTTCTTTGGCATAATTTTTACGTTATATAATTAATAAAACTTAAATTAGATATATAAAATTTTAATTAAAAACTTGAAAATGAATTACAAAATTATGAACAAAAAATAACATAATAAATTAATATAAAATAATATTATAATTTATATATACTAATGCTACTTAATATTAGTTGTTATTATTCTATTTTTTTATTAAATTAGTTATTTATTCTATGGAATATAGGTTAAAAATGTTAAATGAGAAGGTGAATTAAACAAAAATACTATGTTATATGGAAGAAGATAAAAAAAATTTCTTTATGATCATATTCAATTTAATTTTAATACTACAATATAAAAGTGATGATAAATAATACTTTTTATTTTATTCCTTGAGATTTTTTGACAATTTAGTTTATTTAAAATTCAAAAATTATATAATTTTTTAGTTAATCTTATTTTATTCCTTTAAAATTTATAATTTATTGTAATACTAATATTTAAACTAACACATTTAGTTTTTGAAAAAAATTATATTAGTTAGTAAATTTACTTTATTTGCTAAAGACTTTCTTTATAAATTCGTTACGGTTTAAAAATTTATAATTTATTGAAATATTGATATTTAAATAAATAAATTTATTTTTTAAAACAATATTATATTATTTAATAAATCTCTTTTATTTGCCAGACCTTTTTTTGATAAATTTGTTATAATTTTACAAATTTCCTATATAATTTTTTATCCTAGAATAATTTTAACAATATAAGTAAATTAAAATTTTCTCTCTTACATATTATATAAAATTTTATTTAATTAAATAAAATAATAGCTATTATTTACTATTATATTTATGCTAATAGTTATTATATACTCTTATAATTACATAATTTATTTTATTAAGTAATATTTTAAATAATTTTAATAAAAATTTTATTTAATTTGAAAAAATTATTTAACTACATATTATATTTTTAATTCTTACATATTATTTCCTTTTCTTTTCCTTACTCATTTTTATTTTTTAATAAGATAATAGTTATAATTTTAATGATGTAAGTAATCTAAAATTTTCTTGAGATAAATTATTATATATGAAAACTTTAAAATTGCAATGAATTTAAAAAAATGTATTTAGCATATAAATTGAATTTACTAACTAATATAATCTATCTGTAAAAATAAATATATTAGTTTAAATATTAGTATTATAATGAATTATAAATTTTAAAGGAATAAAATAGAAATAATTCATAAATTGTATAATTATAAAAATTTAAATAAAGTAAATTGTACAAAAAATTTGAGAGTCAAAATAAAAATTATTATTTATTACTATTATGATCATTGTAATGTTAAAATTAAATTAAATATGATCATATAAATAAAAATGATAAATTTTTTATTTTTATGTAGCATTGCATTTGTGTTTACTTCATTTTTTTACTTAATAATTTTAGCCTGTATTCCTTGAAATGAGTGACTAATTCAATAAAAAAAATAAAAATTGACAGTTAATGTTGGTTAGCATTAGTAAACATGAATTATGATATTTTTATATGTTGATTTATTATGTTATTTTTCACACATAATTTCATAACTTATTTTCAAATATTTAATTAAAATTTTCTTTATTTAATATAATTTCTATCAATTATATAATATAAAAATTGTGCAAAAAAATAATGTGATAATCCAACATAAAATAATATTATAATTTATGTTTAAAAACATTTTTAATAACCGTGTAATTTAATAAAAAAAGGTTAATCAATTAATCAAGTAGATAATGAGTGTTAATAATAAGTTTTATATAATTAAGGATTTTTTTAGCAAGTTTTAAAAGTTAATGAAAGCAAAATGTAACCATTTCATAATCAATAGGGATAATTTGTAATTTTCCTAACATTTTTCGTTAGTTTACTAAGGATGAGGATAAAATTCAAATTTGATATAGTATCAGAGATAATTTATTTGTTTCCATAATTCGTGAGACTAAAATTTAATCATCTCATAGTGGGATAATTTACATTTAAAGATTAATCTTATAAAATTGATGATTGTAATTAATAACAAATCAATTATAATTATTTAAAAATTAAAATAGATAGTTATTATATTTTTAACATTGATTCAAAGTCATTAATTTTAAAAAATCAAGGGATAACATTAATAATTTTAGTTATATTTTTGTATTTTTTGCCAAAAATACTTATAATTTTGTATAAGTACATTTTTACATGTTATCCTTAGTAGTAGCTAGTGAATTACATCATTATATTTTATTTAACAAGTATTTTATTCTTGTATATTAGTCATAATGAAAATATGAAACTCATAATAGAATTTTTTAACTTTTTCTTTCTAATAGTAACAATGATTAATTTACTAGACTCACATATAAAAAAAAACTTGAAATCAAACCTAAAATGTAATGGAAAGCAAAGCATTCAAAAGATATTAAATATTATTGAAATTAATGATTTTGGGCATTAAATATGTATTTGTATGAGATATTTTTTAATCAAATTAAACCATTTCAAGTTTTATGTTGATATTTAAATTAATCATTATGTTGGATAGATTTTAATACATGAATTTATAATTATGAATAAATAACATACAAAATTATTATACATTACCAAAGTATGTAAAAAATCAATACATACCTAATATAAATTTTCAAATTGATGTAGAAGAAAATATTAATAATTTTTTGAATAATTATTATATTTTCCTTATATCTTATAACTCGCATAAATTTTAATAAATTAAGTTTAAACCTTAAAGAAATATGAAGTATTTAGTGCATTGCACAGGATATTATGCTAGTTATTTTTAAAATGTGTTAATGATTTGCTTAAATAATTAATGTGTTTTTGACAAATTTTGTTATCAATTAATTTATTCTAACACAATTTTATTATCAAATCAATACGTAATTATTCTTTGGTATTATTAATTTCATGATTAATTGATTACAATTAAATTTTGAAGTTTCAAAATTGACTATCTTATCAATAATATGCTAACTTAAATTAGATTTGGTCCAATTTTAAATTTTAAAAATACTCATTTAATGATTAATGGATATAAGTATATGCAATAATCTAATAATATTTTGATAGAAGAGTCAATATTGATCTCATTTATGTCGTTGTAAATGAAGTCCATAATTATATATTATTTCACTTCCTTAGGAATAAAAAAACTATCCTAATTTTAGCAGTTCATGCAAAGGCGATTATAATATCATAATCAAGCAAAATTGTACTCGTCTAAAATCTTCAATACACCAAAGTGTTTAAATTTCTAATCATGAGATAAAATTGTAAATCATGTCCTAATGATACCTTTAAAGAATATTGATAAATCCTAAGGTTTATGCAATGATTTTGGACTAATAATCCTTAAACTAAGTAATCGTGTATTAAAGTCCAATGTGATTTTTAGAACCTCAATAAGTGAGACCATTTAGATTCCAAGAATATTGTTCAATTTATAAGATACAAATTTGCCTATAAAATTTTGAAGATATATATTTTCAAAATTCGAGGATATTAATTTTCATTGTTAGCTTGCTTTGTTATAATAATAAACAATTACCGAGAATAATTATTTTCTCATGTTAATTTTTAGTTTTCAAAACCAACCTTTAATCATGATAAACTAAATATTACATTAGCTCAAGTAAAAAATAAAAAAGAGGTTAAAAATATTAACATATGATTATAATGGTTAGCAAACAAATACAACGATACATATAATGTGTAATATGTTCAAAAAATTTATATAGTGGTAAGCACATTATAATGAACATTTATCATTATCTTATTCTTACCTATAAAAAAAAAGTAATGAACTCATTTATATTTTATTTTTAAAATTTAAATAATATTATTATGAATTAGTTAATATATAATTTAAATATCAATATTATATTTATATATTTATTGTAACACATTCCTATTGAACTTTTTTTTGGAACGGAGGTAATAATAATTATTTCATCAATCATTTTTGTCACATCAAACTATGTAATATTAAAATTAGAAATAATAATTCTAATAAGACCATTGCATTAATTTATCTCGTGAAGGGGTGTGGGCCCTCTTCTAGTTACCTAAGTATCTGTCCTTCTCTCTAATACAATTTGTGAAAATTTTAAATGAGTAGTCTTTCAAATTTTAGTAGAAATTATACCAGTTACTTATTTGTCACCCCCACACCCATAAGCACCATCGTCACACTTTATTGAGCAGGTGGACCCCATGCAAGTGTAAATTCAATAGCCCTCGTACAGATGTGAGGATTATGTGTAAGACGTTTTTACCTACCATTAATAACACCGACTTTCCATTCGACGCCAAACAAATTGATTTAATTTTAGCCTGTGGTTCTATTTGTCCCAAACCATTCTCACATTTCTACAAACAAGCATTTTGGAGAAACCACCAAAAGCCCGAGTTCGGGCCACTGCGTTTGTGGGTTCTTTTTTTTATGTCCATCTTCTTCCTCTATTTGGAGGCCTAGGTAATTAACTATGCGGCCTCTTCTCTTCACCTGTAATTGATCCATCTCCGAAATGGCTGTTTGGATTTTTTTTTCCTTTTTTTTCTATAGACTTTCTCTTCTGTGAGTCATTATTAATGTGTGGCTGTTTGTTTCAGAATCTTCGGTTTCCATGGAGTTGGTTCTTCTAAATTATCTGATGTTGATTTACAATTGAAGAAGGAAGCTGCTCGGTTTTCTGCCACCATCATATAATTCAAAGTGAGTTTTTTTTTTTTTTTTGTGGGTCCCTTTCATGTAATTTCTCCTTCAAGGCTGTTTCCATTTTTTTTTTCCGATTCTTCATTTAATTCTTGTTTCTGGCTTTTGTTTTGTATATCTATTTTCTTCCTTCCTATCTTAACTTTTTTGGTTTTTTTGACAAACTGCAGGTGCGATGTGCATCATCGATGAATTTGGTTTGTTTGTCATAGGATTGGATTGCTGTGGACCGTATGGAGGAAGATTTGTAGGGTTTATTAAAGTAGGAGCGTGAGGTCGATGCTTATGTTTTTGTTCATTTACTGATGGTCATGATCGGAAGATTTAGGCTTTTCTGATACGAGGCGGTTAAAGCAAGCAGATTAGTTTTCGAGCCAAATTTTTTTAATCTTATATTCGACGTTTTACAGGGTCTGTACACAGCGTTTTCCAAGGAAATTTACAGCTGGGTTGCAGTGCTTGACGAATATTAAAATCTCACTAGAATCCAAGGGATATCTTGACTTCAAGTTTTGAGATTCAGAGTATTAGAATTTTCCTGTTGAGTTTGGTGTGTCTTTCTGGTTCTTCAGAGATCTGTTTGCTAGGCTGATTAGGGAGGACGGAGAGGGCTGTATGTTATAAGTAATGAAGATGCAAGAAGACCGCAGATCTGTAATGGGGACTGATGACTTGCTCGTGATCGATGAAACAAATTTGGAAAGCCCGATATATATGGAGATTGAATCTGATGACAATCGGATGGAACTCCAGAGAAATGAAAATCGGGGTTTTGCTTCAGAGAAAGGTGAGGGTAGCAATGTAGTTTTCTCAAGAGAAGGACCCCTAATGAGGAAGGAGTCAAAAATGTCCACTTCTTGTTATTGCAATGCCAGGAAGCTCAAGTCTAGGGGGATTGCAATAGATTCTGAAATTGGAAGTAGTGAGAAAAATGATATGGAGAAGAAACTCAGCAGGCAAGACAGGATTGAGTTGGGCCGGTTGTTTCAAGGAGCTGTGAGTTCCCATGACTGGGAACTTGCAGAAAGTTTGATTGTGCTGGCAGATCCTCAAACACTTAATGATGCATTGTGCATTACACTGGATTCCATCTGGTTCTTGAGCACTGAGGTAGAACTTAATGGAATAACAGGGTTGATTAAGAAGATCATTGCTAATGGTGCTTATGACTTCACTAGAGCCGCTCTAAGGACCTCATTCCTTGCTTCTTGCGTCTCTGCTTGTCAGAGCAGAACAATGAGTCTTGCTGACACAGTTAATGTAATGGCCCAAAGGTACAGCTCCCAAATCTTAGTCACTTTTCAAATAGCAAATTATTGACAGATTTGGATCACCTTACATGATGGTTGGTCTTAACATACTTGTATTATAATATTACATGTGTGTGTATCAAGTGAGAGGAGTGTATGTTATGCATATGCATTTACTGTACTTTGTTCTCCAATCTCTTAGTTTACAATCAAAAGAAGGACCAGTTGAAAGTATTATGTTATAGGGAAGATGAGTATGTATTATGTGGAAACTGGAAACTGATTGCGTACCATGTTTTGTTGAAATTTCTGCTGCCACTATAGTCCTATATGGTTTATCAACTTTGCTTTTTGCTAGGTTGCATGAGCGTCTCCAGGAATGCAATGGAGATGAAGTCTTGAAGGCAGAAGCTGGTGCTAAAGTTCAAAAGTTTACTGAATGGGCTTTGAAATGCATAGGCTCTCATTCACAGCATCAGGAAAATAGGGACAGTGTCATACACAGCTCAGCAGTTGAGATCCAGCTCCAGTTATCTGCCTTTAAGACATTCCTTGATCTTGCTGGCAACCACCTTACGGGGAAGGACTTCACTGAAGCCTTTGATGCAGCTTGCTTTCCTCTTACTCTATTCTCAAGATCATTTGATCCAGGCTGGGCATCTGGAATATCAGCTACTGTGATCCAAGGATTGCTGGGAATGCTAGTAGAAGGGGGTGCCGACAATGTTAATCAATGTTTTTTGGAGGCCTCACGTTTTGGGAGTACAGAACTCGTGCGCATACTATTGCAGGTGATCTCACTTTGGCCCTTTTCTTTTCCTTCCATCAATCCATCAATGAGTGTTCTCCAACCTTTCCATCCTATCGATAATCTAAAAGCAGCTGGCATTGCTGTGGTTGAGGGTTCTGATTTCTGAGTTCTGTTGGGTAATAAAGGAAGGAAGGAAGGAAGGAAAAAAAAAAAAAAAAGCAGAGTAGTGAAATACTTTAGTAGTTTGCAGAAGTAATGGGAATGCTTTCTTTTGTGCTTGTTATTATTACTTAAATGCTTCTGGGTTTAGTCATAATTTGTTTAGTACTGAGTTCTTTGGCCTTCTGTATTGCTTTTAACGTAAATATTTTGGAGGTCATCCTGATTGTATCTATTTGGCTGTTTTCTGTATGCATGCAAAGTGAGGGAGAGCTTATGGTTTGTGATGTTATGTTTTGTTAATAAGGTCTCTTTTGGTTAAATTCTGTGTGATCTGCTGGGCACTGAAATGCAGATTGCCCAAAGGAACAGCTTGGATGTTGATGTTGACTTGGCATTGGGCTTTGCTGCCCATTACTGCAAGATAGGCACCATGTTGTGTTTGGTAGAAGAGGGCAATGCCATTGCATTCTTGGGCCCTTTAATGAGAGCAGCTGAAAGGGGTTGCTTGCAGGTTGTAGAGTGGTTTGTACACAGGGGTTGCCGGGACATGGAACTCTGCCTTGCCCTTACAGCAGCCACTTCTAGCAGCCAAGTTGATGTGGCTGCCTATCTTCTTCCACATGTTCCTCAGCATGTTCTTGCAGCACTGAGTGTTGAAATACTCAAAGCCGCTGGCGAACGTAGCAGTGGATCTCTTGATGGTGTCGCATTTCTACTCCAATCTGACTTCTTGGGCGATCCAGCAGCCACTTATGCAGTTGCAGATAGCATTGCTAAATCAGACGATGAGGCTGTTGCTCCCGAGCTGAGGTCTTTTCTTCAGGAGCATTGGTCAGAAGCAGCTTTCTTGAATGGTTTAAGGCTAGGGCAAGAACATTACATGAACCTTGTGAGAATCCTCAAATGGGGTGAGTCTCCTATTAGCTTGAGAGATCTTCCAGCACCGCTTAGGGTGGCTATTGCTTATCTCCCACTCTACAGAGAGTGTGTTAAGGCAGGTGGCTGCTTGCTTTCACAACGGCGAAGGGGACAACTGGTTGAAGCTGCAAGAAGACTTGGTGGTAGTGTCTCTCATGATGTGACGCAAGGTGGAGACCTGTTGGTTGTTTTAGGGCATCATCTTCCCAAGTTTTTGCTTGACCCTGCACGAATTACCTAGCCACATTTTGTTACCATTAATGTACTTTTACCATTCCCTTTCTCCTCCCATCTCTCTCTATATATAATGTATGCCATCACTGATGACATATTATAGTTGGGGTTGGGTGATGAAACTATAATATTCTGTCAATTTCCCGGTTTGTGGTTGGCTTTTATGGCAGGCTTATCTCTTTGCCTTTGCACTTTGGTGTCTCGAATGAGCATATTCTTGTGTATGTCATAATCGTTGTCAAAACTGCGAGAAGATTCATTATTTCTTGGCTAAAATTGACTTCTCAAGGTATCTTGTCTTGTATAAATAGGCTGCATTGTATACTTTCTTTTCAGATGCCAAGAGTCACCTTGATTATTATTATTATTTTTTCGCAATTCTCAAACTCGACATGACATTTGACAAAATAAAAGTGGTGGTCTATTTTTAATTTGATATTTTATAGTAACTTTAAGTCCCCCTTGTTTGTTTTCATCCACTCTCCCCTTCCCTAGCAACTACAAATAATAATCTTTTGCAGCAACATTTGGGTATGCGAGGACCCTCAAATTTGTCATCAAGATGGAACACAGCTGCTCGCACGCCTGAGAGGAGCATCTGAGGGACGACTATTTTTTTCTTTTATTTTTTTGGAAGGCATCTATTCAGAGACATTTCATCTAAAGGCCTCATAACTTTTAGCTCAGAGATTAAATTATTTTTATGAAAATTTGGATTGAATTATTTTATATGGTATATTTCAGATTTTGGTTGTTTTAGTGAAAAATATTTTTTATAAGAATGTAGTTATAGAATATTAATATGTTGAAGAATGTTTTATATGTTAAATATTAAATACAAAAAAATTGATGGAAGGTAACTTTTTCTTTTTAAAAAGTAAATTATTTTCTTTTACTATTTATATATTTTAATGTTCACTTAGACTAGTTAGGGATTTGCTAAATAGATATTATCAAATAGCACTCTTCAATAAGAGATATGAGCAAGAGGTTTAGAGAAAACTATTGTTTTCTAAATTATATGAAGCCCGAAAGTAAACAATGAATTTATTGATATTTATTAGGCAAAAGTAAAATATTTGATGAGCAAACATAAGATTCTTTTAAGCAAGCATTTCCTTCATGAGTATGTTCACCTACGCTGCCAAATACAGATACACCTCCATGAGCTTTGGCAATGTTGTCAATCAATTCCATAATGAGTATTATTTTACCCATCCAGCAAGCGTTATATGTTGAAAATGGATATCAAGTTGATGATAAATTATATGGACACTCATAAGGACAATAGGTGGGAGAAATGTAGCTTTGAATGTTAGAGGGATTTGGTGTTCCTCATTTTTTTTTTACAAGAGATGCTTACAAATCTAATCATATTCAAGCTTATTGAGAAGTACTTGGTACTGTGATCATTGGAGGAACAAGTATTGAAATCGAAAAATGTTCTAGAATATTTTTGATTACTTGTTTGAGAATTATAATTTTTGGCTCTGGAACTGAATCATTTCCTTGTATATGAGAAAGATTTTCTATATTCATGGGAAGGAAGCTTAATTGAAATGAATTAGATTTTTTCTTCTATAATTGATCCATATAAACATCAACAACTTCAAATTGAATCACTTTCTCCTTAATAAATGAGTATTTGGGCCAAGAAAATGTTGCCTTGTGGAGAGATAGTTGGAGAGTAACAAAATCTTATACTTTTCATTACAAAACTAATAAACCTTAGAAAGATGACTTATTTTATGAAAGAATTTTTATACCTATAAAAAGTTGATATATGCTTGTAAAAATTATCAAGTGATTAGAAATAAAAAAAGAACTAAAATTTTATGAACAATATGGAATAGAGTTTGTAGATTCTATTAGCATGTCCAATAACTTATATATGGTATTTAAAAGTCTTTCTAGTTACATTATAAATCTTTTAGATAAACCACTTAAAGAAATAGAAGGACTAGTATATCGTGATGTGTGATTTGATCGAAATCCCATTTTTATTTTTATTGATCTAAAATGAGAAACTACCATTGCATTCAATCGAATTGGGATGCCGTGGATTTGACGTGCCTTTTGCAGTGAGTAACGTGAAGCTCAGAATTATGAGTGTGTATTTAATATTCTTAAAAGGGAATTGATCTATGGTTAATTCAATAACAAAACAATAAGAATTTACCTTGTGAAAATGAAAAAAAATACTTTTTTTTGAATTTACTTTACATTAGAAAGAATTAAATTTTTTAAGAGAACTAAAATTTTGTTCAAATAAACAAATAAATCATGATTGCAAAAGCTTATCCATCACGTATAGGGTTAAGGACATCATGATATAACCATCAAGGCAAAGTAAGGACCTAAAAGATTGAGTGGAATGATAAATAATAGATAAGTAAATCCCTTATAAAGTACTCCTTTAATTATTAATTTTAATTAAGAATTAATGGGATTCCTTATTTGAAGGGAAGTAGACTACTCAAAAGTTTCACATTTCATTATTTTACATCGTAATTAAGAATTTAATAAAAAACTAATGAAATTAAAAAAAATGAATCAATGAAATGTTGCTTGATCTTTATTGAGAACTTAAGTAAAGAGTAGTAAGATTTTTTTTTTTTTCTATTTGAAAGTGTGAACCTCTATCTTTGTCTTTATTTGGTGTAACTACATTAGCCAGGATGAAAGGGAACTTTCATGTTTGATTTTGAAAAGGCAGAGATCCTATTGGATCCTATCTAAAATTTTCATTTGTTAGGCCTGTAGTAAAAAAACCTACTTTTTTACAATTACGAGGTTTATTCGAATATAAAATCCAATCCTGGAAATACATTATCCCATTTATTTTTACTACCCAAGGCTTTATATATTTTGAAATCAAGAAATCTTTACCAAAGCAGGTACTATTCAAAAATAATTAGCCGATTTGGATTTGAGAATTATCATAGATTCTTTGTTGGTAGAATAGAAAGAGTTAAGAGAAGAAAGGTCCATTGGCAATGATTGGGAAGATAAAAAAGATGGAAGAAGGAAGAATTTTTTAGTTCATCACATGGAATTAGTTAAGCATTTTATTCGAATAAATATAGAACTAGAATGGATGGTTTTATTTCTATTACCAATTCTTCCTCTTGAATTGAGGTCGATTATTCAAATAGATAGGGGCAAACTAATGAGCTTGAGTGTTAATGATCTCCATAGAAGAGTCATCTATTGGAATAATACTCTTATAGATCTACTAACAACAAGTAGATCTACGCCGGAGGAATTAGTAATGCCTTAGGAGAAATTAGTACAAGAGGGGTACAAGAAGTTGTGGATACACTTCTTGATAATCGAACCTGCGGACAACCAATGATGGATAGTCATAATAAGATTTACAAGTTATTTTTAGATGTAATTGAGGGGAAAGAGGGAAGATTTCACGAGACTTTGCTTAACAAATGAGTTGATTATTTGGAATGTTTTGTCATTGTGGTAGTTTTAAGTATGATATTTTTAATCACAAAATATAAATATATATGAAACTCCTTCATTTATATACAAGAAAATGAGATTTTTTTTACAGGAAATATCTTCAAAAAAAAAAAAGAAGAGTTTTAGTTCCACTTTGTCTACCAAGATTCAAACAGTGACAGTGAACTTACATGCAGAATTTTTCGTCCAATTATTAACACAAGTTTGCATGTGCAAGGCACAAGATCTTCGTAATGTAAGTTTCTTCCAAATTCATGCATAGAATGGATCGATAACGTGAGAAGGGTCACGCACAGAATACTAGTATCTTTAGTTTCAGCTAACAATGCTATTACGATCTAGGATAAAGGAGTTGCAAGAAGTTCTTGCTGACCATCTGGGAAGATGAAATGAATGAGAAAGACAAGATTGCCAACATTGAGTATATGCTAAGTACACGACAATTTTGAAACTAGAATTGAAGAACAGGACACTAGGCTTTTAATTAGAATAAGGAGAAATTATCCTTTGCCACATAATTTTGCAAATTTTCACTTAATTAATCTATTGAAATTCACTTGCATGCATTTTTCAATGGTTAATATTTTTTTTACCTAGATTATTTTTCATTCAAAATTTAACATAAAATTCACTTATAATTCTCTATTTTCACAAAATTTAACTTAATTTAACACTTATTAAACCAATTTACTTATAAAATAATACAGATTTTAAATGAACATCAAATTAAGTTAAAATTGAAAAAATTAGAGATCACTTGTAATATATGTAAGTTCTCTATTAAATTTTGGTTGAAAAGTAGTTTAAATGGTAAAGACGTTAACAATTGAAATACAAATAAATGAACAGTAATATTAAAAATTGTAAGTGAATTAATTGAAAAAGAGGCAAAACCGAAAATCAGTTAAATTTTCTCCTAAAATTTTAGGAGAAAACATTGTTTAGATTCTTTTATTTCTACCATAAAACAATGCATTGAGAGGCAATTTTCTTCACTTTTTTGTCTTTTGCAGTTAGTTGTACATGGGCCAATTTAATTTTGGAGGGACAAGAGTAATTTCGAATATGAGTACATGATAAAACTGGTGATTCAGAGAGGGATGCACTTCACGTAGGGGATGCCTCTCATAAGAAATGGAGAAGAAAGAGGCAGTTTTGATGCTTGTAGAATTCATCTTTATATTCCCAAGTTGATATGCAAAAGAAACCCTTGCGCATGGAGAGGATGATTCTCTTATTTTTCGGAAGATGAAGAAAAATAATTTGCTTAAAAAAAATCATTTTTTACCAATTTCATTAATAATAGAAATTATTTTTTTTTCATTTTAATAATTTATAACTATATTAGTTTATTTGATATTTTCCATCCAAATAAACAAAGTCGAGAAAAGAAAACCACATTTCACGTTGTAGAAACATCATTAGATATGAAGGAAGCTACGAACTGCTACCGAAGCTAAGCTTTACACCGTTTTATTTTAAACACGCACTCATGAAGTTGAAAATTTCACGCTTCCCCTGTTCCTTCTTGTGGCTTATGCTCAAGTATGGAGGAAACTTGAAGAAAGAAAACCATGTGCCTTGCACATTTCTATTAGTAATTGGACAAAAGAATTCTGTCGGTGGGTAATTTACTATCGAGTAAAATACAAGTAGGTTAATTTTCACTCTTCGAATCTCAGGTACCCAAAGTGAGATTCAGCTATAGTCCAGGTAGATAAATTATAGTTTTCCCTTAATTTTATGATTATGATAATATAAAAAGGATCGCCTTTACATAAATAGTAACACTCTACAAAATCTGAACAGAGGTTATCTGCCTTCATCAAAAGAAGAAGTAGAGATAGAATTTCTAGAATAATCCTCGACATGAGTACTACCCCCAGAAGCCCTGGTTGCACTGGTAGCATTAGTATTTGTAAAAGCAGAAGTTGAAGTTGTAGTCCAACG
Organism: Sindora glabra; assembly: GCA_020226215.1. Classification (NCBI taxonomy): domain Eukaryota; kingdom Viridiplantae; phylum Streptophyta; class Magnoliopsida; order Fabales; family Fabaceae; genus Sindora; species Sindora glabra. Next base: position 3,845,825 of record CM035227.1, read on the forward strand.
CCCTCCACGGCCTTGAATCCCCGGTCTACCTGGTCTTGGCAAAGTGAATGAGTCACTTGAGAGCATGAGATGAACAGAATTCATGTCAGGCCTTTCTACTATACTTGCTTGACAGCACAATAATCCCAACTGAATACACATTGCCGCCTCATCAGCGTTGAATTTGCCCAAGTCTGGGTCCATTAAATCCATAATCTTCCCTTCCTGGTAAAGCATCCATGCCTACAGATAGACAGTAAAAAAATACTCTATAGAATTGAGACAAGAAAGAAATTTTACTTCGATCAAATGCAATAACATACGATCCATGATTGCATGTGGACAAGGATAAAGGAACTTGCACACAAGTCATACAAAAGCTAGCAGAGGAATGAAACATCAAATGCAGTATGATAAATTAATGTTATGAGTCATGGTTTGGTTAATGCTTATAATTTCTCTTGTACCAAAGTTGCATCCCAGCTTCCCATATGATAAACTTACATAGCTCAGGAGGTCTGCCTTTTCTCCAGTAAGCCGGCTGTCATGGTTTTTTCTCCCACTAACAATTTCCAACACCAATACTCCATAACTGAAAACATCTGTTTTCACAGATAAATATCCACGCAACGCATATTCAGGAGCCATATAACCACTGCATTAAACAAAACTATGTGATGATGATGCCTGTATAAGAATAACGAACAAAGAGAAGCGAAGAAACTACATACTGTGTACCAGAAATCCTAAATGTCTGTACATGAGTGTCCTCCCCTGGAAAGAGCCTTGCCAACCCAAAATCCGAAATTTTTGGATTTAATTTCTCATCCAACAATATGTTACTAGCTTTGATGTCTCTGTGAATGATCCTTTCTGGGGCCTCTTCATGCAGGTAGAGAAGGCCTCTTGCCACACCTGTAACAACTCTGAATCGCGTTTCCCAGTTCAAAGATGGAGATTTCCTTTTATCTGCAAAATTTGATGCAGTCATCCACTGCCCAAAAACATCCAGAAAATGAAAAGAAAATTAACAAATTCATTTGCCCGAGTCCAGTAGACAATTTTCCCATTACCAAAGAGAAAATGATCAAGGCTTTTGTTTGGCAGATACTCATAAACAAGCATCTTTTCAGGTCCTTCCGCACAACACCCCAATAATGTAACCAAGTTCTTGTGCTGGATCTTTAATAACAGTTTGACCTCATTGGTGAATTCTCTGATTCCTTGTCTCGAATCCAGCGAGAGCTTCTTAACAGCCACTTCTTGACCATTTGGCATCAAACCCTGCAGAAAGCAGGCATAAGTCAAATGCAATTAACTTGAGGACGGAAAAGAATCCCCAGCACCAAACAATATAGGAGAAGCACCTTTTGCTTTTGGAAATTACATAAACATCCCTTTCCATGACAGCATGATTAAATAAGCGTGTATTGTTTTTCAGAATAAAACTTTTCCGTGTAAAATTTTTACCCCTCAATTGGACCTGGAAAATATCAGAACACTGCTCTGCTTGATTCCACAAAATCAAACCAGCTCAAAACAGTTCATATAGATGCCACAATTTCTATGCTTTATAGGACTTTAATTATCCCCTGGAATAGATAGAAATTTCTAATGGAGTATGATTTATCCTTTTGTTTCCCTTTCATTTGGGTTTGTGATTTCGATCTCTCTACCCTTACTTAGATTCATTAATTTAAGGGAAGCGCACTATACAAAAGGCACCGGTTACAAGCAACACAAACAGAGAATTGTAACCAAAGCACTCTTCAGTTGCCACAGCGGACCACGACACGACACAAGCCAACAATAATGAAAGCTAAAGAACGAATTTTGTTTAAGGATCCAGAGTTGACCCTTCAATGAGTCCCAAATTTACATAACGCACCTTGTACACGGGACCAAACCCCCCGTGACCCAACTGATTCAATTCCGAGAAGAAATTGGTGGCCAGCTGCAGAGTATGAAGATCAAAGAACAAATCCCAGGCTTCAGAACCATCATTGACTTCATCCTCAGCACCGTTGGAGCAAGAGGCAGTGCGAGTTTTGAGCCCCTTCTTCAAGCAGGAGCATAGGAGAGACAAGAACCTCATGGACGGAGCGTCGAAGAAGCAGGCCAACCGTCCGAGGAAGGGAGCATTTGTTTAGTATTTTTAAATATAATTTTCTGTTTATTTTTAAAATAAAAGAATTTATTTGCTCATTTATTTTTAAAAATGATAAATTTAAATATATAACTTAAAAATAAAAATAAAAATAAAAATAATTTTTAAATATTTTTAAAACCTTATTCTCTTATTTTTTTAGTTTTAATTTTATAATTAAATAAAATATTTTTATTTTTTATTTAAAAATAATTTTTAAAAATATAAAAATAAAAACATATTTAGGGCCGTTTAGTTTTAGGAGAAAATGAAATTTTTAGAAAATATTTTTTTAAAAAATATATTTCTAGAAAAAAAATTAATTTTCTGTTGTTTGGTACAAAAAGAAAAAATATTTTTTGATATTTGGTACATAAAAAAATTAATTTTATTTAAAATAAATTAAAATTATTTATTTCAAAATTATTATATTTTTACTTACCTTTTAAAAAAATAATTTTTTAATAAAATTTTTATTATTTTTAGTGCCTAATAGTCTATTGATTTCTAATAATAAAATATATATTAAAAGTATTATAAAATCTTATATATAGATTTACATAATCAACCTAAAATTTAATAAATAAAAATAGAGCATTTATCATGAAATATTTAATAAATAAAAATAATTTTTATTTGTAATTGTGATTGCATAATAAGGTGAGAAGATAAAAAATTTAGAGTCGAATATAAATGTACTGAATAGTAAAAAAAATAAATTCTATTTTTTGAAATGAAAAGTTAATTTTTTTTAAAATAATACAATTTTTTAATTTATTAAAATTTATTTTTTTATTGACTAAAATTTTTTAATATTTAAATAAAAAATTAAAATATAAATTTTAAAAATTCATTTTCTCCCGACCAAACGTACCTTAAACACATTTTAAATTTCAATACAGAAGGAGGTTGAGTTGAGTATGATTGCTTCGTCTAATTTTGGTCATAGCCTCGTGTGAACTGGAGGATGGACGAGTTTTCGTGGTAAGTCGTAACTTCAATGAAACGTTCAGATTTCTGTGTACTGGTCTAATGTTGGTGAACCCGCCATTTATGAGCTTCTTAATGTCCGGCCTTTGCTTTGCTCCTTACCATAATTTGTTAAAATTTAATGAATAATACTATTCTAATAATTAAATTAAATATTATTTTTTCTGTTTTTATTTATTTATTACTATTAATCAATTTCACATATATTAAAAAAATAATTTTATTTATTTATTTATAATAAATTTTATAAAATTATCCTTTATGTATAAAATTTAAGATAATTAAAAATAAAAAGATAAATATAAAAGAATAAATATAAATTAATTAATAGTATAAAATAATAAAATATTTAATAATAAAAAAATTTTAAAAAAATAATATTTAATACTTCATTAAAATTTTAAAGTGACAGATAAAAAAGAATAATTTTTTTTTTAAAATATAACAGATAGATGAAATATATAAAGCACATGAGAATTAGTGCTGACATTTAAATTTGATGTCATGTTATTATAAATTAATTTTATATTATTATTTATTACATATTTTTATATTATTAAAAAATTATCATAATTTTTTTATTATTGATAAAAAATTTTGTTTATTATTATTTTTTAATAATGCATTATTTTTATATTTATTAATAATATAAAATCTCATACATTGATGATACATTAAATTTAAACTCTTACTACTAATAATAATGCTATAGAAATACTTCTGAATTAGAAAATTTCTTGTATGCTTAAATTATTTTATGTGTTTTTAATCATAATTAATAAATAAAATATGATTATAAATTTTTATAATTATTAATATTTTAAAATTTAAAAAATTAAATTTTAAATGTGCCTAAACCTTATATGACTAATTATTGAATAATACTATCTCAATTCTTTATTATTTATCATACTTAATTGTTTTATAAAAATTAAAAAAATTATTTTATTTATTTATTTTTACTAAATTTTTAAAAATTATCCTTTAGTTCAAAGTTAAAATTTATTTTATTTTTATTTTATTCACAAAGTCATGGTTAAATAGAGAGAAATATAATGAAATAAATTTATTGATATATTTTAAGATAAATATATAGAATAATGAAATATGTATTAATTAAAAAAATAAAATTAAAAAAAATAAAATTTAATACTTTATTAAGTTGTTAAAATGATTAATAAAAAGAAACAATCTTTTTAAATATAATACATAATAAGGAGTGAACGAAGTAAAATTAATAACTGTCTTGGTCGTGACTAAGGGTATATGGCACAATTGGAACATAAAAAAATTATTAGTTAGTCAATGAATATATAATTTGTGTATTGATTGTCAATAAAAATGAAATAAATACAATGAAGAGTCATTAAAAATTTTGTATATTTATTTGAACTCTTCTTATATTTATAAATTATTAATCACTAACTAATTTATCAATTATTAAATAATTTATTAACTATCAATTAACTTATCAATTAATTACATAAAACAGAATCTTATTCCTTTTTTTGAATTTGCATCGGATAATCTCTTTTTTGAAGCATATAATAATCTCTCTCTGAATTACTAATATTATTATGCAAACAAAATTATTATCTTGCATTAATTTTGTGTTGACATTTATGTCCAGAAACGTTCAAATGCGGGAATTTGTTGAGAATTCAAATGCTAATGAAGCAAGAAAAGTCATGCATAATCGTTTTGATAAAGTCAAAAGAAGAATAGGATGGTTGGAAATTTGACTCCTTGGTCAATTGCATGATACTCTGTGCTTGCCCTCAGGCTCCAGTTTGGCAAAGTGGCTTACGCACGAGGGTAAGGGTAGGGACCACACGCTTCTTAAGGCCCCACGCACACGCAGTACGCCCGGGAGGCAAAATGCCACCGAAATTTTCCACTTTGGCCAGAGCAAATTTAAAATCAAATACTAGCACTACTTTTCTATTTTAGAGACACAGAATCCTGGGGCCGTTTAAATAATTATTTTTAAAAGTTTCTAAAAAAATATTTTTATTTTTTAATAATAAAAATGACAAGGGAATCGATACAGCCAGTATCATTTTAAGAATGAATTTTAAATTCAAAACACTAAAAAGAAAAGGAAAATTTTAAAATAATTTAGAATTTAGAATTAAGTATATCACATTGCTAAAACTAGCTAATACACACAATAGTATTTTTTGAGTTTGAATTTTAAATTAAAAACTTTAACTATTCGCCTGTTTTTATAGAATATGGTTGAAAAAGGATTTAAAGGAGTAGAAAATAATATATTCTTTTACTTGATTATAAGATAGATAAGATATCGATAAAAAGGAGAATGGAAAAAAGGAGTAGGCTCACTCAAAAGTTTTTTTTTTTTTTTTTACACTTGTGAATAGAAAATATTTAAAAATTAATTATTATAATTTTATATTTAATTTTATTTAATTTAAATATTAATTTATTAATTTGGAAGATAAAGTTATAATTCAAATTGGACTCTCATTTATTTTTATGAAAAATATTTTTTATAAAATATAATTATAAAATATTAAGATAAACTTATTTTATTTATTTAATATTAAATATGAAAGATTTGAAAAGAAAATTTATTTTTTTAAAGAGGAATTTACTTTATTTTATTAATATGACTCTAAATATTATGTTTTTAGTTATAAATATAAATAGTATCTCATTTTTTTATCCATATACATATAAAATGATATTTTTTCCAAAAAAATACTTCTGCAAAAAAAATAAAATCCTAATTTAGTTTTCTCTCCTCTTAGTTTTCAATCTAAAGAAAACTATTTTCTTCAAATTAGACAAAAAAAGGAGAAAACATTTTTTTTGTTTTTTTAATTTTTTTTTACAACTATACAAAGAGTAAAAATTGAGTTCTTTTAGAACGTAACTTACACTTAAATTAAAATTAGTATCACAATCTTTAATAAAAAATTAAAAAATAAGTATTATTTAAAAATAAAAATTTAAGATAATATCGGATATTAGTACGGTAATAATACAGTGCACACCATCTAATTAAATTATATAGCTACCTGCAATGAAGATACCCATTTCAATTAGGCTAAACTATCACGTATTTTTTTTAATAAAAATAAACTAGTACAAACAAAATATGATATATGTTATCATAAGTAATTAATAAATTAATAAATAATTTATAAATTTATAGTTGATAATTAATAAATTAATTAATTGCATTAGGAAAATTTAGTCAAATTAATTATTAAATTAATTAAAAAATATAAAATAACATAAAATGTATATTAATATAAATAGATATATAAATTAAATTAATTTATATTCACATTGATATTAAGTTATATTATACAATAAATATAAATATATTTAAAATAAAAATATAATTAGTTAAATTGTAATTTATATTTTTTACATTACATATTTATTTATTTTTTTACTTATCACTTATTTATTGTTTAAAATAAGAATATAATTATTTTAAATATAATCAAGGGTATATTTTATCAATTAATTAAAAAATAAATTTTAAAATTGATAAGTTATAGATTATTTATTATAAATTATTCAAAATAATTTATTTGTTTCAATAAATTAATACATTAAGCACTTTAAAAATTAATTTATAGCATATTCATAAGTTTAATAAGGTATAACTCACCTTTTTTTTGTTGCTTTAAACGCAGCCGCGGTTCAAAGAAAAGGAAAGAAAAAAAGAAGGAATTAGGGGGTATTACGTGATTCTGAGCAGTTTATGGTTTAAATCACCTGATTTAATTTATTTATTTAATTAAATAAATTAAGCCTAAGTTTATATAATGATTTCTCTATTAAACAAATTTAACCTATTTAACTTTAGAATTTACTTATTGGCTCACTAATTTTATTTTAATTTACTTAAATTAATTAAGTAATTGTATTATAATTACTACTAATTTTTTTCAACTCAGGTATCAATATTGTTAAATTTTAAAATTTGTGAGTGATAAATTTATATGACTGTATTATTTAATTTTTATTTTAAATAAATATAATTATTATTTATTATATTGATTTACTAAGACTTTAATAAAAGTGTAGATAACATTTCTTTCAATACTTTATTTATTTAGTAAAATTATTATTTTTTTAAAGAATTTATTTGTAACATAAATATTTAAGTTTATAAGGCTATTAATATTTTATTTAAATTTAAATAAAGTAATAAGTCAAATTAAACTTGTTAGATTTTATAAATAAATTAAGTTAAATCAAAATTTTAATCTACAAACATATTACAAACCAGATTCAAACTAATAAATTTTAAAAAATACTTAACTTATTTACGTTAAACTCTATCTTCGCTTACTTATTATATTGGTGATATATATTGCGACATGCCAGCGGCCAACCAGAATCCGGACTCTAAAGACGCTCGTGTTGCCACTTTTGATTCTCCCCCACGCCCACCCCCCCCCCCCCCCCCCCAACAAACAAAATAAACGCAAAATTACCTCACTCCCTTGATTCTTCTCTGATCCAAGCCCAGGACGCCATCGACGATCAACTTAAGGTTGCAACAGTCGCTGGCTTCTCACTCTCACAATTTTCCGTCTCCAGTTTATGTTAATCGTATAAACAGAGCAAGGATTAGAATTTTTTTTTTTTTGGAAGAAAAAAATGAGGTCTTCCTCAGAGAAAATCAACATTGCTGCCAGTGCTCAAAGACTCGATGTTGATAATAGGATTTCTCTTAGATACTACTACCGTATCGCTGACAATATCCTTAAACAGGTCATTCTTCTCTGTTCTGACTTGATAATTATGCTGGTGGGCTTTATCTTTAACTGTTTTCTTAGTGTTGAACTTGATTCTGTATGTATAAAGTTGAAAGCTTTATATCGAACCCTATAAAGGTTGGCTACTTTTGGTGTAGAGAGCTGAATTGTATGCATTGGCAATGCATTGTTGCTATGTTCAGTCATATACATTGAAAAAAAATGGTTGGTTACTTTGGGTTTAGATAGCTGAATTAAATGGATCGATACAAATTAATGCTGCTTTCAGTCACGTAATATTGAATGTATTCTGAAAATTGCAGTTATTGGCTTGCTTTCTAGCATCTAAAGATGCCTTTTGACTGGATTATTGTTCAGTTATGGCAGTTACTGGCCTGCTTTCTGGTTTGTTGCCCTGAATGACATTAATGCACCAAATATCAATTTTGATATTGCAGGCTGACATCTTTAGATCAGAGAAGAATGTTATAGATCTATATGTTATGCTTCTCAGATATTCTAGGTAAGAACCGGTGGCAAATATTGTTATTCAACTTATAATATGACCCAGGACCTGTTTGGATTAGTTCTGACAATATGTTTGCACAAGTAACTACGCCAATGCCAACTTCCATTTGCAAGGCAATGCAAACATGAGCTAAGTGCTTTCAGTTGAATGGTTTAGATTGTTAGTTTGGTCATAATTTGTATTAGAAGTCGTTGCTTTTCTTTGGCTTCAGTTTGGTATCTGAAACTATACCATGCCACCGAGATTATAGAGCAGCTCCACAAAGCAATGGAGTTCTTTTAAGAAAGGTTAACGCTTTTGCTTTCTTCTTCAGATGAAACATTTTGTCACTTTCCTGAATGTACCTTGACTTTTTCATTCTTTCTGTAGAAATTGTTAAATTCCTTGAATGAATTGGAGGAGTTGAAACCACTGGTTCAACAGAAGATCAATGACCTTAATAGCAGACATGCAGTCCAGCAAAATAGGCTGGGAAATTTTCATTTGACAGAATTGGCTCCTATGAAAAAGCAACCTTTGGCAAGTTATGGTGAAGTGAAGGTAAAATTAGAAGATCTTTGACAATGAGAGATCACTTGGTCTTTTGTCTCACCTTTTGTTTAAGTTATCTGTTCTTTTATTTATTCTAGAGTGACATGTGAGTTATGGGTGAGAACTTGCTTCAAGTGATAATCTTTCCTTATGAGTTACAATAACATAAATTTCTTTTGGCTTTATGCATCTTTCTATTTTACACTCCCTTTGCAAAGAAGTTTTGCTTCTGTATGCTATTTTGTATGGGACCAGGCTGTGAGACTGGCTGCTGGAGATTTTGGAGGATCATGGGGCCAGATTCAGAATTTTCCTACTGTCAGGCCTGTGGAGGAGCATATTCAAAGACTGTAAGTCTCAGTATCTTTTTTTGATGGGCATCTTTTAATTGGCCTCCGGATGGTGTTGATCAAGGTTGTCAAAATCGTAGATCTTACCTATGATCGGATGAGGGGGCTAAGATCGTAATTTGTGGGATCGTAAGTAGGATCGTAAGATCTTACCTATACTGTAAAAATACATAAATTTATATATATATGCTTCCTAAAATATTAAATATAGGCAAAATAATTCCAAACATCTATAATTTAGATAAAATAAAGGTCTTATACAATAAGCAAAAGTTCTTTAACATGTTGTAAATCACAAACAACATGAGCAATGTCAAAATTCAAACATAACAAGTTAACAACCATACATAAAACAAAATTCTAGAGGTTTATCATATAAGCAAGTCATTGACATTAAAAATATCCATGATTTCATCTTCCATGGGATCTTGATCATCATTGTCAATGTTCTCCTCTTCTTCTATTTCATCATCATCATCATCCTGAAGGTCTAGATCCAAATAATCTTTAGATGCACCATCTACATTGCTACCAACATCCCCAACTTCATCATTTTCATTTGCCACCTCTAGGTCATGTGCACCATTATCACCATCCAACTCCAACCCTTCATTAGTAGATAAATTTTCATCATCCTCCACAATCCACTCATCATCAAAAGAAACACAATCTATATCATAATTCATATCTTTGCCAACATGTTTCCTCTCCATTAATTTGGAGTTGTATATGACAAAAACAAGATTATTCATTTTCTTTTGGTGTAGACGATTCCTTCTCTTTGTGTGAACCTAAACAAATTAGGGAAAAAAAGAAATGAGATTTATTTGCAAAAACAAATATACATAAACTCATAATCTATAAAATTTTACCATCTCAAAAGTACTCCAATTTCTTTCACATCCAGAAGAACTGCAAGTCAAACTCAATATCCTTATTGCAAATTTTTGCAATTCTGGATGTTCATATCCATATGAATCCCACCATTCAGCAGGTGCTTTTTGAGTCCTCATATTTTTTGCTGCTCTACTACCAAAAAATCCTCTTGCATGTTTGAAATCTTCAAGTTGTGTATCAATTTTATTGAACTGCTCATCATCAGGCACCATCCTCTCCATACATTGATACAATCCTCGTTTAACTTCTCTATCTGCTTTGAAATCATTACTATAATGGAAGTGAGGATTCAAGTAATAGGCTGCAGCATGCAAAGGCCTATGGAGTTGAGCATCCCATCTTTCATCAACAATATTCCACAATGGTTGGTAGCTAAAAAAATTACATAAATCAAATTAAATTTTATTTATATTTGTAAGAAAAAAAATTAGATTATTGAATATCTAAGTAAACTAAAAAATAACTTACATTTACCTTTTTTTGACATTTTTAAAATTTGCTTGTAGTTTCTCTTTAGCACGGTCCATCTCCTCATAAATAAATCCCATGGCTGGTCTTTTATCTGAATCCACCATACGAAGCACTTTGATAAGAGGATAGGCAGCTTTCAAGCATGTCATAATATTTTTCCAAAACCTACCATCTGAAACATAATTCTCAACCATTTTTCCATCCTTTATTTTTGCAAAACGGCTAAAACTCCATTGTGTAGACCCAAACATTGCTGTCAAAGCTCCTTTATTATCCAAATGATAACCCAAAGTCAAATAAGCAGTGGCAAATCGAGTAACAGCTAGCCTAATCAAGTCTTTGCCTTTAGTGAAGGTCTTTAGCATGGAAATCAATAAAGCTCTTGAATAAATGAAGGTTGTGATTTTTCTTCCCTTTTTTATTGTCTCATTGTGAACCTTGATTTTTTTCTCAAAATCTTCTAACATCAAATCAATACAATGTGTTGCACAAGGAGTTCAATACAGTTTCCTCCTTTTCTCCATTAACATTTGCCCAGCTGCTTTATAATTTGCAGCATTGTCTGTGACAACTTGGACAACATTTTCTTCACCAACTTCTTCTACAACTTCATCTATCATTTTGAAAATTTTATCTGTTGTTTTGCATATGTCTGAAGCATCTACATATTTTAGAAACACTGTCCCTTTAGGGCTATTGACCAGAAAATTACAAATAGATCTTCTCTTCTTATCAGTCCATCCATTTGTCATAATTGTGCATCCAGTTTTCTTCCATTCAGCTTTGTGCTCTGCTAGTAATTCTTCTGTACGGGTCATCTCTTGCTTCAAGTACTTTTCTCTAATCTCATGATATGATGGTGGCTTGAATCCAACTCCATATTTTCCAATCAAGTAGCACATCTTCTCAAATTCAGGATTCTTTATACAATTGAAAGGTATGGCACTTGTGTAGAAAAATTTGGCAACTTGTTGACATGTTTCTTCTCTTAAATTCTTCTTATACATCTGATTAATAGTTGATTGTGTGCTTGGATTTGTACTCCTCTTGAATATAGATGCCAATGCCACATCCTTCTCCTTTCCTCCATTATTAGTATCCTCCATGCTATCCTCTCCTCCATCAAACCCATGCCTTTTTTTAGAACTTGATTTTTCCTCCATATCAATCAAAATCTGCAACATAAGTTTCTTTACATCATCAGGAACAGAAATGCAAGCACCAATATCCTTTTTTGTACAAGGCAAATGATGCTTTAACCGGTAGACACCTCCTATTAAAGTCTTCTCATAATATTTGCATTTAATCTTTCTAGCATCATTTTCAACTTCATAACCATGCTGCCATCCTATATCACTTTTATTTCCTGGAGTATTTTTACGTACAATCTTTTTACTTGCACCCGTACTCCCACTTGCACTTGCACCACTAGATGAAGCCATTTTTTAGCTTCAAAAATATCAGAAATCCAGGTAATATATCCTATATTATAGAAATCCAAGTATGTCTACTCTCAGTCTCTTACGGTTTACCTCCCAGGTCCCAGCAGAAGTGCAGAACCGACGTCCTCTGTTTTCCCCTGTTCGGAGTTCAGCTCTTGTGTATTTGAGCAGCGTCTTCTTCGGCGACATTCTCTTCTTCGGCGATGGATGGGTGTCCAATAGCTCCAAGCAATCCGGCGACGTTCTCTTCTTCTTCTAAGTTGGATTTTCTGATTAGGAATTTCTGGATTTCGGGAATTCGGGAATGGGCTAAATGTGTTTTTTCTTAAAACTTTAAACAAAAACGCAGTCGTTTTGAGGGAAATCAGAAGCAATATCTACCCTTCGATGGGATCGTTTGACACGCACGATTCAACCGATCTTATGGTGAAAATCACGATCAGGCTACGATCCCACCGTCTGCGATTTTTCTCTGGGATCGAACTCGGATGGCTGTGTTTGAGACGTAAAATCGCACGATTTTATGATGTAAAACGCGATTTTGACAACCATTAAATTGAGTTATTGGAGGCTATTACTCATCTGCTAGTTATTTTGAGGTCATTTCAGGAAATTGAAGTATATGAAAGTTTGGTACTACAAACTTTTTTCTCACTCACTGTTTGTAGATCTCTAGCTCTTCCACGTCCAAAGGAGGAAACTTTGTCAAGACATTCTATTCTTGGTCCTAACGGACTTCAAGGGAAGTGGCAGCCTCCAGTTATTGATAAATGGGTATGTTAATATTTAGTTGTGTGTCCATTCCATTTCAAAGATCTGCTGACTTCTTTTTCTGGATGTAGGTCAGATATCAAACCAACATAGATCTATCTCCTGTTGAAATACCAAGGTTGTGATTTATTTAAACTTCTGCCATGCTTTTTCAGCATTGGCTTGTTAGTTATGCTTAATGATAGTATTGGTTAGAGCCAATCTACTCTATTGAACTCTGTTTAAAGATCCAGTTTCAATAGGAAAATAGCAGCTTTATGTGATTCATAGGAAGGAGCTTTATATTTTTAATTTTGAAGGTTAGACTGCATTATGACTAAAACTGTTCTATTTGGTTTTCCTTCTGAACTAACAGCCTGAAGCATAGTTTAGAAGATGGACCTCTGGATATAAAAGATAGTAGCATCTCAGAAAACAATAAAATTGCTTTAGAATCAATTTCTACCCACAATGAGGATTGCCAGACCCAACATGCTGAAGAACCTTGTTCCCTTATCTCTTTTGAAGCAACAGAAGTCCATCCTCAGGCAGATATTATCAGACAGCCTTCTCCTCCACCTATACTTGCTGAAGTACAAGATTTGGTTCCTGCAGTGTCAGCTCATGTTACAGAGGCAGGATATAAGACAAATGCTCCATCATCAGATAATTTTGTTCATGCTGACTCTCCTCTACAACTTCACATTGTGAGAGTCAATGATCATTGTTCCCCCCATATATTGTTCTTTAGGTTAACATCTATGAGGTGGCATGCCTAAGATCAATATAAACCATTCAAGAAAGCAAGATAATACTTTTGCCCTCTGCATTCTGACATTCGTTATTGTTTCTATTTGCAGTCAACCACTATGATGGAGACTTTTATGAAACTTGCCAAGTCAAATAGTAACAAAAATTTAGAGACTTGTGGTGTCCTTGCAGGCTCTCTTGTGAGTGCTGATAATATCTTTTGGATAAGAACAAGGAAAATTTTGATTGTGTATGTGCGTGTTGATTAGATGGATGTTATTTTAATTTTGTTGGTTGTATAATTTTCACTTATGTGCTTGGGAAGGAAGCTCTGAGTTTAGTGATTCTTATTGCAAATACTCCTGATCTGCAGAAAAATAGGAAATTTTACATTACAGCTCTAATCATCCCAAAGCAGGAGTCAACATCAGATTCTGTATGAACTTTTTCGTGTACTTTGGGCTATTTGTATTTATTTTATTTGTTTTTGAAATTTTACGTTTTTATACATTCTGAGCAGTGTCAGACCACAAATGAAGTGGAAATTTTTGAAGTGCAGGATAAGCTAACTCTTTTCCCCCTTGGATGGATTCATGTGAGATTTCATAGCTTGTTTTTGAACCTGTTTACCTTTCCATACTTTTTGTCTTCCATTCTGCTGTCTTAGAAAAAAAAAAAAAAGTAAACTGAAGTTTTCTTATGATGGACTGTTGCTTCATTTTGCTCATTTTCGTATAGTATTTTGCTGTTTCTCTAAATTTCCAAAACTATAAATTACTAGTCTTTCAATTTTGTTAACACTAATGTCAATTATATATAAATGTCAATTGCCAGACGCATCCTACACAGTCTTGTTTCATGTCTTCCATTGATCTGCACACCCATTATTCTTATCAGGTGCGTTCACAAGGTTCATTAACTCTTAGGGTTAAGATCATTGTTTGCGTTTACTCTGTGCTAGTTTGGGAGGAGGAGGTTTTTACCCCTAAGGAGTGATGTTAGAAAAGGGAATAATTGCTACTGATCGAAAGGCCTTATTTGATACTGATTGAAGAAATTTCATTCCACTTACATATGCAATAGGAAATTTTGGGCTCTACCCAACAGTTTTTGGATATTTAACTATTATCCCTATGGTTGAGATTTGAGGATATCATTCATTAAAAACATACACATGAAAATAATTTTACAATTTCCATGTAGCCTTTCAACCAATTCAGTGTTTATTCTTTCTGCTAAATCTCTTGGGCTGATGATGGTAAACTTGAAGTTTATGGTACATTATTCTTTATGTCTCTTACAAATTCTTGATTCTTTAGATAATGCTGCCAGAAGCTGTTGCAATAGTCATGGCACCAAGAGATAGTTCCCGGTAAGATCAGATGTCACATAGAGATGTTTGTCTACTCTTGCTGCCCTTCTAAAAGGGAAATGATTGGAAACACAGGTGTTGAAAACTTATCTAATTTTGATATAATTTTTTGTCATCCTATTGTATAGAAAACATGGCATTTTTCGTTTGACTGCGGCTGGTGGCATGTCAGTCATTAGACAATGCCAGCAACGTGGCTTTCATCCGCATAGTCAGCCTCCAGATGGCGGCCCTCTTTACAAGGCCTGTACAGATGTTTACATGAATCCAGACTTAAAATTTGATGTCATAGACCTTCGATGATCAACTTTATGGTATTACGTGGATCATCTAGTGCTTCAATTGTTCATATTGCGTGCATTTTTTTAGTAACAATTCACCAGTGGAATTGATTGGTCCCACGGTGTCTGGCTGCATTTCATTTCCATTATGACAGTGTACTATAAAATTCAGGTGCTTTGAACAAATCTGCAACTTTCTACAGAGGCATCTATGTCACGTACTTCACATTATATGCTGATGGTGAACCACGTGTCTGTTCATGTTCATTTCCATTGTAGCATTGTAAAGCGCTTCCAGCAAGACGAGTCTGTAATAACTTATTTTATTTCTGTGATGTATTGAATAACTGAACTGCATTGCCATAAATATCAACAAATATATCTCCTCAGAGAGTCAAATTTTCTATTATAGTATTATCTCCAACATGAAGGAGATAGAAGACCCATCTGTCTTATCTTCCTCTGTGGAGTTGCTTTCCCTTAGGGAAAAGCTATTCTGTGACAGATGAATATGTGCGAATGATCAATTTGGACTTTTTCTTCTATTTGGGTCCCCTGAACATATACAATCAAATCTTGCATGCACCATAATATCAATTGTAAAGTGGATATGGCTCATTCAATAAATGCAGGATATGGTTTTGCATAAGCCAATGGTTTCTGGTAAAATCATTTCCGGGTAGAAAAATGCCCCAACAGGGCCCTTTAGAAAACAAGGGGTGGGGTTTTTTTTTTTTTTTTTGGGGGGGGGGGGGTGTCTAGGTCTCATGTTGTGGCAAGTACTGACATAGAAACGAATGACTTATTTATTTTGGGTGTCATCAAGGTTCCTGCTTTACTCAGTGTTGTATGTGGAGAGATTGCTCGCATGAAAACATGTTAAAAATGGATTCTGTCTTGGTGTAAGAAGGAACAACAGTTATACATACAAGAGATTCTCACCTCCTATGCTAAAGAGTTTGCCCACAATGGCACCCATCTACAGTGCCTCTTCAACCCCCGTGATTTGTCTGTCTAACTAATCTTTTGACTTCTTTTGCCTCTACTATTGAAAGGAAGATTTTAACTTTCAGCCTTCCCAATTTGAAGTCAATACATGACTTCAAGTGCACCGTTGAAGAGGAGCCAGTAGAAGAGAAGTTCCAACCTAGAGTATAAAATTAATATCCCCTTTATCCAAAATTGATCACATAACTGTATCCGTAAAGGGAGAACAAATAAGTTAAAAATATAAAAGTTGTTATATACATTTGTCTGTCTAATTGATATCCCTTAGAATTTAATTTTAAATATCACTTTTGATGCATATAACTTTACAGCTAAAAATATAATTTTTATGTATTGAAAAGATATCTCTTCAAGTGAGATAAAAGAAATTTGAGACTATTAAAATGTAGATCTACTTTTTACTAATTTAAAGAGGTGAATCAGTCAATTAGCATACAAATTTGTTTAATCGCGATATAAATGCTGAATAGTTAAAAAAAATAAAGAAAAACAAAGAAAATGGAATCCAAATCCAAACATATGATAAAACTACACTATTCTGCCGTCAAATTATTTTTTTTTTATTTGACAGTTATTTGTGATTGCTTAAATTAAAGACAAGAGGATGTTCCTCTGACTTGAATCTCTTTTTGTATGATGGTAAGAAGAACAAATGGCTAGGACTAAGTCTATTCGTAATTTCTTAAAGAACAAGTCATCCTGACTGGCTGTTTTTTAGACAAAAGACTCCAGATATTATTCCTTTAATTCAGCTGGATTAGTTTGCGGTTGCAATCACGTTCCTGTAATCAAGCAAGCTTTTACTGACTTTGCTACTTCCTCGTTTCCAGTTTTCCAACTCGTCACAGAAAAACATCTTCTCCGTTTATCGACTCATATATTCTTTCTTTGTCTCCGACAATAGTGCCCAAAATTATTTCTTCCTCTTTTTCGGGGAAAACGTTCAATCTCATAAACTCATCGCTTCAAGTCCTCGAAATTTGTGTAAAAGGTAATACCTGCTCTTCGTTTTGTCCACTGCATCTTAAAATCTTTCTATATTTCTTCTATCCTTTTGACTTCCAATCAAAAGATCCTCCGTATTTTAAACCCCTGAATCTCTCCTCTTTTTCAACTTTCATTTGAATTCCTTCCCTGTTACCATTGGTTATTCTGGAAAATCTTTTCCGGTTCTCAAAATTCTGTAATTTTTTTTTTCTGCGGGGAAAACCAGTGGCCATGTGCTCTGAAACCAGTCCTCTTCGTCTTTCTTTCTCCCATGATCTCTCTGAACTGCAAGTTTTATCATTTAAACATGACGAGTCAAATTCTGAATTCCAATTTAGTGGTAGCAGTAGCCGTGAGTTTGATTCATCTTCTGCAGATGAGCTTTTCTCAAATGGTGTGATCCTCCCCGTTAAGACTCTGGAGAAATCCACTTCCCGGAAATATACCCGGCATGGCGAACCTTCTTATACTAAACTTCCTCCTCGTCCATGCCCTCCTCGTGTTGACAGAATGAAGAGTCTAGATTTGAGTTCTGATTGTGACAGAAAATCTCAGTCCAAGTCTTTCTGGGTATTCAGTAGAAGTAGAAGTATGAATTCTGATGCAATTGCAACGAAAAGCTTTTTTAGCCATTTACCTCTGTCAAGGAGCAATTCCACTGGTTCGGTGCCAAATGGGAAGAATATGAGTCCCAAGGATGCGCATAAACACAACTATAACAGGCAGCCATCATCATCGTCATTGTCATCTGCCTTAAATTTGTATCGAGTGCAAAAATCTGGTTCAGGTAAGAATTATGGAGGATCTTACGGAAATGGTCTTCGGATTAGTCCTGTGTTACATGTACCAACTCCTTGCATTTCTAAGGGAACTTCCAATCTCTTTGGTTTGGGTTCATTTTTGCGTGTTGGGAAGGTCAAGAAGACCAAGCACTGATTGATTGTCGATATACTGATCTTGGCTTTACCAGAACTACCATTTGTTCCGATCAAAGATCAATAGTATCTTTTGTGAATAATCATGCCAACAAGAGTATCCCAACAACAGGAATAGGAATCCATGTTTAATGTTTTGTGTCCCATCTCATCTTGCTCTCTTCTGCTGATTCCTCTCAGAAATGGAAGCCCTTTTTTGTGTTTGCTTAGATTATTTCAAGTACGGAAACTTTGCTCATTTTCTTATTGTCATCGGTTCTAATTAAATAACACCAGTTTGCTCATTTTATTATCGCCGTGGATTCAGATTAAACAACACCGCTTACTCAAATTAATTTTTTTCTGAATGCGTAAGTTGATCAGAGAAAATATGCAAAAGCATGCCATTAGACTTGGACTTAAAGAGACAACCACTTTTTATTAAAAAAAATTTAATTCGAACTACGGATATTTTGTCTTCAATTGTGAGATTATGACAAGAGGTGTCAACTTCAGGAAGAGGTTTGGGACATACAAGTCCATGGTGAAGATGAAACCTTCACTCTTCAAAGTTTGTTGTGTGGGTTCACCTAATAATTAATTTAATGGCGGTCAAATCAATGTATGTAAGCATAAGGAATAGAGCCCTGAATAATATTAAGAGTGGTAAAATATTTAAATTATTAAATATATATAGGAATTAGAAATTCAACTTTGAAAATAAAGAAAAGACATAAAATTCTTAAAAAATATTAAATATCATTTAGGATAGAGATCATCAGCGAGATAATTAAAAGATTATATTAGGAGGTCCTCTTGTATGCTTCTAACATCAAACCTAACAGCATCCCTTGCCTTTGAATTAGGATGCACTTGCATTATTATTTCAATAAATTAATAAATAAACTCTTGGATTAAAATCCCTCTTGTGGGGATAAATTCAATAAATTTATTATTGGTGATATGAATTATATCTAGGAGTGTCAATTCAAGCTCAAATATTGGATTTGTATTGAATCAAAAGTTAATAATAATTTAAATAAATTCATTATAAATCTAACTTGAATAATAAGATTAAATTTGTATCAATTTAACCTTTCACTAAAAATTTGCATTGATTTAGTCTTTGTAAGAGTAATTCTACTTTAAATTTTAGTTCTTTTACACATGAGATGCGGTTACCGAATTATTGTATGAAAGAATTAAAATTTGATGTGAATTTAATCTTACAAGAAGTACATTGATATAAACCTTTAAAGAGAAAC
The DNA here is from genome assembly GCA_020226215.1 of Sindora glabra. Lineage (NCBI taxonomy): Eukaryota > Viridiplantae > Streptophyta > Magnoliopsida > Fabales > Fabaceae > Sindora > Sindora glabra. The sequence goes on from CM035227.1 coordinate 3,865,229, forward strand.
CAAATTAATATAAATTTAATTTTACAAGGATTAAAATAGGGTTTTATTCATAATCTTATCGTATTACGTTAACTAAATTAACTCATTTAATACATTTAATAATTTTAATTAATAAAATTTATATAATAAATTTATTTATCAAACTTAATTTAGGGAAAGTGACTTTCCTTTTTAATTAAATAAAATATTATTGATATAAAAAATAAATCTTAAAATTGAGTTTTGAATATTTTATATTTATTTTATTGAATTTTATAAATTTATTTTACTATCTTATATATTTGATAACAATATTTAATTTTTCATTTAGAACTTGATTTTGTATTTTATTTTTAATGTATATGACATTACTATTTAATTAAAGAAAAATACTTTCCCAAATCACCTTATATTGAATAATCTCAATTTTCCTCTCTATTTTTCTCTATTTTCTCCCTTTTATCTTTCTTCTCTTAACCTTTTTCTACTTCCCTCCATACTCTCTTCTAACTTATCCTCTCTATCACTTTATCTCATCTAAATCCTCTATTTGTTTTTCTCTGCTCTGTTTTTCTTCCCATCTTTCTCTCTCATCTTTTTGTATCGTTTAACGCTGTCCCCTCTTCAATGGTTCTGCATCCATCCCTTTCTCTCTCGCCTCCTTATTTTCTATTGCTTCCACCCCTAAAAATGTACCAAATGTTACATTGAAAAAGTATTTGGGCTGTCTACAATATTGACAAATATAATTATTAATTTTGACCAAAATCAAATGAATACGAGTTAATTGAAAGTAATGAAAAAAATAAAAAACAAAGACTTGAATATTTTTATTTTGAAGTTATTTTTTTATAATATTTTTTTAATAAATTAAGTATAATGATATTTTTTTAATTAAAGAAAATATTTTAATTTTTTACATCAAATAAGAGATAGCATTTTTCCTTATATTTCTTAAAAAATATTTCATTTTTTAAAAATATATATTTCTTAAAATAGTACTTTTTTGAAAATTTTATTTTTCATGGAAATAAACAAGCCCGTGCAGAAATCCTCTATTTTAAAGAGGGATGCACGGCCTAATTTGGACACCTTTAAACAGGTACTGATTCGATTTGGCACAAATATCTGATATCATTGGTCCGGCCAACTATCTCTTAATTCACTTACTCGGGCCTACAAGGCCTCTTGGGCTCATTTACTTGAACACGACTTGTTGGGCCGTTACGCGGTAATGAAGAGGAGGCATGAGAGTGCTTTGCAGGTGAATTTTATGATGTTTGGATTCGAAAATTGAAATTAGTAATTTAATTATCAAGAAATTTTAATTTTATAAATTAAAATGTTTTATTTGCAACAATAAAAAGATAGAATTTATGAATTAATTAAAAATTTTAGATGAAGAATTTAAGGTATCAAATTTAATATTTTAAATTTAATCAAAATAAATGTTATTTTACAAATTTTATATTTACTCTTCAAAAATCATATTAGCTAAAAAAAATTTATTCATGACAATTAAGCAAAAATATATCCTTCTCCAAATATAAAATTTCAAAATCCCTAATATTTTCTAAATGTTTTATCCAAATATAATATAGCGATCTTAAAACCTAGGAGGATTTGAAATTTTTAAAAAATATTCAATTATATTTGTTAAAAAAATAGATAATAGTGATTGAATAATTTTAATCTAATATCTTTAAAGTTTATCAACTCACCTTATATTTTGAAATCTTGGGAATATCATAGCAAGCACTTGCACTGTAGGATCCATCAACCACAAGTGAGCATGCCATGTAGTTGATCCAGCTACTGCTAAATTGGTGAAGAGAGCTTGAAATTATGTATCAAGTGCTGCAAAAACAGACTAAACGAAGAACTCCAACGAACATAATATATTCACGTTGAATTTGATATGACATCTCATATGAAAATAAGAATCCTTGTTACCGAGATTCAACATCCAAAATTTCTTAAAGGTTTTATACTTTTTTTAACATTTAGTGTTTGATCCCTACTTTTTACATGTATGCATATTATAGTTTAGCAATTCTTACCGTTACCCAAAAAAATAAATAAATAAATAAATAAATTGAAGTCCTAGGTACTCCACTGAGATTCATAGAATGTCTCCAGTTTCAGGCAGGAAAACCCACAACGGATCTTCATTCAAACGCAGGAGACTTTTGCTTCCAGTCTAGCATCAGATGTAAATAACATAAAGAATAGTTTACTTAACTAGTTTTGTAGATACTATCACTCGATATAACTCATCACCACAAGTTACCAACCCCAGAAGGAACTCAAGTCTTCGCTACTGTTAATTGGACACTTACTTCTTCAAACTGCTAGCTCAATAAAAAGGCTGAAGTGGAAGTTTAAATTGGAATTAATACATGTAAAAACAGATTAATGCTTTCCCAATTCTGGAAAGCCAGCTGAAGAAACAGTTAAAACAAAATTTACTTCCGTTTTTAATATATTAGTACTGGAAAAGCAGGGAGAGCTAGCCATATAACAGCACAAATTACGCATGTATCATTTCATTTTTTTTTCCCTGCAACTGATGAATTGACTTAAACCAACTAAATTTATTTCACTATTTTTATCACAAAAAGAGGAAGGATGACAGTTTACTACTTTTTTACTAACTGAAAGACATAGCATTGCATCAATATCCACATTAACAACATTAAGGTTTCCAAGTCATTTGTACAATCAAGATAAATTTATCTTCATAACAATCATTCTCTCTTTATAACATCTTCCTGAAACCATATTCATGTCTTCTGAAATGAACTCTGATCTTTGAGACCAGAGTTCAAGATCCACTGAGATATTAAGATCTGTTGATTTGGCTTCATGAGATAGATTCGCATATTAAAAAGAATAAAATAAAGTTTGTGACCAGCTTACCATTCGCAAAAGGTACAACAAATTATTTTGTGATGGATGAGCTATAACTTGATTCTGCCGAAACAAAACTTGTTCTCTTTATTGAAAGAGTTCCAAAAATTGGAAGTCAGTGAACAGACAGTTAGTCCAAAACAGTATATCCGGTACAAATTTCTACCATTTTGATGGTACATTGAAGATTTTCACAGAGTAATAATCTTATTCTGAGGCAGCTGCAGCCAACTAAATTCAGACGAACAGATGCCAGAATCTCATTTTCATTGAACAAAATTTCTAATTTACATCCATGAATTGCCAATTACCATTATTTATGTCACAAGGTATAAGAAGTGAGGAAGCAAGATGCTTAGACTTCACTTCCCAGAAACCGTTCATGATACCACTTCAGCCTTCTGGCCTGCAGAATCAATATTCAGAAATTGTAATTGGTTATCCAAATTAAATGCACAACTGGAAAACAAAGAGAACCAGGAAAGAATAACAAATTGATGGTCAATTACTCAGCTTTACCTCATTCAGGAACATCAGCCACTTTGTATGATTGTGGAGTTACCTCAGTCAGCCACAAACCTGGAAAAAGTGACTGCAAAAACCGAACCAGAAAACCAAAGTTAAAGACAAATTTAAGGATTCTCAGATGTAAACTCAACTTTGGAAGAAGACCAATCATGTGCAAATGATGACATAACAGAGGATTGGGCAAATTTTTTTGTATTCTCCAGCAGAAAACATAATTGGAAAAAAAAAAGGAAAATAGCCTTACATCTAATTGCTTCTGCACAATCTTAGGCCTCCTCTTAGGCCTTCTAGGAGGCTTCGTTCGAATCATAGCTTTGAAATCTTCTTCCACCTCCTCTCTCGATAAAGAAACAGAAAACTTGATTCTCTCATTCTTCTCCAGGCCAACTGGTTTCTCCTTGGTAGCCATAGCTTCATCAACCTTAATCGGCGAAAGGCCCACATCACACTTTTTATCTTCCTCATTGGGTGCCTTGCACGCAGCTCTTCTCGTCCTCAAATTCCACGGCCTGGCATTGGCTGCAACGTCATCTTCTCGACTGCCTTCCTTCAAAATCGAAACTTTGAGCTTCTTCGCCGCCTCTCTGAGATCGACCATGATTTTTTCACGCACAGCCTCGAAGTTGTTGTTGTTTTCGTCACCAATATCTTTCTGAGTATTGCCGGGTGGCGATTTCCGTTTCGAATTGCGCAATGGGTTTTGGGGATGATTCATGGAAAATCGTGGTGGGTTGACTGGTTTTTGCAGCGATTGATTGAATTTGGATTGGAGACGGGAAGATCGGCGATCGAGTGAGGATGGTTTGGCGGAGGCGTCGGGTGAGACTTTGACACACCTGAGAAATCTGTGGCTGCCCCATTTCAAGCATGGCAAGGAGAAGTTGTGTAGTGGCTTTGATCTTTCAGAATCCATGGCCATGTGCAAACGCTTGTTCTATCCTGCTACTATCTGTTTTTCTCGTATGTTCGAAGCTGAACTCAGTTTTTTTGTGTGAAGTTTTCGTTTTTAGTGCCTCTAAGGAAATCGGTGCATAGAATTTTGGTGGGTTAGATTGAGATAGAATTGGAGAGGGATGGCAGAGAAATGGCATGCAGAGTTTGTATGCACAGCAATGAAACAATGGGGGGAGGGAGGGAGAGAGAAGCAGATAGCAGTTTAACGTTCGGTTGGAGTTTCGGTAGCTGCCTTCAAGCAAATTGGTAGCATTTTTTTCTTTTGTATAAAAAAAAATTGCTTACTATTTTTAGGACTTCTTTTTTTCTAATTTTTTTCCGTCTCTTTTTTAATCTTTTATTTATTCTCCTACGTTATCGAAATGGGATTTAACAGAGTTACTGAAGCCAGTATCTAATCTACCCAAAAAAAAGGGGGAGGGGGAATTGTTGGCATCATTTGACTCTGAAATCAACTTGATTTGGGTTGTTTTTAATTTTTTTTAAAGAAGGTGATTAATAAATAAAATTAAATCTTATTTTTCATGGTCAGTTTAAATTCACAGGACCTGGATATAACCTCAACACAAGAAGCAAGGGAAAAAAAAGGCCGGGGGGGGGGGGGTGGAATAGAACACAAATGAATTTTTTTAAAAAAAGATCCAATCTAATTTCAGCAATGTTGGACAGAGCAAGGGTATTCGCTGGGCTTGTGATGTGTCGACGAAAGAGGTACAAGTCTAGCTTATCCTCGAAGCATAACAAAGATTTGTGTGCATGAGAGCTGACAAAAATCAAGACAAGAGGATTAGAGTCATGCGTATTTTTCAGGTTCAAACTTTACCTATAAAAATTATATTGATACACATTTTTATAACTTTTTAAAAGATTCATATATTATATAATTTCTTATTAAAATTTCTAATTTTTACATTTAAAATTACTAATTTTATGTATTTATTAAACATTAAATAATTACAAATTTGGAACTTATTATAGAGAAACTAGGATTTTATACCAAAAAAAAAACTTGAAATTAAATAATGGTTAAATTATACTTTTAATCCCTATAATTTGTTTCAATTTGTAATTTTATCCTTTTACCTTTTTTTTCTTTGTGATTAGTTTCCTACCATAATTAATATTGAGATTTCCATATCTAATTATCCAATCTGATAAATGTTTATCAATTTATATAATTACATCATGATATAGAAATGAATAAAGCATCGAATAACTAAAATTATTAAGAAAATCAAGAATCATATATAATTCCAATTTTAGTGAATTCAATTTCACGGTATTAATATTTATTTCAAATTGCTTATCCAATGAATGACACTTTGTTGCACCGTCATATAATTGTATAAGTCCACAAAAGCTAGTTATACTGGAAAACTGCAGACAAAAATCTCTTCACTAATAAGAGCTAATTACAAGTGAAAGTAAACCTTGAGAACCTAATAATAAGAAAAATGAAGTTACAAGTTAAAACCAACCATAGGGACTAAAAGTTTAATTTAACCTTAAATATTAATAAAAACGTATAAAATCTCTTAGTACATGACAATTACAATGTGTTATTATATTTTTTTAATAAGAGAAAAATACAAAATACCCATTCAATTTTGAGATATTTGAATGTTTATTCTTTTTTACTTTGAAAACTTAGAAATCACAATTTTGAAATTTTTCAAAACTTAGAATTAACATTTATTGTCAACTTAATTAATCATTTTTATCAAATTATATAATTTTTTTAAATAAAATTTACAATATTATAATATATCATTTTATCTCATCATTTTTTCACAAATAACTTTGCAACATATTTTTTATTATTTAATTAAATATATATATATATATATCAAATTTAAATCTTAATAATTATATAGCATAAAAATTGTTTACAAAAAATAACAAGATAAACTAGCATATTATAGTATTGTGATTATTATCTAAAGATATCAAAAAAATTATGTAATTTGATAAACTAATAAATTAAATTAACATTAGGTGTTAATTTTAAATTTTATATAGTTTAAAATGGTAATTTCTAAATTTAAAAAAAAGGATAAAATTTAACCAAAGGAATATTTACATTTTTATCTTTTCAATAAACTTGGATGTCATGTGCTAATTGAGAAAAAAATCCTCACTTTTATGGTATATTTGAAAATTATGAGGGAAAAACAATGAAAGAGAGTAAAAAGGAAGGAAAGTGATGAAAGGTTCCAAGAATGCTTTCCTTCCATGCTTTTGGATATTTAAAAAATACTTTAAAATTTTTTATATTGGAAGAGCATAAAATAATAAGTAATAGATAGAAGGTTTTGGACAATTAAACTCCATTTCAAATAATAAATAAATTAATTTATAACTTCTTAATTTAAATAATAAGTTATAAATTAACCTTTGAAAGTGTTTCAGGAATTAATATATTAAAAAAAGATAAGTTTTGATTTAATAGCTTTTACTATTTTTTCAAATTTTTTTCAAATTTTATTAATTTACAATATTATAAAATATAATTAATTTAATTATTAATATAATTATATTCTTATTTTAAATTATAAATATATAAAAATACATATGTAAATACATATATAATATTATAAAATATAATTATTTATATTTTATTATAAATAATAATAAAATAAAATTTATATAAATAAATATATAAGTTCATAAAATATAATTAATTAAATATTAGATACTATATCTTTATTTTGAAGATCTTAATTGTATTAATATAATTCAATTTTTAAATAAATAATAAATATGAATTATATAAACTTATATATCTATCTTTATCAATACGTTATTTTATATCATTTTATAATTTTAATTAATTTAATAATTAATTTTATAAAATACTTCTTATATAATCAACTATTAGCTTATTTATCAACTATTAATTAACTTATTAGTTACTTGTGTGAAATAAAGCTTTATTCATAAATTCTTAATTTTTTCACCTCCTAAATTAAGACTCTAAAAGAAGTTATACCATAAGGTTCCCTTCCTATTTTTTCTTCATTCTTCCCCTTCCGAACATAATATTATTTATTTATGTCTAATTAATCTTTAACTGAGTTTGGTTTCCATGATTAACAAAACAAGTTACATAAATTTGCAATTTCAGTGCACATTGAAAAAACAATACTACATTAACAATGACAAGTTTATGCATGATTAAATATATGCCACTAACTATAAGTTCTTAACCCGTGAAACAAAAGCAGAGTATTGAGGTTTTAACATAAATCTTGATAGGTGTAGGATCAATTTTTTTCACATCGTCTTAAATCATAATCTCCATATGATAAACCCGAATTTATTTTATTCTATTTATTATCTATTAAGTATATTGAAGTTGCTTCAAATCTAGGAAAACCTTGAGTAGTACTCGGCAATAATCTGATTATTATAAGACTTTCATCTTCTATCACTTTAAGTCTACCTTTAAGTAAATTATGCATATTGAAATGTTTTGTTTTGTAGTAAATGTGAGTTTTCAGATATTGTAAGGTTTGCTTCCTCTGTAACCTCCTTCCAATCTGATTCTACAAAATTACTGCTATTGCCAATAATAACAACAACAATAATAATAATAAGCACTTTTCCTTATTGGTTCAATTAAGCATGACTGTGTTGAAAAATTATCTCTTGAAAAGTTTCTAATTTATTCATTCTCTATCTTGCTGGTTGATTGAATATCTAAAATTTTTCTGAGAAGTTTTTGATTGAATATGATGTGACCTTCTAAATTTAAAATATTTTTGTATAATAATAAATTAATATAAAGAAAATATGGAAGAAAAATTCATATAGATAATAATTTTTTATTTGGATGGAATTGAGGTAAGAATTTTGTGTGAAATAATTGAGAAAAATTTGATAAAATGAAGTATTTAAATGTTATAGTGTGATTAAAGATAAATAAGTGAATATGGAGAGAAACTAGGACATTTACCAGTTTTGCCTCTAACTCATCCACTTTTTTATTTTTTCAACATAATTCATTATTCCCCTTTTTTTAACATTTCCACTCTCTCTCATCTTTCTCTTCATCATCTTCTTGCTTTCTTCTTTCCTCTATTAATCCAAGGTACCAACCTTTATTAATTGCATTTATTCGTCAATCTAATTAAGGTAAGCTTTCTTAAAGATTAAATTTTTATGTGGTTATTTTCAATTTTTCCTTTAAATTAAGAATGATTAAAGGTTTCTACTTCAAAGAAGAATTTAAAACCTTAATTCAAATCTTGTGATTTTTATATGATTAAGAGCAAGTCATCTACAATCTTAGCCCTTATTCATTTTTATTATACCACATGAGTAAACACCCTAGTGGTTTTAGATTATTATTGCATGAATTGAGTAGGTTAGAACTAGTTTTTCCATATCATCTTGAATTATGAAAAAATTTGAGAAAATGCTTGTTTGGATTTGAATTTCTTGTGGCAATTAGATTGTATAGTCTAAGGATACAATATATGATGCATCGATTGTGTATTACAACTTATGGAGTGAAATACGAAAGATTGAATCTTAAATGAATAACGCACTTGATGAAAATTTTCAAATGTCCAAGTGATAGTCAACCATGCCCTAGGACCTATTTCCTATGCAAGCATAGCCGACTAGTCAACTATTATGCTAAAGAATTGCTCTTTAGCTTTTTGTAGTTAGTTACATCTACAGAGTTGCTTTTGGGGATTGCATCATCTACTACATAGTCGACTACTATTACACACTCTTTAAAATATAATAATTTACAATTTATTTGGTCAAAAGAATAATGAAGATAATCAACATGTTTATAGTTAAATTGGAAATTTTGTGTGTGAATTATGAAATAAAATGTAAATGGTAATTATTGAACATTAGAATATGAATTTTATGAAAAATGGATAAGAAAGTTAAACAGAGCAATAAAGTATAAAGTTTAAAGTTATTATAAGTAAGTATAAAAGAGATTTATGGAAGAGTTTTCAAAAATATCCCTAAGGTACTATTTCTTATTTTTTATAACATCAGGCCTTATTCCTTTCATTTACCAAATTCTTGTAAATCTTACTTAAATTCTTTCATCTTCTTCTCCTTTTCTTATGAAATTGAGTAAAGCAAGGTGCAATTTTCACCTATTTCTTCAACTAATCTAGCTAAAAACATCATTCTTATCAAATTAAATCTTCATTTCCTTTAAGAATTAATGGTATTGTGGGCTTTAAAAAGGAAATGGAACCTTAACTAAGAATCTTGTGATTTTGGTATGATTAGGGTTGAAAGACATTAAAAACTAGCTTTCTAGCATTCTTTTCCATACTAGGTGAATGCATATTCTATACTTTCTTGTTGGATTTTATAAAGTCCAAGTTAAATTGCATGTTTTAGGTTTTATGACCTTATGAACATAATTATTTGATTTGGCATTGATTGATGAGAATAGATGGATTAAATAATGCATATGGCATTAATGGTATGTGATTATTACATATTTATAAGTTCATAATGATTGGTTAGCTGATTGTTGCATTAAATTCAAGTTTTAAGATGAATGAACAATGAAAAATTCAAAGTTTTGCAAATTTTCCATTTAGTAGTTAACTATATAGTTGATTATGCCCTAGAAAATACATTTTGGAAGGTAGAGCTGTCCAAATTTCACTCAACCAGTCCAAACCGATTGGTTCGATAGTTAAATAAGTGATTAGGGCTAATTGAAAAATATTTAATAAATTATAATGGTTAAAATAAGTTTTAAATTTTAATTTTTAACAAGTTAATTAAATTTAAAATTTTAATTCATTATAAATCATATTTGACTGATTCAAAGATAAAGAAAAGTTAGGCCTTATGAATACAAAAGGTAAGGAGTCAAAGACTATTGGACTAGTAAAGCAGCAATTAAAACGTCATCGTTTAAGGCATCACATGAGGCAAAACAAAAAAATATCTCTGACTTTGACAAAGAAAGGACTTCACATGCTCTACTCAAACTTCAAATCCATCTCTAAGGGTCTATCATGCCTTGTCTTAATTCAAATCAATCAAGAACTTCTCCATTCAAAGTCATCAAGCCTAAGAATATCTAAATGAAAGTTATCCATGCATGTAATTGCAATTATAGCTCAGTAGAGAAACAGAAAATAGACAGCGACCATAAATTGGGCTAAATTTTTTTAACACATCACGTGGTTCCATTTAAACAAACTTTATTCACAGAAAAAAAATAGAGTAGTCTCATTCAATATCACTCCCATCTATTTCTATTCTTAGAAATATTCTTTGTACTTTTGATTAATGAAATAAGCATTTTGATATGAGCTTTACTTCATCATTATTGGCCATTATGGTTTCATCCATGCTCATTCAGTGGCACATAGTAGTGCGAGTAGAATAACTTGGATGAGTAACAACCTGGGAGACAATGGTGACCAGCAAAAAATGGATTCTAATGAGAAAAGAAAGAGATATATTTATGGCTAACTTGAAGGGAAGTTTAAGCATCCCTCTCCCTGTTCTTATCTTTATTTCTTCCAAACTATATAGGTTTTCTCTCTGCTAATAAATTTTTTTCCTACACAATTAAACATGAGTTCTAATTACTTTATTTTTCACCAATTGCATTTATCAGTATTTTACTTTTCAGCCTTTCAATGTAGAGCCTTTCTTTTTAGACTTATTACATTATTTTGAGGTATTTGAAACTTCTCTAAATATATCTTCAGATATATCTTCATCTTTCTTAATAAAATTATTTTTACTTTCATATTCGTTTATAAAAACCCACAGATCTACATTCATAATTTTAATTTCTCTATTACTTATTGTTTACCTTAATTTAATGAATGTCTTTTATTTAAGCTCTTACAACAGCTTCTCAATAATCGCAGTAAGTATTTTATATTGCAGAGAAAAAGTAAGGTTTATGAGTAATAGGCAAAAAGTCACTGTGAGTATAAGTTTTAAGTTGAATATTTATTTAATCTATTATGAGATCTGACATTACATTGCATCATTGATGGAGCTTTAAGAAAGACATAAATTCTTCTGCTATCGTAACTGATATAAATCACTTAAACTGATTTCAAATTGATGCCTTTGGTTTTAAATGATTAGGGTAGTGTCAAAAGTTAAGAGCGGATCAATTAAATACTAAATTGAAAATTTTGGTTCAATTAAAAAATACTAATTTAACTTACTTGTAATCAATTGTGGACAGCCTTACTGGAAGGTATAGTTAACTATATAATTAACTATTTATTTATGAGTTACTTTTTAAAGGTTGGTAACTAATTATGGGCCTCCAAAATCTTTTTTAGAGCCTAGTAATTAAAGGTATACATGGGTTAGATAACCTATTCGACTTATAAAAATAATATATTTGTGCTTTTTTTGGAAGCTTGATTAGCAAATGGGCTTTTTTTTCTAGCTCGAATTTTAATCGGCTTAGGCTTGGGCTGTGATGACTCTTAAAACTATCCTTATCCAAAGTTCCAGACTAGATGACTCTTATTTGTACCCCTATCTCTGTCTCCTTCCTATACCTAAACTTATGATTGTGAGAGCAACTAAAACCTAAAACCTTCCTTTCCCTTGTCGAGTGTTGCCAAGTGCTACCTTTTAGCTATCATGAGTCTTGAACTATTAATTATTTAGTCGAACGACATTCTTTCAAAGTCGATTTGGGTGTTTCTCTATTTAGCATTCATTACCATTCACTAATCATTCTTGCTATTCTTCATTTAGCTAGCTATGAAGGGTGCTAGTCCTTCTGACATTTCTCTATTTAATTAACTTCCTTTCCTTTGCCAAGGTGAGTTCTTAGTCCTGAATGTCCTGATTGATTTCATGAAAATTACCTATTTTACCATAATATCGTAATATATATATATATCAAATGCAATTGTTTAAATTTTTTACATTTAATATATATTAAATATAGCTTATTTAACCTAAAATCAATATTATAATATAATCAAGAATTGTCTATTAGTTGTGTACATTTTTTGGAATTGTCTAACAACAACTTAGATAACTTTAACATAATGCTTAATTCCACTATAAGAAGAAATAGATGAAATATTTAAATAGAGAAGTAATTTACATAGATGAAAAATTAAAAAATTTCATATCTACATTATTAATGACCATGTTAATGAATGGTTAAATTTTCATATCTAAAATCTAAATCTTGATAATTATATTATGTGCCTATGAATATGATTGTGAGTTTTTACTATTTTACAGAATGTTATGAGTTTCTCCTACTTTATTAAGTGTTTATCAATTTTCATGTCTCTGGCATATTTTATGTGGCATAACCCTGCTATTCACTTGTTAGATTTTATCTTGCTTCCTCATGGGTTAAGAAGAGAGGAAAATGATTTAGATGTTGAAGTTAATGCACTTATTCTTCCATTTAATATTTTTTTATTTTCTAAGTTCTAATATATAAATGACTATTAATGAAAGTGAAGCTAATAATTCACTTAGCGGTCCTATCTAAGAGGAAAGAGCCAACAATGTTAATGATAAGGGAAAAAAGCTAACTTTCAAAATGTGGAATGAAATGACAAAGACTAATGATGGAAGTGTTAGATGCAACCATTGTCACAAGATTCTATTAAGAGATTCTAGTAATAATACATTTTATTTAAGTTGTCACTTTTCTCATTGTAGTAGACGTCTCATAAAAGAAATTAGAAAATATGGAAAACTAGTTTCTTATAAAAGTGATGAGGGAATTACAACTTTAACTACTTTTGAATTTGATAAAGAAGAATACCATAAATCTTGGACACGTTTTGTTTTGTGTGGAAAATAAGCATTAAATATTGTTAAGGAACCTATTTTTAGGTTACTTTTGCAAAGTGTTAATCTTAAAGTGAAGTTTATAAATAGAGTTACATGTAAAAGAGATGTAATGAAAGCTTATGCTAAAGAAAAAGACATTATGCTTGAGGATTTAGGAAAAGCACTTAGGAAGATATGTTTAACTTCTGATAATTAGAATTTTGAATATACCCGAGACAAATTTGTATGTATAATTGCTCATTGGATTGATAAAAAGTAAAAAAATACAAAAAAGGATAATTTTTTTAGAAGTTTAACCCTTCCTTTTACTGGGATTTCCCTAGTAGATGAGGTAGTTATGTGTTTAAGTGGATGAAAGATTAATGAAAAAATTTGTAACATTGCATTAGATAATGCTAGCTATAATGATGTGATGGCTACTTCTTTGAAAAGTAAAACTTTTATACAAAAAAATTATTATGTGATGGTTAATTTTTTCAAATCCATTATAGTTATCATATTTTAAATTTGATTGTGTAAGCTAGCCTAAAAAAATTGACAATGTTGTTGATAAGATTTATGATAGTATAAAGTATATGAAAAAATCTTCTATTAAAGTTCAAAAGTTTTATGATATGGCTCAAAAGAGTTTTCATTTGAATATAACAAGAAAGGTGAGAACTGATGTGTTTGTAAGGTGAAACTCCATTTATTTGATGCTTGATAATGCTATCTACTTCAAACAAGTGTTCATACATTAAGGGCAACAAGATTATAATTTTAAAATATTTATGCTTTTTAATGATGAATGGGAAAAAGTGAAAATAATTTATAAGTTTTTAAAGCCCTTTTATAATGTTACTTATAATTTTTCTACCATAAAGACTCCAACATCTAACATCTATTTTAAGGAGGTTTGGAAAATTCAGTCAAACTTAATAAAGGCAAGAAGGAATCCTCCCAATTTCATGGTTGATATGATTATAGACATGACAAAAAAATTTTAAAAGTATTGGGATGATTATAATTTGATATTTTCTTGAATTACTGTGTTAGATCCAAGGTACAAGCTTATATTTATAGAGTATTGTTTTAGTAAAATTTATGATTGTGATGATATTAGTTATCATGTAGAAAAGGTTAGAAGACTCTTTTTCAATTGTATGAATACTATAAAAAAGATTCAACTATTTATTAAGTTTCAAATATTGAAAGATCTGGAGAAAGTAACTTGATTGATAAGGATGATGTTGATGGCTTTGAAAACTATGAGCAGTTTTTCAATAGCAAATCTACTTTAAAGATTGAAAAATTAAATTTGTAAATTTATTTAGATGAACAAAATCTTAATTTGAATGTTAATATTAACATTATTAATTTTTAGCGTAAAAATGTAACAAGATGGCCTCAACTTACAACTTTAGCTCAAAATCTTCTAACCATTTAAATTTCTACTATAACTTTTGAATCAAATTTTAGTTTGGCTAAAAAAGTGATTAACCTTTGGAGGGTTTCATTGAGCAAGAAAACTATTCAAGCTCTAGTATGTTTGGAGGATTGGTATCACACAAAAGGCTTTAAATTAAGTAACTTATCTTATATTTATATATCTATTTTAAATTTATTTTATTTCATTTATTGACAAGTTACTTTTGTAGGGTTTTCAAATATATTAGGATGTTTTATTAATGATATCATTAATAGTGATGATGAGGAGAATGAAGTGATTGATGTAGAAGATGTTTATTAGGTAAAGTTTTAGTTATTTTGTTATTTTAAAATTATGAATTACTATTTATTTGTAGATTGCTATTTTATTATTTTAAAGTTATAAATTATTGTTAATGATTTTGTTGTTTTGGATTTTATTGTGGTTAAGTTGCATTTGTTTAGTGAAATTAAGAAAAAATAGAGTGTCATGTTGTGTATGGCTTGTTTGGAGTGTTCATTACCGCTAACATATTATGGTTAGGTTGCATTTGTTTAGTGTAATTAAGAAAAGATAGGTGAGCAAGTTAGGTGCTATGCCAAGCAGTACATATGGCAAATATTCTGTTTGAAGAGATGAAATTGTAATCGAACGAGTTAATGTTTGCTTCTTATGTTGCACTATGTCCAATTTTACCTAATGCAGTAAAAAAATCAAAAGGGCAGATCTGGGCTACGCAAAACAACATAGACACCATATGTAGCCTATTGAATTCATGTTTGAATTGAGTTTTTTTCATCATTTTCAATGTTTAGGACATATTTACTTTATATTTTTATGATTGTTATCAGGTGTGATGTTGTATATTCAAGTATGACAATGATTTTAAATGTATTGGCGATACTTTATCATGAATTTACTATTATATTGGTTAAATTACACAAGTGTAATTTTTTCTTTTTTTTTAGGCTTCGGGCTTTTGGACCATATTCGGGCTTATCAAATTTTTTATTGGGCCCGGCTTGGGCTAAATATTTTTTCCTAAATACGAGCTAGGCTTGGGCCATACTTTTTAATGCTATTAAATGTAAAAGGCTCGGGCCAAACCTGGTAGGCTCGACCCATGTGTACCTTTACCAATAATTAAACTATTGAGTCTCATATTTGTCTTTGAATCTTATTACTTGACTATATAGTCAATTATGATCCCTAGAGCTACTCTTGAAACTCCTATACCCAATACCTAATTTTTCATGAAAAATCATGACACCTAAGGCTCTAACATGGGATATATGTTTTTCAAATATTAAGATATGATAAAGTCTAATAGATAAGGGTGAGAGACATAAATTATAATTATGAAATAAGGAATTAAGCTAGTATATCATTTGATACATATTCTAAACATGTTATATTATTGTTTATAAAATAAAATGTGATGTGTGGCTATGTATGGAGGCATGGTATTGTATTATTAATGTGACAAATATGGCTTATGGCTATTATGAGAAGTAAAAGCTTTAAACAAATTTTAAATTGAGAAGTATAAAGGAAGTGATATGAATACTAGATAATTAATTCCTGGTAATATATTTATGAAAAGTATAAGGTTAGCTTTCGAGAAATAGTGATAAAAAGTTTGTGAAGGAAATAAAGCTAATTTAAAAGCTAAAAGGTTAGATATAAGTATTTATTTATTCCTTATTGCTTTAAATTTGGATATAGGATTGAATTGTAATTATTTTTAAGAACCTTTATGTGATATATTTATGATATAGTGGTTATATTTAGGTTTCTTGAAGCTATTTGGAATTTGAATTAATAATGTGATTGAATTTGTGTTAAGTTTTACAAGAGGATGATTTAATGGGTAAGTTATTATATTGATTGCTTGTTTAAATAAAATATTTACTCATTGACCTTTGGACTCACTTATTTATGATTTATTTTACAAATACTCAAGTCTAGTCATCACCATTTCCTCAAACCCTCAAAGCTAGACCAATTGGAAACTTATTATTTTAGCTGTTTAGTAACACTAAATATTTGTATATAAAATATCTGTTATGATCTTATTTTATGTATAGGCTTGGGTAGAGAATCCGAACATTGAATTCTTTTTAGGTTATTTAGAGTGGCTTATTCTTAACTTAGGAAAGTTATAATTAACTTTAACTTTTCATATTTTATAAAACCTTATTGATGAATGAAATGTTCCTTCTTATTAAATATTACCCTCTTTCCTGCTCATTGTTTAGTGAAGTACATAGGATTGTGATGAGTAAACTAGATTAAGCTAGTGAAAATTAGGTAGTAGGTTCCATATAGGTCACAATTGAGTTAGGATTGTGATTATTACAAGCCATCAATCTATTTTTAGACCTTCTGTAATTGACTACATAATTGATTATGCCTTTACTTTGAATGAATGCATAGTTAACTACAAGCCATTACTTTTAATGACTGCATAGTTAACTACAAGCCCATCCCTTTGTTCTATGTCAACATTAAGGGTAATTGTATGACACTAATGAAATTACATTATTTAATGTATGACAATTACCCTTAATTGCCATAATGACACTAATGAAATTACATTGTGGAATTTATGATAAGAGTATTAGGATTAAGAAGGGTAAATCTAGTCAATAAGATGTGTAATGCTTACGATTTATTTATTTTAGAATGCTTTTTCACTAAATCTTAAACTTATTCTTTTGTGTTTTACAATGTAAATATTCAAGATGTGATGCCTCATCCACCATCGCAACAAGAATGAATCCTTTAAAAATTCTTTTTTGATATGGCTTGGAGTAGTTATAGATAGTCCATGTAGATAAGGTTACTTGAAGTGTTGGATTATATAGCAAAAAGGGTAGAAAAAATGGAAATCTCCCTGCTAGGCCTAGTTAGGTTAGCTTATCCTTAAATTATATATTGTAAGCATGCATAACTTTTCTTTTTGTAAAACTATTTTGATAAATATAATTCTAGCATCTTTAGGTGCTATTTTTCATGTTGCTCCTTTTTAATATTTATGCATTCACATGTGTGTTGACTTGAGAAATAGGTTTAGCTAATAGAAACTAGTTATTTGGGTTTCATATCGATTACGACTAGAGTTAGGTTATGGCAAAATATCTTATCAAAATGGACTGTTCAAATCTTGGAGGACTTACAGCATACATTTTTAAGTTTAAAAGAAAATAGGAAAAATATTTGCAACTAATATAGCTTACTTGTAATGATATGACCAATTGAGTGTTAAAATGGCTTCATATGAAACACTCTATGGTTAAAGGTACAAATCTTTTATAGTGTGGTTTGAACTAGGAGAAATGAAGCTTTTTAGACTAAATTTAGTGATAGACATATTATGAAAGATTCAAATCTTTAGAGACCAATTAAAGATGGCTTGAAATTAATAAAAGTTCTATGTGGACAAGAGAATGAAAGAATTAGAATTATTTTAGAAAAGAGATATAGTTATCTTTAAAGTTTCACTTATAAAGGGGGTAATGCAATTAGGAGAAAAAGGAAGGTAGCATTCCATTTTATTAGATGGTGGCCTACTACTTAGAATTACAAGATAATTTATAAGCCATCCATCCATCCAATGTTTCACATTTCTATCATCCAAAAATACAAATAAAATGTATTACATATGATTAGAGAATAATTATTACAATTAGACTACAAACTATTGTATGAGGAAAAACCAGTTAAGATAAAGTTTTATGGGAAAAGCATGGAGAAGAAAAGGCTATTTGGGAACTTAAGCAAAAAATATGGCTAAAGTATCCTTAATTGTTTAGTGAATATTAAAATTTAATATCTTTTAAAGTTAATTTATGTTAGCTAGGTTAACAAATATTTTAAGAATTTAAGGATTAATTCTTTTGAAAGGAAGTACTATTACACCTAATATATTTTAAAATATTTTATTTGAAAATAAATAATTATAATAAATTTGTAAACAAATCTTTTATGAGAATTGGCTTATAAATAAATAAGTAAGAGTAGTTTAGAGTTAAATAGGGTTAAAGCTAAGTATGTGTGTTTAGAAAAGACTTACGGAGTGTTTTTCCCATTTTGCCTTTATGGCCTATACTATCTCAAACTAACCTAATCTTTTATTTTATCAATAGTTTCATTTTTTTTTCTTATTATTTTCTCTATTAGCATCATTTTAATTCTTTTCCTTAAATTTTTCTCTTTTAATCTAAAGAAAGTAAGGGATCTATATTCCAACCCTTATAGCATTACTCTTTTATTACTCCTTTTTTTTTATGATCAGGGTTTTTGATTTAAATGGGAATTTGGAACCTTAATTTCAAAGTTTTTGATTTTAATGCTAGGAACAAACTAACCATTTATTTCACCATTTGTAGTCTCTCTCATAACTAGTAAGTGAATATTTAAAGTCAATTTTGTATTATTTTGGATGACTTATGATAGTTTACATTAATTTATTCCTTATTTGTAAGGTTTAAGGAATTTGTAATACAAATTGATGTTTAAAGTGAAATTATTGCTAAAATTGTGGTTCATAATGATATTGTTATGTTGTATGGTGATTGATTTGCATGATAATGCATAAAGAATAAGTTTTGAATAAGTTTCCTCACACATAAATAGTGAATTTTTTTTGCAAAAATGCATATATGAATCAATTCATCGATCTCAAAATGCAAAAATTATAACTTTAAATCAATTTACCTATGATAAAACCAAATATAAGAGAATTGAGTCAATTCAACAAGGGTAAGAAAATAATTGACCCTACACTAAATTGACTTATGAATTATTTCATACTTCTTAGAATTGAAATTGAACAACATGAATTAATTCCCTAATCAATTCAGGATTTCTAAAATTGCATTAAATGATATGAATTCAATTCCATAATTGATTCATACTTTATGAAAACTTATTAGAAGTTCTAAATTGATTCTGCAATTGATTTATGAAACATAAAACTTGATTTTAATAGTATAATCACTTAAATTAAGTTATTTATGATCTAGATATGCAACAAATGCATTAGAATGACATGGTTGAATTGTGCCGTTACGCTAAATGTATAAATGATAATTTGATATAATTTCTATTAGAGTTTGATTATGTTCCTTATGAGTTAAGTTGAGTAATATGTTGGAGGACATTTAATGATACTTGTGATTATGCACCAAATTTAGTAATTACTTATGAGGGATAAATATGACTTAGAAGGATAAGGATGAATTTGTGAGGAATAACAATGAATGTGAGTTATAAGAAAATTTAGATACTTTTTTTATCTATTATATTGATTAATAGTACCATGTCTTAAATTAAAGGAAAAATTATGAAATTTTATTCTATTTTCATTATGTTGATTATGTCCCAACTACTGTTTTTAATTTGTTGATTATATGAAATGTGTGATAGGTTTAAAGTGAGTAATTCGATTTGCATAACTTAGTTTATTATAAATTATTTTACTTTTCTAAAATATTTTCTTAAAAAGTCTTAAACTTACTATTCTGCATTTATTTTACAAATTTACAAGTTGATGCACTACCACTATAACAATGATAGGCTTTTTAGAACTATCACTAGTTAGTATGAGTAGAAAATAGATATTTTAATTATAAATTATTTTGAGCTCTTGAACCATTCCCTAAAAAGGCCTTGATTTATAAAGGTTTTATGTTAGAATAAATAATATAAATGCTAGGTATTCTTTAGTAAGTGAGTAAGTTAGATTATACTTGAATAGACAATATAAGTAGATTTAAATCCTATTTTTATGTTAAAACCAATCAAATCCTATTTTTGTGTTAAAACCAATCAAGTTAAATAGTAATAATTATTGATATAATTAATAGCATATTTGTATTATTCTAAACCTTATTTAGGTCATTTAATAACATTTTGCTCATAAATAGGCTAGTAGAAATTAGTAGATCGAATTCCATGTTAGTTATAACTTTAGGAGGATTATAACAACTATAAGACTCTGCAAAAAGGCATAGTGATATTGTGACTTATGAAAGTTTGTTATGATTTAATACTATAATGAATAAGTTTATTTGACATCTTTGAACTTAAGAATTAAGATAGGGCCGAAATGTGACCTTCCTTATATATACATATAAATTAATAAATGTTATGGAATTCGATTTACATTTAGATTAAAGTGCTAGTTAAGATACTTATATATATTGTGATAAATTATACAATGAATGAGTGTTGATAATGTTAGGTGCAATGATATTCATATTTTAGCTTTATAAATCAAGTTTGTTATGCCTATTTATTAAGGGATAATGTTGACACTAGAAGGATAAGGATGAGCTTGTGAGGGATAAAGTTAGATGAAAGTCATAATGAGATTTACACATTTTCCTTTTTATTGATTTCTATTAAATGATATTAAAAGTTATGATTGAATTATGAAATTATGGAAATGAAAGTGTCAGCTTTACAATTGAACCCCTTTGTGTAATGTCCTGAATTTTTAATTCTATCATTTGAATCTCTAAATTCTAAGGTCGTAGAAGCGAAGAGCACATTTGAGTTAGCTTGGTAAGTGAATCTCAAGTTGAAAGGAATTAAGTGTAAGGTAAACGAAATTTTGAAGGAAAAGGATAGTAGGAAAAGAATTAATTTTCCTAAACAGTATGGATGATCAAAAGAGGTTAGAAAATCCTAAAAAGGGAAGTTGTCTAAGTCTGATAGTGTAAGGAATTTTAAATAGACAGAGACCCTATGGACCAAATTGCAAAAGTACAAAATCAAGTGTGGTTAAAGTGGAGATAACCAAGATTTTGGGGTGTAATATGTGATTTTATTTAGTGTGGCCATTAGACACATGACAAGTGTCATTATTAAAAGAAAATGGACAAGTGTCATTATTAAAAGAAAATGGACAAGTGTCATTATTTGAAGAAATGGCAAGAATAGCCTTATTAAGTGGTGAAAAAGGACTAAATTACCCTTGGAAATGTCAAAAATGGCAAGAATGCCCTTGAAGCTTCATGAAAGCTCCTTCTTCTTATCCATTCCACCTTGTAGCCGGGGAAGACTCCATGAAAGCTGCAAAAACGTGCAAGAGAGAGAAGGAAGAGAGAGAAATCTTCTTTTGAGTTTTTCACCCAAAAATAATGAGAATTAGGCTTAGTGGTAGAAAGGAAAGTTACTTTTCTCATCAAGCTTTATCTATTGGTGTGTTTAGATTGAAGAAAGCTCAAGTTTGATCAAGTTTGGTGAGCTCCCAAGTGAGGATTTTCAAGTTGCAGCAAGAGGTAAAAATGTTCTCCTCTAAGAGCTCTTTAATGTACTCTTCTTAGTTTCTTGAAATCTTGATGTTGGTATGGTCAAAGGTGGTTAACCATGGAGTTTTGGATGATTTGAACATGTTTAATGGTGTTTTAGATGTTGTTATGTTGATCTATAGCTTTGGTTTGGTGTAAAAATAGCAAGAAACCATGATATACACAGTCTAGGATTTTAAAGGCATAATGGTGCATGTGTGGATTTGGCATGATTTGTTTGGAATTTAGTTAAATTGATAAAATTAGGATGATTCTTATGAGTTATGAAGCCTATGGAAGATAAAATTTTAAGTTATGAAAGTGTGTATGAAACTTCCCTTTTAAGAAGCCAAGGGGAGAAGGAGGTTTAGCCATTTAAATTATGTTTTAGGAAGATCAGTAATGTACACGGGGTAGAACATGGCCCATGTTGTACCCCATGTTCTGAACACGGGATAGAACACGGCCCATGTTCACCCCCGTGTTCTTCTACAAAGGCAGATTAGTAATGTACACGGGGTAGAACACGGCCCATGTTGTACCCCATGTTCTGAACACGGGGTAGAACACGGCCCATGTTCACCCCCGTGTTCTTTGTTAAGTGAATATTTTGGCTTTAATTCTTCACGTTTTGCATGGTTTTACTTCCGGATCCTTTTCTAATGTTCATATATGTCATTTCAAGGCCTGAAAACAAGATATAGAGCATCTAAGTATGCATTTATTTAAGAAGAGGAAGTAAAGAATACATGAGGTTTAAGGAAAGTGATGATGTTCTAATAAGAACTATGATGTGTATTTGTATAGACTAAGGAGTGACAACTTGGAAAGGCAAGAGGAAGTGTAAAGAAGTTTTTTAAGTGAGGGCAAAGGAAACATCACATTAGAAGCTTGTAAAAGGTAGCTAGCTTTATCTTTAAGCTTTGTTTCCTATTTACATGACTTTCTGTATATTTTGCCATTGTATGGAATGTGTATGAAATAGCTGTGTGCGCAACCGGGAAGACAGTGAAATGCTGTATATGAGGCCTATGGCCTGAGTGTTCCCCGGGATGATAATGCAATTGTTGTGCGCGGTACCTATGGCCTTTAGAGTTCCCCGGGAAGACAGTGAAATGCTGTATATGAGGCCTATGGCCTTTAGAGTACCTCGGGAAGACAGTGAAATTGCTGTATATGAGGCTTAGGTACGATTATCTGTGATGGCCATCTAGATATCTATATAAGTCCTTTAATGGGCTTGATGATTGCTATGTGTGATGCACGTTTCGTACAACGGTATGGAATGAGATGATAAATGATTAATTGATTTTGAAATATATGTTTTATTTGCTTAAGGATCTGGAATGGCTCAATATATTTTTACAGTGATGGCTAGCTACTGGGAAACTCTGTTTCTTACGTTTTCTATGTTATACTAACCATTCCAGGTGATGCTTCTAAAGGCCCTCTTGGCAAATGAGAGTAAAATTTTGAAGTTGTATATTAAAAATGATTGTATAGTTGGTAATATTGTAAGTGATGGATGTATATTTTTGTAAATTGAACTTTTGTATAATTACATGACCTTTGCCTATATCGTATGAGATACAGAAATTTGAGGTATTGTGAGCTAGTCTAAAGTAGAAGGCAAATTAGTATGCGATAATTATCTATTTAATGAGGATTAAGGTATTAATAAGTAAGGGAGTTTACACTTTGTGAATGGAATGATGTAGAATTGAGTAATATGATATTGATTAAGTCTCGATATAGTGTATACCTATATCCATTCTTTTATAAACAAGTTATTCTTCCATAACATTCTCATCCTATCATTAGCAAAGATATGAGAGTGCGTTTATTCTTTTGGATAAAACCTAGATGTTTCTTATAAAAACTGACTTGTAAGCTATATTTCATGGTATATTTAAATTTTAATTTTTCTTGATTACTTGTTTCACTCAATTTCAAAGAAACTTAGGGTTTGTTTATTTTTTATTTTTAAAAATAAATTTTTATTTTTTAGTTTTAAGAATAAAAAAATCTATTTGGCAACTTATTTTCAAAATTTATTTTTAAAAATTATTTTCTAAAAGCGTAACTTAAAGATAGAAAATAGAAATAACTTTTAATTAATTTTTGAATTTATTTTCTTATTCTTGATATTAGTTTTATAATTAAATAAAATATTTTCTTATTTGTAATATTAACCATCGTCTAATCTTAATTTTCATTCAATTCAAAAATAATTTTTGAGAATAAGAAAATAAATTTTAAAAATAATTTTTAAGAATAGTTTTTGAAAATATAAAAACAAAAACATATCCAAACACACCTTTACTTTCTTTTTTTCCTTTCTTTTTTGTGAAGGACTTTTTCTTTAGGTGCTCAACTATTGTTAATTAGGTTGAAAAAGGGTTCACTTGGAAATTTTGAAGTTCAAGTAAGCTATGGACAATTAGTTTAGATGTTCACAAACATTAGCTATTGCATGCATGCTTGAACATATTGCTTCACTTTCAAATTCAAACATGATATTTTGAAATATATTCAAAATTGGATGTTGAATATTGCATTGAGTAAATGTAGGTAGCCTTGTAGGTGGTTGTCCCTAATAATTTTCTGTCATTCATGTGCCTTTGAGATGGATCGTGATACTACCCTTCCAAAAAGATTGATTCATCATATAACATGTCAAATTATAATGAACTTTGACACATAACCACTTTGTGCCAAATGAATAAAGCCTTTTATAATTTAAAATGTCACCAATTGAAGTTTAAGAAAAAAGGTTAATAAAGGCCCTTTTAAGTTAGGTTCATTAAGTCTTAAATTAAAAGGAAGTTAAATTAAAATCTCTAGTACATTCTTAATTTCTATGTTATATTGAAAGAATATAAGTTAGGACTTTTACCATTAATTTTTTTTTCAATATTTACTTTTGACTCCCATATTTTGAATGTTAGTTCTTTCTAACATTTGTGGAGATTCAATAGTTTATTGTATTCAATTAACATTATCCTCTTGTGAAAACCTTTCATATCTTTCTTAACGAGTAGATCTTTTTAAGTGCAATATGATACATGTGACACAATGGGAAGTCTTTTGGCATGGGTGAACCGTCGCATCCTAAATTGGCTATTGTGATCTTGCATGAAAAATATAATTTTGCATTTTTTTTATGTAAATCAACCTATCATATTGCCATTTTAAAGGGTTATAATTGTGTCTTAAAAGACATCATGTGTTCCTCTAGGAAAAAAAATCCGATATTTACATGCAAAGTGATCCATACATAGGCATTACTGCTATTTTCTTAGCTGTATGCAAAGCCTTTTTCCTCTCAAAATTATTTTTTCTTATAATCCATTTGGAAGAAATGCAGATTTCCGCTTCATTTGGTGGCTCAATGTTTATCCAAACATTTTACAGCCCATTACTCCATCGCCTAGCCCAACCCATCTTCCTTTTTTTTTCAAATGACAGACAAAAACAGTTTTTTAAAGAAAAACACAAAATCGGAAATGCAGCCTCTTACCTCCTCAGTTCTCACTCTCCATCGAAACAACCTTCCACTTCTGGAATCGCCAACCTTAACACCACCATCTTCATAATATTTGATATCGATCCCTACCCAATTTTATCTGTATTCATCGTCTTCATCAAATATGAATCTCTAGGACCTATTATTTGTCTTCTTCATCTACCAACTGAATCGAATTGCCCCCTTTCGCATATTTATCACCATCATCTTCTTCATCGTCTAATGGCGGCCTCTTCGATCATGGACAACCTTTTCCAACGTACTTTAGAGGATTTAATCAAAGGGTTCCGCCTCCAACTTGTTGGTGAATCGGCCTTCATCTCAAAAGCCATGGAGGAGATTCGTCGGGAGATCAAGTCTACCGATTCACATACTAAGTCCACTGCTTTACAGAAACTCTCTTACCTCAATGCCCTTTATGGTATCGACATGTCTTGGGCTTCGTTTCATGTCGTCGAGGTTATGTCTTCTTCACGTTTTGCCCACAAGAAGATTGGGTACCTTGCAGCTTCCCAGTCATTCAATGAGGGTACGTCTGTTATGCTTCTTATCACCAACCAGCTTCGCAAGGATCTTTCCAGTACTAACGAGTTTGAGGTAAGTCTTGCCCTTGAATGTTTATCCAGAATTGCCACTGTTGATCTTGCTAGAGATTTGACTCCTGAGGTTTTCACGTTACTGTCGAGTAGCAAGGTGTTTGTTAGGAAGAAAGCGATTGGTGTGATTTTGAGGGTTTTTGAGAAGTACCCAGATGCTGTTAGGGTGTGTTTTAAGAGAGTGGTTGAAAACTTAGAGAGTTCGGATCCACAAATCATGGCTGCAGTGATTGGGGTTTTTTGCGAGCTTGCTTCAAAAGATTCAAAATCGTATCTTCCATTGGCGCCTGAGTTTTACAGGATTTTGAATGATTCCAGGAACAACTGGATTTTAATTAAAATACTGAAGATTTTTGCAAAGTTGGCACCCTTCGAACCTCGGTTGGCCAAAAGGATTGTTGAACCTATTTGTGAGCATATGAGGAGGACTGGAGCAAAGTCCTTGCTGTTTGAGTGCATTAGGACTGTGGTCACTAGTTTGAGTGACTACGAGTCTGCAGTTAAACTTGCAGTTTCAAAGACTCGAGAATTGCTGATTGATAATGATCCCAATCTTAGATATCTTGGACTGCAAGCGCTTTCGGTTCTAGCACCAAATCATCTGTGGGCAGTCTTGGAGAATAAGGAAGTTGTGATAGAGTCATTGAGCGATGAAGATCCTAATATCAAACTTGAGTCTTTGCATCTGGTGATGGCTATGGTGTCTGAGAGCAATGTGGCAGAATTCTCGAAGGTGTTGCTCAATTATGCATTGAAATCCGACCCTGAATTTTGCAATGAGATTTTGGGTTCTATCTTATCAACATGTTGCAGAAATGTTTATGAGATAATAATTGACTTTGATTGGTATGTATCCCTCCTTGGAGATATGTCAAGAATTCCAAACTGCCAAAAGGGTGAAGAAATAGGGAATCAACTTATTGATATTGGAATGAGAGTTAAGGATGCTAGATTGGAGCTTGTTCGGGTTGGTCGAGATCTGTTGATTGACCCTGCATTACTTGGTAATGTGCACTTGCATAACGTATTATGTGCAGCTGCCTGGGTCACAGGGGAATGTGTTGACGTTGCAAGCAATCCATTTGAACTTATGGATGCACTCCTACAACCTCGTACCAATCTCTTACCACCATCAATCAGAGCAGTTTATGTTCAATCTGCTTTTAAAATCTTAATCTTTTGTCTGGATTGTTACCTTCTGCAAAATGAAGGTACTGAAATCACATATTCTGGTATTTTAACTGAAGGAGATCCTGGTCTGTTTATTGAAGAAAATGGTAGAGAGGCTTCTGATTTGGCAACATGTGATGGTCCAGACCTTCAGGAACAGGATGGGGATTTCAACCTGTGCAGTACAACTGATTCTTATGAGGATGTTTCTGTAGAAAACAATGTGGAAAATATTGTTACTCACGGTCAGACATCTACATCAACTTCTCTGGAGAAGAATAATTTCACGCATGCATCTATTATCAACCTATTAAATCTAATTGAATTAGTTTTGGGCCCCTTAACAACAAATCAGGATGTTGAAGTACTAGAGAGGGCACACAATGTACTTTCCTTTGTTCAGTTGATTAGAGCAGAAATGCCTGATAGATCTGTCCAGAATGTGGGTCCTACAGACAAGAAGATTGATCAAATTTCAGCTATTGTCAAATTGATGCGGCATGCTTTCTCCAAGGAGCTTGGTCCAGTCTCAGTAAGTGCACAACAAAGAGTTGCTGTACCAGATGGATTAGATCTTAAAGAGAATCTTGATGGCTTGAAAACAATATGCAGCGATATTGAATTACCATCACCTAGCCCATCTTCCATAAGTGGCTGCCCTGATTTTAGCAGTATGGCCGATGCTTCTTCATCCAATCCTCTGAAGACTGAACTGCCAGGGCCATCTAATGAGTCTGCATCTCTGCTTGAACACCGTAAGCGGCATGGGTTATATTACCTTTCTTCAGGGCAGAATGAGATTGTTTCAGATGATTATCCTCCTGCAAATGACCCCAAGATGACGAGTAATATAAACAATGAGGCTGAAGATCTAGCCAAGCTGGCAGAGCGGTCACTTGTTTTGAAGAAAAAGCCAAACCAAATGAAGCCGAGGCCTGTGGTAGTGAAACTGGATGATGGAGATGTGGTGCCAGTTTCGGTCAAGATTTCAGAGCCAAAGGACGATTCACTTTCTGGAGCTGTAAGAGATGTTCTTTTTGGAAGTGAAAACATGCCAAGCTCATCTAAAAGTAAACCGTCAGACAAGTCATCAGGGAAGAGGAAAGAGAAAAAGAAACCAAGCAAAGACATCCCATTTGGAACAAAAGAAAATTTGGACGATGCGGAAGAGGCTGACCCTGAAAATCCAAATAGAAGAAGCAAAAATCGCAGTCATAACAAAGAGAGAAGAAGTCCGCTGAAGATTGGAAAAGGAGAAGAACAAGATCAGAGGGGAAAGAAAAAGAGTAACCATCGCCATAGTAGGCACAAAGCTCATCAAAGAGTGAATTCACCCTTGAATGTGGTGTCAGAAACCCCCATAATTCCCGATTTTCTTTTGTAGATTTCAAAGGTTTTGATGACTATTTATCATCACTATGTGTCGTTCCTGAGGTTGTTTGCTAACATTCTTCGCGCCCCAAGTCCTTAGTACAGTAGTCTGTAGATTTTCTGTTTTTCTTTTTGTCATTGTTTATAGTTTCATTATATCATTTTCCATTCTTCTCTTTTGTTTTTGACAGTTCCAAATGTTACATAATGAAAACAATTAAGAAATGAAATTTCAGAGTTGGAGATTGTTTATTCATTGATTCTATCGGTGGGGTTTGTATTTCTATTTGTATTTCCATGAGACTCCATGTCACTTTGTATTCCCTTTGTGGTTTCCTGAAGTCAAAGACACGAATTTTTCTGCTGCTATTCAGTAACTTATAATGAAACAAGTTTGAATGAGGTTTTTGATTAGCAGCCCCATTGGTGCTCTCTTTACTTCTTAGAATCCTGCCAACAGAATCCAATTATCCAAGAAATGGAGAGACTGTTCTTTATCCCTTTTGCATGGTCAAATTCTCTCCATTGGATTGTGCTCCATTGTCGATTTTAGTTTTTTAAATTATAGTTCATGTGAATTGATAATAGTTCTATCTAAAATAGATTGAAAGAATTAAAAAAAATAATTTACAAAATTAAAACTATAAGAATATCAATTAATTTAAATGATCACACGACTAACAACTAATTCAGAATGAGTCATCAAAACTTTCTTTGTTGAAGAATTGTACTGTTGTACAAAAGGAAAAATTATACCAAATTTTTTCTTTGTTTATTATCAAAGTTTCACCCAAACACTTAAGTTTTTGTCATTGTTCAAATGTTGAAGAATTTGTAAAGTTTGTGACTTAACTAGTAGCAAAGCGAACGCCAATTTGCACCTAATGGTCAAACTTGCATGAATTTTATTATGACTACCATTTGATCAAATGGGTTTATTTTAGTCACAACTTGAAAGGATTTATTGAATTTTAAGATTGTATTGGGTAAGTTCACACTGATACATAGTCAGGTTAATGCCAAAACATGTGAATTGAGAAAACTTGTTCTACATTAGAGTTTTGATTAAAATAATTCAAAGTTGAGATTAGGGGCCTTATATTGTGGGTCAATTAGTCAGTATTCTAGTGCCGATGGGTAGGTCAAGGGCACTTGCACGCTTACTTTATAGTTAACGAGTAAAGGAGCTAGACACATTTTGCTGCCAAGTTCCTTAATCGACGCCTGAATTGTTGATTGCGCTCTCTCTGAGTCAATAATATCTCAAGGTCAAGTCCTCTAAAATTCTGAAATTGCAGATTATAGCCATCAACCAAAGTTATTTCATTTTCAAAATTAGAGGCAATCCATCAGGATGGGTAGTTAATGGATGAATCGTTTCAGCTTTTAAATGAACAAATAATTATGTTAAAATTAAACACTTTGTACCGGGGATAATTATCATATTATAACACGCAAGATGATTGTTAAGTAAATCGAAGATCTAGTTAATTTATCTGTCCAAAAATTTAAATAGGTGGACATAAACAAGTAAAAATAAAGATGAACTGGATATTTCTCATGAATGTCGTGTGGCACTTGACTTTACCAGAGACGAAAGAAAGAATGGCTGCACATGGGGCAAAGACGTAATAGCCACATGAGCAGAAACACGTCAGTTCTTGGTGGAGCAAAAAGGCATGCGGCTGATTTAATTTTGAAACACATGCATTCTGCCCCATCTTATGCCTAAAGCATTTCTCCATACTGATCGTTGCCTTGTCCCCAAATTCAATCCTCATTTCTACAAATCAGCCACTACCTTTCTCATTTTCTTAACCTCTGAATCAGTCCTTCAAAAATGACGAATGAACTGCAAAAGTCTTCATCACTTGCCAAGCTTTTAAACTCCATTTTTCGCTTAAAATTCCTTCTTCGTTTTCTTTTCTTTGCAATAGGCCTGTCCATAGGAGTCATGATCAGTGTATACTTCAAGAGCTTCTGGTTCAAAAGAGGAGGAACATTTTCATGGCAAAACACTCCACAAACATTACCTATATCGCCACCAAAGCCGCCACTGCTTCAAACATCACCTCGTGTAAGTTCTATTAATGATTCTTTGTCTACCAGACAAGAGCCTCTCCTACATGGTATGGATGACGAAGAGTTGTTCTGGCGAGCATCAATTGTTCCTAGGAGACCAAAATTCCCAGGTGAACCTGTACCTAAGATTGCTTTCATGTTCTTGACAAAGGGATCCATACCTCTAGCCCCCTTGTGGGAGAGGTTCTTCAAAGGCCATCAACAACAATACAATATTTATGTTCACACTCATCCTTCACACAATTGGTTAATGCCAGAGGGCTCTGTCTTCTACAGAAGAAGAATTCCAAGCAAGGTAAAATAAAACCATACCTCCATTTCTCTTGCACATAATCATTTTTCTAGCGTTTGTATTCAAGAATTACTTCCAAGAAGCATTAATTTTCTGTGTTTTCTGATTACAGGAAGTACAATGGGGAAGGCCCACTATGATTGATGCAGAGAGGAGGCTAATAGCCAATGCACTCCTAGATTTCTTCAATGAGAGATTTGTGCTGTTGTCTGAGAGTTGCATCCCTTTGTTCAACTTCACAACAGTATACAACGACTTGTTTAGTGCCAATAAGAGTTTTGTAGCCTCCTCTGATGATCCAAGAAAAGTCGGGCGTGGCCGATACAACCCGAAAATGGCGCCTGCAATACTAATATCAGATTGGCGTAAAGGGTCCCAATGGTTTGAGGTGAATAGGAAGTTGGCCATAGAGATTGTGTCAGACAAGAAGTACTATCCCATCTTTAGTGAGCATTGCAGCCCACCATGTTATATGGATGAGCACTACATTCCAACTTTGGTGAATTTATGTTGTTCAAAAGAGAACACAAATAGGAGCATTACTTGGGTGGATTGGTCTAGGAGCGGTCCGCATCCTGGCAGATTTGGGAGAGGGGCTATCTCAGTTGAGTTCCTGAATCAAATAAGGTTTAACTGCACAGATGGTGGAAATTCCAGTAGTATCTCTTCTTCTATGTGCTTTCTGTTTGGAAGGAAGTTCATGCCAGATGCCCTGCAACCTTTGATGAAGATTGTACCTGCCTTGCTGGGCCTTAATTCTTGACCTTTCAGTAATCAAATGTAACATTCATCAGCTTAAGACGCTCAAATGTTTGACCACTGAGTTAAAGTTACCGGCATGGATTGAAGTTGCTAGCTTGTTCCGTTAAAAGCTTTATTGTAGATTTCTGCAAACCCCTTAATACACATATTTTATATACTCCTTTTTATTTTGTTCTTGCTATTAATTTAATAATATGATTAATTAAGTAAAAATAAAATTTAATATTTAGTGATAAAATAATCTTGTTGGCCAAAAATGACTAAAATTGATTTGATGTTCAAAGTGAGTTTAAATTTAAGAATTTAAATTTGATTTATTGTAAGTATAAATTAATTTTGTACTATTATCCATTCTTGTATTGCTATTTTTTTTAAAAATTATTATAATTTTTATACTATTAGTAATAATCATTAATTATTATTACTTTTTATTAATGATGTGTCATTTTTATGTTCATTAATAATATAAAATATTTTACACAAATAATATGTTAAATATAAAATCTAGGTTTAAATGGAATAGTAGCCTCATTGTTTTTAGCCTGTATATCTTTATGTTCAAACCAATTATTCTTATGGGTTAGGCATGTACAAGCACTGTTATAAGATCTTTAATAGAATTGAAGTCCATATTAATTATCATGTACTCGGTAAGAAAGTAAATGACATGCTATTGATGTTAAATTCTTCCTTTTCAATTGTTTGTTGACATTGTTGTTCTATCTATCATTATTTTTAGAATTTAAATTTCATTCATTCTCAATCTAAATTTTTTTATATTATCAATAAATAAAAAGATAACATCTTATTAAAAAGTTAATATTAATTTAGAATTTCTAATAACATAACAATATATAAGTGAGTAATATTATAAAATTGATTTATACTAAATTTTATTAAATTTATATCCTTATTTTTAAACTATAATATTAGGGTAATGTTATAGGGAGTTTTACTTGTTCAAAAATTGAGTATTTTATCATTAGATTGTCCTTTTTTTGTATATCAAAGCATGTTAATTAAAATTAAAAATATAACTTTTAATATATTAAATGTAATTCAAAAATGAAAATACTCAACATTTTAAAGGAATGGAGCAAAATGAAAAGACAAAATGAAATGAAATAATCATTCTATAATTATATTTGATATGTTTAGTAATGAAATATTCATTTTATTCCATAATTATATTTAATCCAACAAATATTATAGAAATGAAATGAAAAAAAATATCAATAATAATAATATCTTCAAAAATAAAAAAGAGTAAAATTAAATTTTTATTTATATGAAAGATGATTTATTATTTTTTATTTATTACAAATTTTTTATAATTGAAGATAAAAGAAATATAATTATCAATATTATAGTTAGCAAAAAAATTTAATAATAAAAATATAAAAATTTGATGTATCAAACTTTTTATTTTAATTTTTTTAATTAAAAATAAGATTATCAAAATATTTTAATGATATAATATTAAAAAAATAAATATTATTTTATTATTTATTAATGAAAAATAACATTAGAATATATGAAAGATATAAAAGACAAAAATATAAAAAATTCATTTCATAAATGATGGAATAATTATTTTATCACTTTTTTTATGAAATTAAAATTTTATGATTTAATAAAATAATTATTTTATAAAAAATAAATATTTTTATTCTATAATTTTTATCAAATAAATTTTTTCCATATCACATTATATCCGGATCCCAAACATTGAGTTTAGAATAGCAAAATGACACTGATAAA
The DNA here is from genome assembly GCA_020226215.1 of Sindora glabra. NCBI lineage: Eukaryota > Viridiplantae > Streptophyta > Magnoliopsida > Fabales > Fabaceae > Sindora > Sindora glabra. The sequence continues at coordinate 3,898,671 of CM035227.1, forward strand.
GCGTTTGTTCAGGCCCGGCGGGCCGTTAATGCTCCATGAAAAGTGGCAGGAAGGAAAATCTCCAAAGCTACGTACAAAAAAGGAGCAATACCCAACTCAGGCCCCTTGGGAACCCACTTGTCACTTTGGAAAACGTACCTCTGTTTGGGCCAAACCCAAAGCCTGTAAAAAAACATGCTCAACTTTTTATTTATTTTCCTCCCCAGGGAGGCGGCTCAAGACTCAAAACTCAAGAGCCAGTACTGCATCAGTTCAATTTTACATTAATTAATATAATATTCAATACGTTAGGAAGCATCCATTGTAAACGGTCAAACTTAGTGCATTCCCACGACAATACCTCCTCTCCCGAAATTGATCGATAAGTACAAACAAGATTGCAGAGACCAACCGACATCTTCTCTTAGTCCCTGACTTCCCCTTTTGCCATCATCAGAATGAAAAGCAAAGAGCAGGAACGCTTACCTGTGGCTTCATATCTGAAGCCCTTCATGTCTCAGTTCCATTTCCTGAACTTGTTCTCTCTTTCTATGGTGTTTGGCTCTGGTTTCCTCATCGGAATCACACTCAGTTTCTACCTCAGACACTTCTCTCTCAGCTTTCAAATTCCTCAACTCCTTCCATCTGATTCTCATCTTTCATTGCCATCCCCAACCTCAATATCATCCAATCAGACACAACTTTCATCTGCCGCTTTTTCAGCACCATCAAATCAGACGACAAAACGATTGACCCCAATTTCTCCAAATGGCTTGAAAGAATTTCTGAAACCTCCAAATGCTATGCATAATATGAGTGAGCAAGAGTTGTTATGGAGAGCATCATTGGTTCCTCGGCTTCGGGAGTTCCCATTCAAACTGACACCAAAGGTAGCATTCTTGTTTCTGACCAGAGGGCATCTGCCCTTGGCTCCCCTGTGGGAAAGATTCTTTAATGGAGTAAATGAAGGCTTCTACTCCATCTACGTACACTCTCATCCATCCTTCAATGAAACAATCTCTCAAAGTTCAGTTTTTCATGGCCGCTGGATTCCAAGCAAGGTCAGTATTTTCTACATCAGACGAATTAATACATAATTATTGATTAGGATCAATAATAATGTATCTAAATTCCTTTACAAAGACGCCTTCAAAATTTAAATTTAGGACCCTTTACTAAGTCTAAAATATCTTATAATTCAGTTTGCCACCATTGAATATATCTATGTTATTGTCTTCAAAGTAATAAGTAAAGAATAATTAAAAATGTTAATTTATGATAAAATAAGTAATAATTCAAATATTATCATTAACACAATCTTTGAGGAAGTATACGAGAATTTATAATTTCATATAAATATAATCTCATTTTTTTCTTAAAAAATAATTAAACTAATATATTAATGATAAGAAAATTAATATACATTTTTTATTAATTTATATTTAACATCTCTTAATTAATAAATAAAAAACATTTATAAATTGTAATCCGTGCATCCCACGGGTTATGATCTAGTTAATACATAATTATCGATTAGGATCAATTTAGCTCATTTCCAGTTCAAGACATACCTCTTTCAAAACAAATATTTGATATTAATGAGCATGCTGTTTCTTATGGCTAGTATTTCCTTTTCTTCTTTTCACTCGGTCTGACCAATTAGTAAATCAGAAATTAAATGGTATGGGTTTTTGTTATCTACTGAATACTAAGCTTATGGTCTTGATTATGCCATCAAAACCATAAGATTTGGGGCACTTTTTTGGCCTACTCTTGATTTCTCCTTTCGTTTCTCATCTCCGCAAACGTGAATACGAAGATGTCTGGTTGGTATCAAAATGGTTTCCGAAAGCAACACGTGTGGGTGATTGGTTATGAAAGGCGTGCAAGTTATCAATAATCCATGTATAATGCAGTACGAAAAACAGATTCAATATTTTATACATTTCCTCCACCAATCAATAATCCATGTATAATGCAGTACGAATAACAGCTTCAATATTTTATACATTTCCTCCACCAATCATTTTATTCCATGATTAATTCTCAGATTCAGATTCTTCAATAATATAGCAAGCTATATCGGGCATTCTATCACAATTTTCAACTTTGTCCTACCCTCCATAATATTATTATTATTGCTGAAAATTGACATCTCTGCAGATCTAGGTAATATTGGGGGACAAATACGTGCTGCACTTGATTATTTAAAAATATAAGTATATTTTTCTACAATAGAATATTTTTTTCCCAGCTTCCGCTTTAAGGTTTATGTAATTAAGAAAAAGGATTATTAGTTACCTAACTAAGAAAGGAACTTTGGCAGCACAACTAGAAACTTCGGCATTGTTTAGTGAATTACAGTAAAATGGAAGGATTCTGTAATCAGTGGAAAACCCTGGAGATGTGCAGTCTGCATAGTGGATGAATTCCAACTTACTGGTGCAGTAATAAAAGTTTTTCTTACTCTTAAATGAAAAGAGATATATACAAATTTAAAAGTAAAACTCTTTCTTAAAAGTAAATTAAAATGATGATTGACCATTAGTGTAGAAAGTGACAATTGATAGAGAGATAAGATAGAATGTTTGGTTGTCTTCGTGGTTGCCATATGGTAGCAATTCTCTTCCATACTTTTCTTTGATTCCACTCCTTTTGCACCTTCCAAATATTCTTTTCTTCTCCATCTTCAAATCTACTCGTCTTCATCCTTATGAAACTTTTTCCAATATTCCTTTCTTCGTACACTATTTCTTGCATATGAATTAAAAATAACACTCTGAAAGGAGACTTTAATAAGAAGAATATTCTCTTTACGTTGTACATATCACATAACATGAAATTAAATATATTTCACTTGTCTGTTTAGAAAATAACCTTAATATCGCTATTCAAAATTGTTAACGGACTTTATTACATGAAATATTGCAGGAGGTAGGATGGGGAGAGTTTAACATGATAGAGGCGGAGCGTCGGTTGCTGGCCAATGCACTACTTGACTTCTCCAACAAACGTTTCGTTCTACTCTCAGAGTCATGCATTCCTTTGTTTAATTTCTCCACCATCTACACTTATCTCATCAACTCAACTCAGACCTTTGTGGAAGCCTACGACTTGCCAGGTCCAGTAGGCCGCGGCCGATACAGGTCCAAAATGAAGCCACTTGTTAGGCTCTCTCAGTGGAGAAAGGGCTCCCAATGGTTTCAAATAGATCGGCCTCTCGCCGTTGAAATAGTCTCCGACCGCCGATATTTTCCGGTGTTCAAGAGGTACTGCAAACCTTCATGTTATAGCGATGAGCACTATTTGCCCACGTTGGTTAGTATCCAATTTTGGAAGAGGAACTCAAATCGGACTTTGACTTGGGTTGACTGGTCGAAGGGCGGGTCTCATCCATCGAGCTATTCGAGAAAGCATGTGACAGATGTTTTGTTGAAGAGACTAAGGGGGGGAGGCAGATGTGTGTACAATGGAAGGAGCACCGATACTTGTCATTTGTTTGCAAGGAAGTTCAGGCATCAGTCTTTGCGTAGATTGCTTCGGTTTGCTCCAAAGATGATGCAATTCAATTGATTTGTGTTTGTACACCTTACTATTTACCTTTTTTTTTTTTTGATTATTTGATAATATTCATCTGTACCTAGACTTTTAAACGACAAGCCTCGATATATTTACGACTGGATAAATTATATATTCATTTATAGTAAAAGTATCCGCTATTTTTTTTCCATTTACCCTTATTTCCATTTTACTTTTATTTAACTCTACAATTTCCTCTTTTACTGCAAAATAGTAAGGAAGGTGCAGATGTCAAGTGGTATTTGATGTTTGGGATGATTAATGATTTATAGTCCGTGAGTCATTAAAAAAAATTAGGCATATTAAAAGATAAATATAAATAAATTTAATTTGATGAGTCAAATGGACTGAACCATGGATTGCACGTAGGCTTACTTTTTATTTTTTATATTTAATAATTTAAATAATATTTTTATTTTTTTAAAAAGAAGAATATAACTTAGTAACTAACTTTACATTATAATTCAATATGAAATATGATCTAATTTTAAAAAAATAAAAATAAAATATTTAAAATAATTAAACATAATGAATAATAAAATTAATAAAAAATAAATATGAAAATAAAATGAAAGAATATTAAAATAAATAACAAATATAAAATATAAAAAATTAAATAAATAATAAAATATAACATAAATACAGGTCTAAACGGATCCAATTCATATAATTCAATTTGGTTCATTGGTTAAGCAATTTTACATGGTTTTTTAAAAATTTTGTTTTCCTCTACATTCTAAATTTAGATTTTACATACTTAAATTTAATAATATAATTATTTTTATTATAAAAAGTAATTTAAAAGTGAATTTATATGTCTGAAAAATAGAAATATGTGAATGTAAAATGGACTAAATTTGTAGCAAGTGAATTATGTAGTCCGTCATGGACATTGGAAAATTTTAATTGAAAACGCGAGCTTTGAATTTGTGGATCAAGCGAAAAGTATAGTTACGCCCGATCTTGGGCTTAATTGTTAATACAATGTGTACCAATTATACCGCCACGCTCAAACCCAACTTTTTCGGCCTGAAAACCGAATTTTCAGGTGAGTGACAAATAAGTGCCCAGACCTCCCTAACACAAGGTCCAAACCCATAGAAAAAACGAAGACCAAAGAAAAAGTTGAAAAACAGACTCTATGTTCCAATAATACTAATATATAAATTATTGGATACAAATCAAAGTAATAATCTTAAAAATAAATGAATTGAATAATTATATAATTAAAAAATTGATCCGAATGGAATGGAAATGGTAATTTATTGAGGAATGTGGGAAAAATTGAAACTTATATATTTTTTTATATTGACCATAAAAAGTGTTACTTAAATATTCTTACAAACTAATCAAACCTCCACCAGTAACTCATTTTTTATGTCTTAAATTGAAACCTATATTAACTCATAAACATTGTAATAGATATATATATATATATATATATATATATATATATATATATATATATATATATATATATATATATATATATATTCAATCATTCAAAACCCTAATGACATTTTTTTTGAAATATACCCGGTAAAAAGTTCACCTTTTTTTTAAGTTCAAAATATACACATCATTGAATGGATCAGTCCAAACACAAAGACCAACACTAATTCAAATTTAGAGGTAGTTTGATGGGTAGAAAGTTAGGCAACCTTAGGGTTGTCTTGCGGTCCATTAATAATCGTTAAAATGGAAGGAAGTAAAATTCCTAAAGGATTTTATTTTTTTAATAGGAATAAAAATTATAAGTTAAAAAAATACAATAGAATGAGAGAATAGAATTGAAACGTGATTTTGAAGAAAAAGAATTAATATTTCTAATTTTTTGTAATTTTAATTTTTTATAAGAAGTTAAAAATAACAAATTGCAAGCTCACAAAATCAATTTTAATTAAAGTTTATTGATATTTTTAATTTTTTGTATTATAAAATTTCAAGGGCATAATAATTATTAGTTTGATAATACTTTCTATTGGAAAGTTTAAAGTTTTTTTTAACTGAAAAGTTTAAAGTTAAACTAAATAATATATAAAAAATAATTTTTGAAAAATATAAATTCTTTACTATCAATAAAATAATTTTAAGTATTTTTTATAAATTCACCAAAAAATTTACTTATTGAAAAGTTCATATTCTAACAAAAATTTATTTCTTATGTGAAAATGACGGTCAAGGAGTAGAAATGGGAAAAAAAAGGAGAAATTTTGGCATATAACTTAATTCATATACTACATTTATAATTAAGACATGGAAAAATAATGGTTTTAGTCTTTATAGTTTCACTTAATTTATAACTTTATTCTTATAATTTTAATTTGTGTAATTAAATCATAAAGTTTCAATTAATTTGTATTTAGCTCTTTCCTTTTAACTAATGTTTAATCTAATTAGCAAAATCTTGCATATCATCTTATGTGTCAATTTAATTACAAATCAATTGACATGTAAAACGACAGTAAGATTCTTTTAATTATATTTAGCATCAGTTAGAATGGAGGAATGAGTTATAAATTATTTGAAACTTTAGAATTTACATAAAATAAAGTTTTCAGGGTGAAATTACTAATTTAATAAAAGCATAAAGATTAATGATTCACCAATCTCGCATAGCATTTGGTATGACTTCATATGCATAAACTATATGAGACAAGAAATCATGCCTGCATGCATAATAATAGTGTTCATGTTAATTAATAAGTTATTGCTGGTGCATTTGATCTATTCAAATCAAAATGTAAATAAACGATTTATAAATTTAGTAATAATTAATTGAACAAGACTGCGCTAGCTGTTGGTCAAGTTAAATATTCTGAGTACGAAATGAATGAAGTTACAAATTCTAAGTTATACGAATATAATATATATTGAGCTAAGTATAATATAATATTAATAAGTTCAATTGAAGAGATGCAGACACATGCTGCAGTAATATTCAAATTAGTTAAAGTATATACGAAAACCGTCCAAATTCCAAGGTCCTGTGGACGAGAAAAGGAAAAAAGAATTTGCAGAAAGTCATGTTGGAACGTTACGGAGAAATTGCGAGAGGGTTTCAGGGGAGCTTCATCAAATCAAATTCTTATAATAATACAACACTCGTTGTCAGCATAGAAACGATCTAAACCTTGTCTTTGTGTTTTTCGGCGAAACTCTGTCCAACCCATGCGACGTGTTTATCATTTACCGCGTAATTACCCTAAGACCAATTGGAATCTGGAAAATTTTCCAGTCAAACTAAATTGAATGAATTGCTTTATTTTATGTAATCTCTCTTGTTGTTACTTGACCAAACTTCAATTGCCGGCCAATTGTGGATCTGTTTGAGCTGCCAAACTTGCATTTATGTTATGCAGGATAATTATGTTATAGAACAATCGACTTTTTAAAAATTAATTTTTTTTAAAATTAAAATTGAAATTATAAATTTTAATATATTAAGTATAATTCAATCATAAAAATACATAATCTCCTGACGGGACGAGCTTCCCCTAACATCAAACTTTTACCAATTCAACTCATAATTGGGCCGTTGCTATTTGCCTTTTGCACTTTTTCGTGTGTCAGCGACACACATGCAAACACTCACAGTTATTGCCAAATATTGGGAGCCACATGAATTTAGGTGGTTAGGTGAGAGTCTATTTCCACCTATTCCGAGGACGACTGCATCAGATTGCCGATCCTTTGATGTTGATGCACGCACCGTGTTGTTGCTATAATTATGGGTCTAGAGGTCTGCTTTCATTACTTGAAGATATTTTGTGACATTCTTTATAGGGTAGAAGAACAGGACGAAATGTCACTAAATCAACTTATCTATGAACAAATTCTATCTCATCATGAATAGAATTCATCAAAAATATTCTTATATTATATTGTGTTGCAAGATATTTGATCAAACTCTTGTTTATTGTCTTAATTTAAGAGTAATATGCGGAATATTTCCATTTCTAATTGGTTTTATAAATTCTTTTTAGTTATTGCACATAAATATAGTAGTTCAACATGATACATACATGGATTGGCTCAATCTCGTGAGGATTCTAATCAGAATTTTATGATTCTCTTTAATCATGAGTAATGACAATTTTAAAATTTTAATTTGTGAGATAATTATATATTTAAAAAATAAACATTTAAATTATTAAAAAAATTAATATTCAAACAAAAATAAAATACTATCTATTTTAATAAACTGAGTAAGTTTTTAAATAATTAATCAAATTAGACCTGACAATAACTTCTATCTATATGTTACTAATGCTGGTCCTGCTCGATAATTTTGGAGATCACCTCTTTCTTACCATTCTTGTTTACCCGGAAAAAGAAAAAAAATGAAAAAGCACTTCCAATTCTTTTGTCCGCTTAATTAGCATTATATATTTGCTTGAAAGCCAAGAAGACCCTACATGTCTAGTTTATGGCTGAAAGCACTTTTCAATGTTGAAAACACGACTTCGCATATAAAAGATCTAAAAGCTGCGTTTAAACAATGTTAATTTGGCTGATGCTAATAGGTAAATTACAAGTGGGTTTCTCGTTTTCGTACACATCTTTGAAAAAGGCACGGTGACCTCTGATCGCCATATTGTTGAGGGCCCCAACACGCATTCGATCCTTCCAAGAAGCATATATAGATTGACCAGCTTGAATATCAGCCAGTGAGTGTTCAACCCATAAAAGACAAACAATACAATAAGATTTAACAAAATGAAAATTACAAGATTACAGTCTGCGAAGAACAAGCTCGGATATCTGATGGTTTAATGCTTTGTTTGAATTTTGTTCCATTCAACCAAAGGTAAGAGGACTTTCAAAATTTCCATATCGATCATTAATGATTTTTGCATAATTTCCATTTAGTTTTCAATGATAATTTTTCTTTAAACTCCAAATCAAATGGGGTAGTTGAACCCAAGGACATATTAATTTATCGGTCTGTATGCATGTTAGACAGGGATAAGTGTTTGGACTTTGAAGGAATCATGTTTTAGGGACATAGGTTGACTTTGGGTTGCTGTTGGCGTCAAAAGTCGTTACATCATATGATACGGTTCTTGGTCACAACGTTGGTGAGCTTGCTACCTGCTTGGATATTTCCTCCGACATTCCAAGAAGGTTCTCTTCTCATTTTTTGTTTTTTTTATTCAGCAACCCAATCGCCAACACTACTAGGTTTTCTGGATATAAAAGCCAACAGCTCATTTGGTTCAGCCCCTCATCTCAGTGCAGCTTCCCGAGCCAATAAAGTCTATCACTTTCTTTCTATATCTCTGGTGCTACAATGGCCGCCAAACGATTTCTCAATGATTCTGATCAAGACAACCCAGACAAGCCCAGCGACAAGAGGATGAGAACTTCTTTTGCTTCGTATGTAGTTTATACCTAACTGGAGTTCATTTGATTCTTTCAAGAACCTTTTTCTTACCGCCCCAATTTATGAGTAGTTACTGTATATACGTAGTTAGGTGCTTTATTTGTTAAGTTCCGAGCTATGTCTTACAGCTTCTCATGCAAGTAATTGATATTCTTCTTGATCACAGGGTAATAGGAGAAGTGGTTATGGTGAAAAACTTGCAGAACCTTTTCTCAGCCTTGGAACCTTTGCTTAGAAGAGTGGTAAGTCATTCATATTAAGCTTCACCATATAAGATAAATATGCATATGTAATAATAGCTAGGGTTTTGGATTCCAAATAAGAGAAAACCAATACCTAAGATAAATGGGGTTTGGCTTTTAGCTCCATATGTGCAGGCTATACACCTACTATATAAAGCACCGCAGAATTTACAAATACAAGTATGAATCTCACACCTATCTCAGCTTGTGAGAAGGGATGTCATATAGAATAAATATTTCTAGATACATATGGCTTGTAACTTGTCTAAAAAAATTAGGGTTTAATTTGTTTATCTGTTTCAATCATCTCTTTCAAAAATTGATGTTCTTACTTGCTGCATGTTTCCTTTCTAGGTCAAAGAAGAGATCGAGGGTGTCATGAGACGTTACTGTCCGCTGTCTTTCTCTAGGTCTCCTTCTCTGAGGCTCCAACCATTTGAGCAATCTTCAACTTTGCAACTAAAGTTCAACAAAAGGCTTTCCCTCCCTATATTCACTGGCAGCCGTATACTAGACGTTGATGGAAACCCTATCCAAATCATTCTGGTGGACAAGAACGGCGAACAAATGGTTCCCACAAGTCTCCCTCACCCACTGAAGCTGGAAATAGTGGTTCTGGACGGAGATTTTCAGCCCGGCGATAACGATTCATGGACAAGCGAGGAATTCAACAACCACATAGTGAAGGAGAGAGTCGGCAAGCGACCACTACTCACCGGAGAGCTGAACCTGACCATGAGAGATGGAATTGCACCAACTGGTGACATTGAGTTTACAGACAACTCAAGCTGGATCCGCAGCAGGAAGTTCAGAGTTGCCGTGAGGGTGGCTCCGGGGAGTAATAACGGTGTCCGGATTCGGGAAGGCATGACTGAAGCATTTGTTGTCAAGGATCATCGCGGGGAACGTAAGTTCTAATCAAATTCTATATACGATAATACTACTCTCACATAAATCATTATAACTTGTACATTTTCATAACATACATATATTCTGGTATTAATCTGCAACTATGATTTGCTCAAGATTTACTTAGACTGTGGGTAGCAACTGTTGAATTTTATAGTACCTTTTTATTTCATGATCTTCTCTCTTCCTTATATATATATATATATATATATTGTAGTTTATATAGCTAAAGCCTTTTGAACCTGGTCTTACTTCAACTTGTTCGTCATTAATATGGATTATAATGATATCATCGATTAGTTGGTAGACAAGTGTTCTTTTTGTTTATTATGCATATATATATAGGTGGATCAGAAAGAAAAGTCTAATTCTTGAGTCAAATTTGTAGTGATTATAACAGAAATATCAATCAGAAGCTGGGTTTTTCATCCTCATATTTGTCAGAGAATATGACATTTTGTTATACACTATGACTAGATAGTGATTGCTGGTCATAGATCCCATTATTTAAGAGCTTTGTCTGGCAATCTGATAGATGCCCTCTCACGGATCCACCAAGCAAACATCCAATGAAAAGAAAATTCACAAATACTGATCCAAGATGCATTCTTGCCGCATGCCAGCTTTTACTTTTCTTTCCTTCTTATCTTTGAGTTTAAACATGAATCTCAGTCAATGGTTTAAAAAATCTTTAGTCAATAATTTCATAAAATATATATAGTGATCGAATCTTATGCTTAATAATGAATTTCCCTTTCAATGTTCACATTTCTAAAATAGTAATTATTACGTATTTATATTTGTCATTGATGATATTTATTTTGAATGGGTTGAAGTGTACAAGAAGCACCATCCACCAATGTTACATGACGAAGTTTGGCGCCTTGAGAAGATCGGGAAAGATGGAGCTTTCCATAAAAAGCTGTCCAAAGAGGGCATCAACACAGTGCAAGAATTTCTCAAGTTGTCTGTTGTTGATCCTTGTAAACTTAGAAAGGTATTTTTTTTTTAATTTTATTGTCAGAAATGTTATAATTCCTTAATATTCTGAAATATTTAAAGGGAATTAATTATATAATTAATTTTCTCTTATATGGTTTTGAATTCAGATTCTGGGCATTGGAATGTCTGAAAAAATGTGGGAAGTCACAATCAAGCATGCAAGGACTTGCGTCCTGGGCAGCAAGCTCTACATATACCGCGGACCTCATTTTGCTATCTTTTTGAACCCTATCTGCCAATTGATTAGGGCTGACATCAATGGCCAGATAGTCCCAACCAGAGAGCTAAACAATATGAATAGGGTGGGTACCATAAACCCAACTTTTTCCCACAATCTTTAGTTTATACCGAGCTGTTGGTTTCAGTTCATCAATTAATTTTCTTGTGCGTTACCAGAGCTACATAGAGAAACTGGTGAGAGAAGCATATACAAGATGGAATACCTTGGAGGAAATTGATGGTGTTCTAAATGACAACATAGCCTTATTAACGCAAGGTATACATATAAACTTGATCGATTTGAATTTAAATTTTTATGGACGTCCTTCCTTTTTTATTTTTTATTTTTTGTATTCTCCGATTTTAAGAGATATAAAATTAGTTTTGGCTTTGAATTCAGTGTTATTTACTAAAATCTATGTAATAAAAATTGAATAGGTGAAAGTGTGGAGCAATATCCAAACAATCTGCAAGCATCTATAGCGACATATGGAGTGCAGGATTACTTTGGTGAAAAATCTATGGGGGTGACAGCCACTGGGTTTGGAGCAAGCTCTGCACCTGCAGTTGGGTCTAACGAGTGGTCCATGAATCAAACTTATTCAACGCAACCATTTGGGAATGCCATTACATATAGCTTTGCAGAGTCACAATCAGATGGGGACATAACCCCTTCAGGCTCCGTCATTGATAGCACTTCTGGAAGGTGGAATTAGCCCAATTCAGTTTCTGCTCATGGTGTATATATGCGACAAGTGCAATTAGGTTTAGCGTCAGTGTTTTTTAGCCCATTAGGAAGTGTGTTTGGGCCATCATGGCTCTAGGTGGGCTTTTCTTTTCACTGTCAGGTTTTTAATTTTTAGTAGATCTTAGTACTTGGACCAAACATGTAGCTCTTAGTACAGAGCAAGGCCCAATCAAGGATCTAAGAAATAAGAATGATGGCCGGGCTCAGCATGTTTAAAAATCAACCTGCTCTTTCTGGTGCAGTGTTGCTTTATTGCCGGAGGTAAAATGCCAAAATCTATTGTTGTAGCGTTAACATCTGTCATGTATCTTGGGTTAAATAGAATTTAAATTGTTATATTTGACTAAACCATATTAATAGTTATTCAATTATTTCTTTTTTTATGGTACACAATTATTTCAATAAAATATGGATTTAGATATAAAATGATCTTACCCACAAAAAAAAAAAAATGCATGATTCGTTGGAAGAAATAAATGGTTTGTTTGAATATATTTTTACTTTTTTATTTTCAAAATTTATTTTTAAAATTTATTTTTTAATTTAAAGAAAATAAAAAAATAAAGATGGGTAATAACACATATAAAGAAAGGTTTTATTTAATTATAAACTTGATGCAAAGAATAAAAAAATTGAGTTAAAAATATTTAAAAATTAAATTATTTACTGTTATAATTTTTAAGAGTAAACTGTAAAAATAATTAATAAATAGAAACTTTTAATTTTAAACACTTAAACTAGTGGAATGTTAGGATTCGGAGGCTAGCAGACACTAAAATATATACATAAAATTGAAAAAATTATATTATATTAAACATATTTATTTAAATTAAATATAAATAAATCGTAAGTATTATGATTTTTTTTTTAAAAAATAGTTACATTACATAATTGTTCTTGACTTAATTTCAATTTTTTTTTATTGGTTTACCTAATGAAGACATGCAACGAGAAACAGTGACCAAACCTCAGTAGATCAATCGAGTTCAGCATCGGATCCTTGCGGTTTCTTCAAAATCAGAAATGGAAAAAATCAAATCTATGAAGAACTGCGTTGTTATTTTCAACAATACTTTTAGATGTATCGGCAAATATTGGTGTGAAGCCAAAAGGAGGAAAATTATTGTGCCGTCAGAGCCATGCGAGACATGTTCTTATAGCCAAGGTTAGAAAGAAAAGGGGGGTTTGAGTTCAGAGATCAGGCAGAAAATTAAAATCTGGATGCTGAGATAAGTGACTTTGCCTTTGGCTTTGATACGTTGTTAGGTAGAATCAGGACTACCGCTGTTAAAAACAGGCGGTACTGGGTCTTTTTGTAAATTATTTGAGTCACATAAAAAATATTTTGAAAATTTAAAATTATCACATAATCAATTCATTATCAACCATGTTAAATATATCTTTTACAATCACTAATTTTTTTTCAAAATCTTCATTAAAAATAATTTTTTTCTATAATTATTGTAGACATACATAAAACTAAGGCTACACTGTAATTAAGGCTTTTAAATTTTATTTAGAACTAAAAAAAAAACTACATAAATAATATTACCGTTCCTATTAATTTCGAATGTATTTATTTTCTATGCCATTTTAGTTAGTATTTTTTCTTTCCGATTATCATAACAACGGATAGAAATAAAAAATATAAATAATTTAATCCAATTAAAAAAAGTGAAGCCCTCCTTGGGATTCAACGCAATAACAAAAAAATAATTATTTTGTGTTCCAATATTTTAATCGGATAAAATGTAAAAATATGTGTGACACTATAAGTGATATATATAATAGCATGTGGCATTTGAAGAAATTTAGTGGAAGCACGCGTATAAGTTAAAATATATGTAATTTTATCACCAGTAAAAACAAAAACCTATTTTTTAAAATCACAACCAAACAGATCTGCAGACTTTCTTTTTTTATTTTCTGGAAGTTATGTGAGCATACTTGTTTTGGTACACATTTATGACGTCTAGTTACACATTTGTGACGTGAGATTAGGATTTATTTTGCATAATAAATAAATAAATTTTTAATTTATTATTATATTAATAAATTATAAATTAATTTCTAAAAATATTTCATATATTACTTTATATAAAAAATATGTTTTGATTTAATAAGTTATAATTTATTAATTTTAATTTCAAATGTATCCTTAATCCTTTAATTAATTGATGTGCCTGTAATCATATAAATCTAAATAAAAAATAAATATGTGTAAATGAATAAGTAAGTAAATAATTATGTTTAAACTATAAATAATTATAAAAAGTAACTAAATAATTAAATAAATACATGATCACATAGATTATTAAATTTTAAGTAATTATATTCTTATCCTAAATCCTAGATAAATAAAATAAATAAATAAATAAATATATAATGTCATAAAATATAATTAATTAAGTAAATAAAAATGTAAGGCCATAAATATAATTAATTAAATTTTAGGTTATTATATTTTTATTTCAAACACAATAATTGCATTAATATAATTTAATTTTGAAATAAATAAAATTTAATTTAATTTATATTAATATATTCTTTTATATTATTTTACATTTTTATCTAATTCAATAATTAATTTTGCAAAACATTTCTTATGCAATCAATTAGTTTATAAGTTATTAATTATAACTAATTTATAAATTATCAATTAGTTTATCTTTCGTGAAACAAAGTTTAGACTCTTTGCAAATTGATAAATTCTATTGCATTAAGCATGTGCTTTTTTGACCAAAGCTATTATTATAAGAATAATTTTATTTGAGTGGCTTTTGATTTGTATTATCTTTCTCATAACTTTGAAAATATTTTAAAGAAGTTTCAAATTTTTATATTTAATTCAAAATTTTAAAAAATATTTTAAAAATATTTTTAATTCAATATTCTTTTAAAACATTCTTATGAAAAAATTGCGTCTCATATCTTTCAATCACTTATAAGGATTGACGCTTTTAATAGTTAAAGGTCATAGCCCCACCTAAATTTTGAAAATTTGTTAAAATGTATGCAAAAAAAAATTATGAGAAAAATACTTTACTTTTACCCCCACTAAAAATCAAATAAATATTAGAGATGATATAATAAGTACAAACACTATTTTTAGATCTGGACTAGATTGATTGATTCAACTAAAAATCGATCCTTAGTTTAGTTTGAGTGATTAGTAATAAATGAAAAGACGATTCAACCACTTTGAACAGTCAAAATCTAGTAATTATTCGAAAACTCATCAAATCTATTCAGATAGGTCTCTACTTTGTGCTTCAATAAAAATGATGTCTACTGTCACCAAAAGTCAAAACCCCAGCCTAGCGTGTGCAAACATCAGCCTTCACCATTGGAGCAATGTTATGCTTAATAGCATATATGTCATTAAATATATATATTGAGTATTTGCAACAAGATTCATTAATAATGAAAATATATTTATTATATAATAAATTGTATCAATTAAGTTTATATTAAATATATTTTTAAATTATATTATTTTAATTAATCTCTTTATTTTAAATATTTCTTAACTTTATTTAAATTATACTAGTTTAGACAATTAACATATTAAATGTATATATAATAAAAAAATAAAAATAATTCCTAATATCTTACAATTAAATTTCAAAAACATACCCAATGATTTAAAGTATTTAATTTTCATTTGTTCTGCTTTTTCAATATTTTTTTGAATAAAATTACACTTCAAATTAATAATAATATAAACTTTATTTACAAATGAAAATAAACAGTAAAACCCAATTATAACAAATATATATAGCGTGCATAGTTTATATATATAACCTTTTGCTAAAAAATGACAAACTAAAGAAAAATACAATTTGCATCGATTTGTACTTACAGAGGCCATAAAGTATGCTATTTAGTGATTTTGATGTATAAATCTTTTATCAAATGCCTTGTTAGTTTAGTAAGAAGCCCTTTCAAGATGGTTAGCATACCTTGCATGTAACAAATTAGCATATTAGTATAACAAATTGGGTTTTTATTAGTCCATAAGTGAAGTGTGACATACTCTCTAAATATGTCTTCAACTTAGAAGCAAAAATGAAATTTTAATTGCTAAGAACTAAGGATCAGGTACCTGTGCAAAAACTAAAAATGAAAATCAAGTTGAGAAGTCAGGCCACAAGCTAAATATATTTACATGAGGAGATCTGATGTCAATAATAAATATGAGAGCTTAGAATAAAAAACTCTTTTTTTTGTAGCCCCTTCAATCTCTGCACTATCAGCATTCTTTCTGTTGGAAAATTTTCACCTTTTAGACCAATTATTTTTTTCCCCAGATAATCAAAGAAATCCTGAGATATACATGAATATAAGTGATTTTTGGTGACTAAAAAGGCATCTAAATAAACATTAGCAATATGTCATGGACCTTATAACATCTTCTTGAATTTATAGAACTATAAAGAAAATTACAGGTTACCATTTTATTCCCTTACAAGAGAAAAAGAGAACATTTTGATATAACATCAAATCCTTATTACCAAAGCAAGATCAAAGTGCATATTTATTTTCATGTCTTTAAGCCACGTGGACTTTTTCAAATAGTTATTGAAGCATAATACTTTTATACAATGGAAAAATTATATAATATCTTTGGATATCATCTTCTAGGGATAAGTTCTTTATTATTCATTAGGGAAAAAAAAAAGAAAAAAATGCATCAAGCTAACTCATTGAATTATAGGAAGAAAGTATAGTATAGTTTTGAATCATTTGGCAAAATTAGTCATTTAGTTTTCGATCAAGTATAACCAATCCAACCTCTGAATAATTAATGCAACCAACTTTATGATAGCTAGCTTTGTAGTTAATTAAGGGTTTCCAAGTTCTCCAAAATAGTTATACAATAAAAATAACTTTAAAAAAACACTATACCATCAAAGGCAAACCAAACTTGAGATAATATGAGGCTAATTAAGAGATTTTATCATTCCTAAATGTTAAATTTCCATAAAGTACATATTAAGATATTAGGAGAAATTTTTGAAATTCTTCAACATTTAAGTTTATGACTTGATGTTGCTCATATATACTATTAATAAACTAAGATTGTCATTTATTATATACTAATTCCATTTATTTAGATTCTTTTAGACAATAAATACATGAATATCATTTTCCTTACTTTAGCAAATGAAGCTATTAAGGATAGAGTAATATTGACTAAGGCACAAGGATAACAATACTATAAAGGGTAGTGTATGTTTTAGTGTCTAATCTTTTAGGGAAAAGATGTTCCATTTCTTTAAGAATATAAAGCTTTCCTAATAGTGGAAGGCACAAACTCTTATTGCAAACATAATATATCCTGCCTATCATCACTTTGCCCTTAAAATTGATCTCTTCTTAGAACACCACCACCTAGCACATAGACCCAACTTTACATAAACACAAGTAAAAATTAGTTCAATATCTCATCCTCACTTTAACTGGGAAAAAGAAAATAATAGTCAAATGGTAAACTATGTAGCATAAGTTATAAAGGCTATTATCTTATATACTATTTTACTTGATTTGTAAAACTGTAAGTAAATTTTCTTTCTTGGACTTAAGTAGATGTAGGAAATTCAAATATTAGTTACTAAAACCAAATGGAAACTTAATACTGGCATGCACAAAATTTGATCATTACAAATAATCCAAATGAAATAGATTAGTTATTAGAAACATACTAACATGTCAGACTAAAAGGAGATAGATTTAAGATGTTGCCCATAATAAGATCCATCAATGTTGTAGCAACATTCTACAATTACTTCTACTCCTTAATTACTTAATGGTTCAATTCAACACTGGTTCTAACATTTTATTTTCAAGGGCAAAGTGTTGAGCAATAATAATTAATGGAATGATAAGAAAGATATATACCATTTTGTTGGCCATGGAGGAGCCTTTCCATAAGCAAGATTGTTTGTGCAATCATTAGGATCTATCATAAAAATGCTACTTAATTAACTCAAGTTACTCAATAACATGAGTTTTGTAACACACATCCTACTAAAAGTTTTGAGGATACCTTTCCTTGTTGAGAAGAAAAGTTTAGCTATAAAACTGGTAAATTATATGAACTATGAGAAAAAGCTACATGTGAGTGCTTAAAAGTGCTTATAACTAAGCTATGTTAAAACTTGTGGAACATTTCATCTTAGGTATTTTAAATTTTAACTAGGAAGGATTTAGGCATATATACATCAGATTCAATTTTGCTTCCTAAGTTAAGTGCAAAGAATCTACACTCACAAATTTTATATTAACAAAAGTGAAGTTGGTGGCATTATATTAGAGCTACTAATATTTTGCACTCCTATTACTTTCCACTTTATGAAAGATGTATCCCTTTTCATGCATCTTATTGTTTATATTTAAAATATTTTATTATTAGCTTTATACAAATCCCCTTAACTTGACAACTTATTTTACCTTTTTATAGATAAAATGAAGTCTTTGAAATGTGTAGATGAATTTTCTTATACATATATATATATATATATATATATATTTATAAATAATATAACTAAGAAACCATCATCAATTTATAAGTGTATTTAAGAGTGCAACTATTATAAAATTAGGCCTAAAGTATGATATCATAAGCTAACGAGCTAGATAAATAAGAACCTGCAATGTGACATTCTAATAAGGTCCTTGAGTGATTTCTAGTTAGAAACTTAACCGCATCTCCAAAATTAAAGGACAAAAGTATTTCAAGCTCTTTTATCCTAAGCTAAGAGTCAATATATGACAAAAAAAAATCTAAAGCATAGAAAGTAATGAAAATTCTTACAATCCAAATGCTTCCACCAAAATAACATTAAGTTTAATTAGAAAGGTTTCAAACCTTTTACATAACTTTAGGACCATCCTCATTTTACAAATTCCATGACAAGAGAGTCAATAAATGATTGAATATCCAAATGTAAACAATGCATATATATAAAGAAGGAAACAAATTTGATAAGGAACAATTATAATAATTTCTTAACTTCTATTTATCCCTTTCAAAAAGCTTTTATATCTTAATGAGGAATAGTTAAAAATGGAAAATTTATCTTAATATATTGAATAAAAGTTGAACTCATTAAGATAAAATTCAATGACACATGAAGTTGTAGGTTTGTTTACATAAAAAATTACATCAACCTATATGTTAGTTCATACTCTCATGGAAATTAAATACTTTTGAGTTTAAGGAGCATTATAGTTACATTAATCAAGTAGAGTGCAGAAAATTTGGACAAATGTCAATTAAAAACTTCATGTTCTACTTGTATGCAAGAGTACTAATGCTAAATGAGAAGAGTATGAAGGATTAGTAATGAAGGTGGCAATGTGAGAAACTTCTTTGCCTTTATCCCATTATTTACTAATGATTCATTTATAAATATTTAAAAAAAATTCTTGATGCATCATACAATATTAGTTTTTAGCTTTGACTGATGCATAATATCCATCAAGAGAACCTACAAAGAATCAGAACTACCCTATTATGTAGCACCATTAAGAAAATTAAGGAATGCCAGCATCCAAAAAAATTAATTTATTAGCCAAAGTTTCTAAGAAGAGTACTAAGTAAATCATAGTAATAAATAATCTAATGAAGTGAAAGTCAAAGTAACTGAGAGTTAGGCATCAATAACATAATGTAATTATTCCATTAGAACTTTACAATAAATAGAATTTCTAGGAGTTAGGTACCTTTGAGCTTTTCATCACTTTTGCTATTGTATTTTGTCATTTAACTCCTTTCTAAGAGATGTAGATGTCTGCATGTGAGAAAGCATCAATAATTAATAAGGACTTAAGGATAAAGATACTGACACCAATGAAATGCCTACATTCAAAATTTAAATCTATCATATAAGATCAAAACATTAGTATGATAATTAGTAGTAAAGCTCATACTAAAGAGGATGAGGGAATTCACATTAATCTAATAATAATTTTTGTGAAAAATATGAACCAAAATTTTAATTAAAAATTAGAATAAACTCATAAATTATTGATTATATTATAATTATAATTATAATTATATTATAATCATACACAAAGGCTAACAATGGAATTTTTACAAACTACAATACCATAAATGAAGAAATTAACAATAATTACCATTCCAACATAATTACAAACTTGATATTTTTTATATGAATTTTAACCTTTCTTAGGGCTTTAAAAATGCAATGAAAGGAGTTATCTTAATTATCAACACTTTAAAAGATCATGGTGCCAAACACGTAATAAAAAATATGCTTGCTTAAATAGAAAAATGATTTTGAAAGACCACAAAAAAGTGGAGTGGACATACACTAACAAAATGCTTTCAACGATGTCATTATAAAAGGAAGATAAAGTGACTCAAAATTGGTCTTGCACCCTTTTGCTTTGCTTACAAATCTAAGATAAAAAATAGAATTACCATTACCAATCTAAGTAAATACCTCCAAATTCAAAAAGAAAAAACTAATAAATCTAAGAAAGAAAACTCAAAATCCTATGTATATTTCAAAAAAAAAAATCTTGTTCCAATAAATTGAAGAAATATTAAGCAAGTTTACTATTTTTTGCTATTAAATTTCAAGATGAAAAGATAAAATAGAAATTATTTTATTATGAAACACTTGGAAAACTATATCTATGAATTTAAGAATTTTTGAAAGCAATTTATAGAAATGAACCATTAGAGAAAGGTATATTATAGAATCCATTAATGAATAACAAAGACCCAAATTCCCCTTTTATATTACAAACTCTTAGCGAAAATAAAATTTGATCATAAATCACCATTTTACCTTTCTCATGAGTAAGCCTTCTAAACCTGCAAGCATGAGTTATAAAATTTGATGGGAAAAAAAGAAAAAAAAAAGAGGAGCAAAGGAAGAGAAGGAAGGGAATCACACTCTAATAACGTTAATCATGATATAAGAGTAGAGAATTTGAAATTTGAATGAAGGGCAAATTTGAAATTTGAAATTTAAATGAATAGCATATGGGGAATGCTTACAGGAAAGTATAGGCTTAGTCAAACTTTCTCATGTAAAATAATAGTAAAAGCTAAAGCAAAAAATAAATAAACAAAAATAGGTTAAATAAATATAAGGGCAACACATATTAGTAAGCAAGTAAAAGATTATATGTATTACCATAAATACTAGAAATGAAAATATATTTATTTTTGCATAATGGTAACATACAAATTTAAAATTTTAAAATATTAAATTTTTAATGACTTAAAAATATTAATTCATAATGTGATGTGTTAATTTTTTTCATCATATATATATTTATAAATATAAAAATATATTATCCATTTCAATCATTCAGTTGAATTGGTTGAACTAGTCTGACCTTTACTTGTTCGTCTTGTTAGGTTGATAGCTAGGCCAAGTTTTAAAATACTGGGTATAGATGTATTTAAAAATATCACTTCAATATTTATTTAAGGAGATTCAAACAAAAAATTAGTTTTTATTTACTTAATTTGTTAAGATTGAATATTAAATTAAATAAAAATTTGTTGGATCTATTTATTGGCTAAATATATTTAACAATCACTCTTATTTTGTTAAAGTTTTGTTAAACAAATATATTTAACATTATTTTATTAATAGGGTAATAAATTAATAATTGAACACATAATCTAAATCACATCATTTAAAGATTTCAGTAATTTACAATGTGGTATTGTTTCGTGAACTTTATTTCAAAAAGGTTGTGGCACTAAACTTTTTTCCAAATAGGTTTCAATTTTATGATTTATAAATGTAATATACCGAATGACCTTTTTTTTAACTGTGAGAATGCGGTTGTGAATTAGAAACTTTAAAAAGTTATAAGTCCATCATTAGTCAACCAATTTTTGTATATGACCACTCATTTTCTATTGTCTTTATATGATCTTTCAATAGAAAATAAGAAAATGTGGGTTTGACGAAGTCTATCTAGTTAAAAATGTGTAAATTAAGTTCAAAACTTTGAATGGCCATAACTTTGTGCTTGATTATCTATTTTAAGTGAATTTTTTTTATTTTATATAATTTTTCGAGATCTACGTCTTACAAAATGCTAAAGGCGTTTTACCCACTCTAGTTTACCAAAAAGGGGCATTTTTTAATATTTTTTCTTAATTTTTTTTATTTTCTTGTTATTTTTTCAATTTTAATCTTATTTTTATCAATTTAAATTCATCCGAATATTATATTAAAGTTTTTCTCCCTAACTCTTTTAGTGTTTAGTAGTGCCATAATAATTTTTTTAATAAATAAAACTACTAAAAAATAATATATTACTATTTGTACAATAAATAGCAACATATTACTATTTCGTTCTAAAATAGTAACACTAATAAAAATTTAAAATAAATAAATAAATTAAGTCTAATTAACAACTAAATTATCAAATAATAGCATGTTACTGCCTGTTCTCTAGATAATAATATGTTACTCTTTCGTTCTAAAATAGCAACACAAATAAAAATTTTTAAATAAATGAATAAATTAAGTCTAATCAACAACTTAACTGTCAAAGAAGAGGTTACTATTTGTATTTCAAAATAGTAACATTAATCAAAATCTCTTAAATAAATAGATAAATTAAATCTAATTAACAATCAAACTATTAAATAATAGCATGTTACTATTTATTATCTAAATAGTAACATATTATTATTTCATTTTAAAATAGTAACACTAACTAAAAATTTTAAATAAATAAATAAATAAAATCTAATTAATAACTAAATTATCAAATAATAGTATGTTACTGTCTGTTCTCTAGATAATAACTTGTTACTATTTCATTCCAAAATAGTATTACTAATTAAAAACTTTCAAATAAATGGATAAATTAAGTCTAATTAATAACTAAATTACTAAAAATAGCATACTACTATCTTTTCTCTAGATAATAACATATTGTTGTTTCGTTCTAAGCCTAATTAATAACCAAACTAACAAAGAAGATGATGTTACTGTTTCATTTTAAAATAGTAACACTAATAAAATTTTTTAAATAAATAAATAAATAAAGTCTAATTAATAATTAAATTACTAAATAATAGCACGTTATTATTTGTTCTCTAGACAGTAACATGTTTTACTGTTTCGTTCTAAAACAGTAATACCAAGCAAAAATTTTAAATAAATAGATAATAATATATTACTATTTGTTCTTTAAATAATAACATGTTATTATTTTATTTCAAAAGAGTAACACTAACTAAAAATCTCAAATAAATGGATAAGTTAAGTTTAATTAATAATCAAATTGCTAAATAATAACATGTTATTATATGTTCTTTAAATAGTAATAAACATCAAATAAAAATTCTAAATAAATAAATAAATAAATCAAGTTTAATTAATAACTAAATTGCTAAATAATAACATTAAGTAAAAATCCTAAATAAATGAATATTAACATGTTACTCTTTATTTTCTAATAACATGTTACTATTTTATTTCAAAACAGTAACACTAAATTTTAATTTTATAAATTTTTAATCTATATTAGATTTGTTTAATTAGGACTACACGATGATAGAATGTGATTCCTCTATTTCTGTTTCTGTACTTTTGTTCTTCACGGAATGTGCTTCAAGTATGTCGTTTGGACTTATAATTATTTTGGTAAATCGCACTTGGCAGATGTACTTAAATGAGAGGAAGTCTGCTTGGGGTACCTTGCTGTAATAAATTACTGTAACTGGTATTGACCTGATTTTTTTCCTAAAGATTTTGGTAAAGGAATTTTCAAAATCATAATTAAGAATAAATTCAAAATTCTATGAGATCTTAATATTTTGTAGTAAAATTTTTAAACTGTTAACTAAGTATGTTAAATAACAAACTATTTAAACATTGTAAACCTAACATTGTATACCTTTTTTAGAATATAGTAAATTAGAATTTATTTTGAGAAAATGAATAATTATGATAACTAGTAAATTCTGTTAAAGTAGAAATTTTGAGTATAACTATGAAATAAAATGAAGTTAATTTAATGAATATGGCAATATGAAATACATGAATGTTAGATGGGAAAAATTAAATAGAATTATAAAGCATAAAATTTTAAATTATTATGAGTAAGTATGTGAGTATGGAAGAAATTTAAGAATAAATTTTCAAAAATGCCTTTAAAGGTGTTATGCCTCACTTTTTAGCCGTAACTCTTATTTCTTCATCTTTTTCATTTTCTCCTAACTTTCTTTATCCTCTCTTCTTACTTCCCATTAAATCAAGCAAGATAGATATAATTCTTTCTTAAATTTTTTATTAAATCAAGATAAGAACTTTGTTTTGATTAAGAATCCTTCTTGTTTCTTCTTAGTCAATAAGGAGATTAGAAGTTATTAATTTTTTATTAGGGATTCCAAACTTTAACTCTAGAATCCTTAAATTTTAATGTGACTAAAGTTAAAAAGTCTTTAATCTAATTTCCTAGTATTTTTTTTATATAAAGTGAGTGGATACTTTATCCAATCTTATTGAATTTAAAGGAAAATAAATTAAATACATTGTGTTAGATTTTATGAGTTTGTGACCATAAATACTTGATTTTGATATGATTGATAATATAAATGAGGTTTAAGGATGAAAATGGCTTTAATGGTGTAAGGATAACTTACATTTATGAGTTATGGTGTTTAGTTTAGTTTTAAATGCATAAAGAAGTTTGATTTTAGAATAAATAATGAATTTTCAAGTAAAACCTAGAATATCCTAAGCTATACTTAATTATATATTCAAGTATGCTAAAAAATATGAGTTTTAGACATATATACTTGAGTACAAAGCCACGAGACACCTTCTAAATGCCAGTACTTGAGTATATACTCAAGTATAAATATCTTAAGTTGCCTTTAGACGGCGATACTTGAGTATATACATGAATATGAGTAGTATGGTAATTTTTGAATCTCAATACCTAAGTATATAGTTGATCATATTTAAATTTTTTTGAAAAATCATGTCATCTATATATAATGTATGCTTTCCAAACATCATAATATAATTAAGTATAATAAGTAATGATAAGGTACTTGAATTATAACCATGAAATATGCAATTGAGCTATCATATCAATAAGGCATGATATGAATGATATTGAATGGTTGATTATGCTATGAAATATGATATATGGCTATATATAGAAGCATGGTATTGTATGATAAATATGATGAACAAGGCTTACAGCTTAGTATAAGAAATAAGGTCTTTGAGCCCATTTTGTAAATTAACAACTATAAAAAGGGCAATACAATCATTGGATGGAAGATTTTAGGTAATATACTTTTAAAGGGTATAAGGTAGATTTAAGAGAAATAAGGATGAAAAGCTTGTGGAAGGTATAAGGTTAACTTAGTAGCCATAACAGTGGATTTATGCATTTATTTATTATCTAATGTTGGAAATGTGATTTAGTCTTGAGATATGATATTTCTTAATCATTTTTGTGTGATATAGTTGAGATGAAATGATTATGTTTGAACCTTTTAAGGTTACTTGAAACTAAAATTGCTAATATGATTAATTGTGTCATGAGCTTTACAGAAGGATAACTCGATGAGAAAGCTATTGTATTATATTAGTTATTTTAATTAAGTATTTACTTATGAAGTCCTATACTCATTCATCAATAATTTATTTTATAGATTCTCAGGTCTAGCCACTACCATCATTTTCTTAGAGTTAGATTTCATGGAAGCTCATTATTTTAGTTATTTGAAGCACTAGATATTTGTATATAGAAACTATTTTTAGGCTTATTCTTTTGGTAGGCTAAGGTAGAGAAAATATACAAACCAAATTCTTTATGAGTTAATTAGACTAATTTATCCTCATTATATGATGACTATAAGCAAATCTAACTTTCTCATCTTTTATAAACCATTTTTTATGAATCTGAATGAGAAGCTCTCTTTTTCAATGGTTATCTTCTTTCTTGCCATATAAATATTGACTTGTTAACTAGGAATGCAATAGTTAAATTGAATTAGGCTAATGGGAATTAGGTTTTATGCTTGTCACAATTCTAACCCGATTGTAACTAGCGTGGAATCCCAATTCGGTTTTCACTAGCCTATCCCTAACTAACTATCTTGATTCAAAATAACAAATGCATTATGTTTATAACAATTTTAGCATTTAAAAAAAAGAAAACTTTCAATAGGATTTTTATAAAAGATGAAGAAGTTAAGTATGCTTATAACCTTCCTAAAATGAAAATAAGCAAACCTAACTAACTTAATAGAAAATCAGTGCAACGTTCTTCCTATCTATTTCCATGACCAACAAAAAGCCTAAAATATTCTATATATATGAAACTGTGCTATCAAAATACTATCAATGAGTTCCTATGAATTCTAGCTCTAAAGAGGTGGTGATGGAGGTTCAACTGGGGAATCTATGAAATAAAATACGAAAAAGTGAGTCTGGGGACTTGATTAGTGAGTAATATATAAAAACAACAAGTAATGTACAATAACTTACCACTGGATTATCCTCCTTTAATAAATTATATCATAATTAAACATATTAGTAAGTAAAAGTCATCAATACTAAGATTATTACATACTCATTTCATTTTCAATGTATCATATAATGATGCTCACGATAAATACCCTTAACATTATGTTTTATTGAATGGAAAAACAACAAATGAAGTACATTCATTCTTCTTTTGACTTCCAGACCAAGCTTATACCCTTATTCACTATATTCTATCCTTATTCCTTCTAAGCCAACCTTATACCTTACCTGCCATATTACTGAAAATTTTTCATCCAAGATTCACAACATCACTCCTATCACATTTTTAGCTTTTAATGCCACTCATGACATGATTCTTAATGCAATTTTAACATTAGAGCTTATGCTCCACTCAATGTAATCATAATTCAATTGTAACATGCATTACAATACTTATCAATGTCATTATATCCTCTTGTATAGCTATAAATATTCACACATATCAAAGTACTTAATTGATAAAGTATATTTCAACATATACGTATCTTATTCCATGAATGATGCAATAAGTCCATCATATCACATATTATAACATATAACGACTACCTTTTTCTATCATAATCATCTGACTCATGCAATCATCTTACATTACTATGAACCACTCTATCTTTGATATTTAATGACTAAATACTCATGGAAGTTATTATGAGTCATGAAAACATAAAACAAATAAAGTATGGATCACTATATGGTCTTCATATCTGTGACCTTTGGGTAATCTTTCATGAATAACTAAAAATTATAAAAATAAATTCCATGAAACTCATTTCATATAAAAATAGACTAAATTATCTTTTTATATACTAGTCATTTGCCTAAATTAGCTAAGTTTCAAAAAGGTTATGCCTATTTTGAAAATAGATACAAAAAGTTCATTTCTAAAATCTTGAATTTTTAACCTATATCTACTTTTTTAATGATATCTCAAAATATATATAATATTTTAATTTAAAACTAATTTAATTTAAAAGTAGACTCAATTACCTTTAAAATGATATGTGATTTATTTAAAACAGACATAAGATAAGAGATTTATGCCTCTTTAAAATTAGTATAAAATTTTATAATTGATAA
Source organism: Sindora glabra (assembly GCA_020226215.1). Lineage (NCBI taxonomy): Eukaryota > Viridiplantae > Streptophyta > Magnoliopsida > Fabales > Fabaceae > Sindora > Sindora glabra. The sequence continues at coordinate 3,926,370 of CM035227.1, forward strand.
ATCAATTTATTCACCTAGTTTTCGCCTCTAGACTCTTGGAATTGATTGGTGAATTAATTCATTAACCCTTGGACTCTCAGAATTGATTGGTTACTTGATTCTTAAGACTATTTCGCCTCTAGAGACTTAAAATCGATTAGTGAATCGATTCATACATGAAAAATTTAATTTTTTACAAAATTTTTTAATGTACAATAGATCCAAAACACCTCATAAACACATATAATGCATATCAAACCCCTAGTATAATAATCAATACACTTATCTAACATCTTACATCATTTCTTTTTATCATTTATTACTTCTATAACATCAAAATAAATCAAAATAAAGCAAAGTCACAAATTAACCCATATTTCACATATATCTTCATATAACCTTAAAATTCATAGATTTAACTAGATTATCCACTCATCTTATATGGGAAAGGATGCTAGAAAGTTAATTTGATAATTTTTTAGCCCTAATCATGCCAAAATTCATAGATTTCATAGTTAGGGCTCAAAATGTTCTACAAAATCAAATAAACTTCATCAATTAAGAAGAAATAGGAGGGATTTTAGATGAAAATATTATTCTTACCTTGATTGAAGGAACAAATTAACAAGATTTGAAGTTTTCTTACTTGATTAAGGGAATAATAAGAGAAATTCTTGTAAAAAAAAATGAAAGAGTGGGAGGAGTGAGGAAAATAAAGAGAATATAAGGCTTAGGGTTGAAATAGAAAAAAATAAAGCCCTAGGGGCATTTTTGAAAAAATATTCTTAAACCTCTTCTATACTCATATATTCATTTATTTTAGTATGTAACTTTACACCTTAAGATTCTAATAAACTTTCCTAAATAAAATTTTCATCCGAATCACATTCTCACTTTCTCACATTTATTAATTCTATTATATTTCCTATTTCACATATAAAATTCTTAATTTACCTGAACTTATCAGTTACTTTAACTTCTTTGACCTCATATCAAAATTTGTAATTTATTAATAATTATGGAGGATGTAACAATGTCGGTCACGATCAAATTAGGGTTATGACAATTTAACATTTAAAATTTAGTGTTGAATGTTTTAGTATTATTAAACATATCTTGTATATTGTGCTTTATTCTTTTTAAAGAAAAAAATACTAAAAAAGATATAGTGTGAAAATAGAAATTAAACTAAAAATTGATTTTAATCCTTATAAGATTGAATTTTTATTAATTTTATCCTTAACTAAAAGTTTGTATCAATTTGTATATTAACTTTAACTTAAATTTTAGTCTTTTTATACAATAATTCAATAACTCTATCTCATGTACATAGAAACTAAAATTTGAGTTGAAATTAATCTTATAAAGATTAAATTAATATAAACTTTTAGTGAGATGCAAAATTGATAGAAATTCAATTATCATTTTTTTATCGTTATTTGATGAAAATTCCATTAAATTAAATATATTAAAACTCATTTTAGTGTGATTAGGTCTATGTGATAACCAAGTTTGAGGTTAAACAAGTAATTAGTTGACTTGTTTCATTTACAATCCTAATTTCTTATTCTACCAAATTTTTTTTAACAATTTGCCGTACTTCTATAAAGATAACAAAATTGTCTCACATTCTACCTCTAATGAAATGAGAATATTTTATTAATATAAATAGATTATATTATCTCCTTTTTCATTAAAGCCTTATCATAGTTAATATCTCATTTTATTACTACTTATCATTATTACCTATTATCTATTGCCATCAATATGACAAGCCCTCCTAAGGCATATGATTGGCATAAGGAGTCATTAAGCATATAATGTAGAATTTCATATGCAAATGTGCTTTTCTTTGAAATAGACATATATACGTTCCAAAAACAAATAGGAATTTTATAAATAAACTAGGATTCGCATAGAAAAAACAAAGAGAGATAAAAGAGTGAGTTTTTTTTAAAACTTATTAAGTAAACATTAAGTAATAGGAAATAATTAAACTTAATTTTATTATGAGACATAGTTTACAACTACTTTTTTTTAGAAGAAACATCTAGGTTTTATCCGAAAAGGTAAATAAAGTGTCATACCTTTGCTAAGGCGAACAAAAAAGTGTTTTGAAAAGATAATATGTCTTTCAAAACAACAAGTATAAGCCTACATAATGTTGACACTTACTCAAAGTTACACCACTCATTTCTATTTCATCACATTCATAAAGGCAAATTCAATCATATATCTAATACTTTTATTTCCATAGTTTTCCGATTCAAACATAGCAACTTAACAATCATTTAATAGAAATCACAATATAAAGAAGAAATAATGTAAATCTCCTTATGGCTCCCATCTAGATTTCTTTTTCACAAATCTATCATTGTCCTTTTAGGATTAACCTTATAACTTCACAAAATAGGTACATTGATCTAGTGTATAAAGTCATAATATAGATATTATCTCTATGTCATCATTAAGTCTTACATGTTTCATAAATTATCACAATATATTAACAAATTCCTTATCTAACATTTCAATTTAAAGGTAAATCAAACTCTATAACATTTATATGTATAAATGAATAAAGAAAATCACAAATTAGTCTCATCTTAATTCATAATGGTTAAAGTCAAAATTTAACAAAGTTGTGTCATAATCACCATTTGTATATGTGAGATGGGTCTACAACCGTACTATGTCATTTTCAACTCACAAATTGCATGAATAGACCCTAAATAACTTAATAAAATCAAAGTTTTATGCCTCGCAAATCAATTAGGGAGTCAATTTAGAACTCTTAATAAGTTTCTGTAAGTCCTAAATCAATTCAGGTTATTCAAAATGGTTCAAGAAGACATGAATCAATTTAGGTAGGGGAGTTATCTTTTGACTTAGTTAAATTGATTCAATTCCCTTAAGTTTGATTATGTAAAGGGTGAATCAATTTGTGAGTTAATCCAATGTAGAAATTTCTACATTTTGAGCTTAATAAATTAATTCACCAATCAATTCACATATCTAAATCTCATATATTGTACCAAATCTTCCAATTCAACCACCATTAAACATAAGAGGAACCTCATATACATCAATTTCTTCAAAGATTTCATATCTAAGATCATTTTATAGCATAAGTTATTAAATTTTGGAATATCAATTAAAACCTAACTTCGAACTAAACCTAATCATCCAAATCACACAATATTAGCTAGAATGTTTACTCATAAGTATCAAAGAAGGAAATAGGTGGAGAAAAAAAAAGATTGACCTATTCCTAAACATTAATAAATAAGAAATGAATGTCTGGGCACTAAAATCTTTTTTTTTTTACTTAAACCATATCATTCATGATTTAAAGAGAAAAGGAAGAAGAAAAGCTTCATAGAGATTGGAGAGTGTGATTTCTTACCTTGTTTAAATCAAGTGAAAGATAAAGAATTAGAAAAGGTTAACGATTCTTCTTGTAATAAGGGGAAAAAAGAGGAAGTGCAAGAAATGTGATAATTTTGGAAGGGAATAAAAGGAGTATGATGAATTGAGAAATAGTAAAGGCAAAAAGACTTGAAGGGCAAAAAGAGAATTAAGTTTTTAAGGTCGCATCTATCGCCACATACTTACCGTTAATTGAATTTTACTTTAAATCACCCTTACTTATTTACATATAAGCTATTTCATATAAAATTTGTTAACTCATTATAATTACTTATTTTCACAAAACTATTTTAAAATTTTAACTGGTGTAATAATTAATCACTAGTTAGTGCCATATACTTTTATTGACTACCACTAATCATTACTTGTAATTATCTATTATTGGTGATTACTATCACTCATTATTGATGACTACCGTTAGTCACTATCTATTGTTAGTGACCATTATTAATTATCATATATCATTATTAACTATCACTTATTATTGGTAACTACTATTTACCATCACTTATCACTAGTCACTATTCACTGCCATTTGAGTACTTAATTTTTGTGATAATATTTTTAATAATTTAATAATATTTTAGAAAATACACAATATAATTAAAATATATTACTATGATATTCATTAGTATATTTCTAGTTAAACCAAATATGACAGTATTACATTTTCAACTCAAATTCTTAAAAATTATATTTTTAAAAATATTATAATTCTTGAGGATGTTTGATTTTATGAATAGAATACCACCTTAGTTATATTTAAAAATATTAAGATAATAAAATAAATATATTTATTTAATATTAAATATAAAAAATATAATACTATCATTAATTTTTATAATTATAAACTCTATAAGGATCATGAAATTCTCTTGTTGAGTAAACTTCTCTTTTATGTAAAATTTATTTTTTCTTATTTTTTATATTTGTGTTCTTTATATGGATAGGATAAAACTGAAAAAATAATATTATAAAAAAGTATATATAAAAATATTTATTGAAAATGAAAAACATTAAATCTCAAGAATTTTTTTACTTTCAAGACAAAAAAAAAAAGGGGAATTCTTTACTTTCTCTTATTTATACATGAACATAAAGTGATTTTGTTAGATAAAATTAATAATTCTATCCCTAAAATTTAGAGCATTGATAAAATAATTTTTAAATTATATAAAGTTATAATTTTATCTTTAAATAATAGTTAGTATATATAATTTTATTTTTTTACAAATTTATACATATAATTTTATTCTAAATAATATGATTAAAGAATAAAATTATATATGTAAATTATTATTTAAGAATAAAATTATAATTTTATATAATTTAAATATTATTTTATCAATATTTTATAACTTTAACATTGAAATTATTGAATTTTGTGATCAATGACATCACAAAACAAAATGGAGCCTACGTGTCCACGAAAAACCCAAAGTCTGCGTGGAGGACATCAGAACTTGGAGGATCGTACGGGAGTGCAACGGCTTAGGGTGTAAATCAACTAAGTTATTTATGAATAATTTAAATTCAACTTATAAAAATATAATTTGTGTTAAAGTTAAACAAACTTAAATTTAAATATGCCAAGCTCGTATAAATGATAAATCGAGTTTCAGTATCATAATACAAAACTCGTAATATTTACAAATTTAAATGAAATTTTTTATATTTTTATTTCTAATATTATTTATAATTTTAATAAATTATTAGTCTACTTAATTATTGTATATTTTGATATTAACAAAAATATTTGATATTTTCATTTTATAAAAGAAAATAAAGGCAAAGATATTATACCTCCAATATTTTAAATATAAATAATTTATGTTTGAGTTACATGAAAAAATTGAAATTTCTAATGACAAATTTTTGTGTTTGTACTATTACTTACGTAGTTATTAGATAATATTTAAGTATTATAATTCTATTATTTTATATGTATATTTATTGAATTAAAATAAGGTTAATATTTGTAGTGTGGTTAATTTATATAAAAAAAATCTCATTTTTTATTATTATTTATTTAAAAATTATATTATGTATGAGTGTTCGTTCAAGCGTCTAGCTCGGACTGGAGGTCAAGCTCAAACGTCAACCGGCAGATGCTCGGCTGTTTGCCGACTTAATCGGGGTATTGCTTATCCAAGACCTCAATTTCCGTGTTCCAACGAACCTGGACTGTTTCTCACTGAAAAGACAAAAGTCAAAACTCAAGTCCTTCCGTGCCGCCCCTGCTCGTCAAGAAAACTCCATTTAACTTCTACGAAATTTCCCTTCTCCGGACTGTCTGATTCTCACCAGCATCATTTTTTAAACGCTCAAATCCACCCTTTTCTTACCAAACTGTGAACTTTTTCTCCCAAAACACAACTTTTCCTCATGTTCAAACTCGCATGCTTTCTTCTTCCTCTGTTTCTCGTCATCAATTCCTCTGCCAGCAGCAGCAACCCTACTTCATCTTCGTCAAAATGTCCCATTTATGACTGTGGCAATGGACTTAAGATCAGATACCCATTTTGGGTGGCCACACACTCCATCGTTCCGGACCAATATTGTGGTTACCCGGAGTTCAGCCTTTTATGTGAAGGAAACATGCCCATTTTCGCTCCACCACCTAGTTTGTGGTACTATGTAACAGAAATAGATTATGATAATCACAGTGTTAAGCTTGTTGACTATGACACCGCAAACCGAACTTGTCCAAGGGCACTTCACAGTTTTCCCTTGGCTAGCTTGCCACTTTCTCACTCTCCCTTGAATTTGAACCTTAGTTTTTACTATAACTGCAGCTCTCCCCCTTCTGATACGCCGTCTATAAAGTGTTTGAGGTCTGGTGTCAAAGAGTCCTTTGTATTTGTGACGGGGAATGAGACTAACGGTTTCGGATGGTCTGAGAATTGCGAGAAGAATGTTGAGGCCACAGTGATGAAGGATCGGATTACTAGCGGTGGGAATGGAGTGGTGAATGAGTTTGCTGCAGCCATGGATGAAGGCTTTGTGCTTGATTGGCAGACAACGCGGAATTGCCAAGAGTGTGAAGCTTCTGGTGGGCATTGTGGCTATAGTAATACCAGAAAGGAGGTCTTGTGCTTCTGCAAAGATGGCAGCATTCAAACCAATGATTGCAAAGGTAGATGCCTTTACTTGCTGAGTCATGTATGAATTGAATACTCCGTAGTTATTTATTAATTGATTATGGTGTATTTTATTCGCAGGTGGAAGCAGGACCCGTTTGTCAAAGCTAATAATAGGTACAATATATCTCAGATATGTCTTCTTTTATCGTTTAAATCCCGCTGCATTCAAACTATAATCAGGAAAAATCACAAGTAGATATTGACGACAGTAATTAACGTTTCTATTTCTTAAAATCAACTGAATCGTTTTATGTTTCTTTTGACAGGGTTAATTGCAGCAGGAATTGGAGCACTGCTGATAAGTATTAGTCTTTTCTGTTTTAGGCATAAATTATCACTAATTATGCCAGAGAGGATGACAAAAAGCGATCAAGATATTGAGGCCTTCATCAGAAACCATGGTCCTCTATCCTTGAAAAGATATACCTATTCAGATATCAAGAAAATGACCAACTCTTTCGAAGTCAAATTGGGACAAGGTGGTTATGGAGATGTGTATAAAGGTCTGATCAATAATTGTTCTGTGGCTGTGAAGGTGCTGAATTCTTCCAAAGGCAATGGCGAAGAATTTATCAATGAGGTTGTAAGCATCAGTAGGACTTCTCACGTGAATATTGTCTCTCTTCTTGGCTTTTGTCTGGAAGGCCACAAGAAAGCTCTCATCTATGAATTTATGCCCAATGGATCCCTTGAAAAGTTCATATACAACAAAGATTTTGAATGCAATCCACCCTTGAGTTGGGAAAGATTGCAGAAAATTGCAGAAGGAATAGCAAGAGGCCTGGAGTATTTGCATAGGGGTTGCAACACTCGAATTTTACATTTTGACATAAAGCCAAACAACATCCTTTTGGACAAAAATTTTTGCCCGAAAATCTCTGATTTTGGGCTGCCTAAGCTATGCTCGAAAACACACAGTATCATCTCGATGTTGGATGCCAGAGGTACAGTTGGGTATATAGCTCCAGAAGTATGGAACAGAAACTTTGGTGGAGTGTCACATAAATCTGATGTCTATAGCTATGGAATGATGATTCTGGAAATGGTTAGAGGAAGACGGAACATCAACACAGAAGTAAGCCATACGAGTGAGATATATTTTCCACATTGGGTGTACAAGCATATTGAGGTGGGTAGCAATATAGCAGAATACGGTGCAATGACCACAGAGGAAAATGAGATTGTAAAGAAGATGGTTATAGTGGGGTTGTGGTGTATACAAACAAACCCTTCCGAAAGGCCTCCTATGAGTAGGGTGATTGAAATGTTAGAAGGAAGCACAGACAGGTTGCAGATTCCACCAAAACCTTTCATATTTTCTCCAACAAGAACTGAAGTAGAATCTTGTACTCAGTTGTGTATGCATTAATCACATCTATTTTCTAGTTATTCCAAATGTAAGTTGACATTCATTGAATAAGCAGATAATTTACAAAGATATTTAAATTTTCACAAGAAATATTAATGTGTTAATAGAACTCTAATCTGTCTTGTAATCAACCAGAAATAGATTAGTTGAAGTTTACGCAAACTAATCCAAACACCACTTGATTACTAAACAAAAACAGCTTTTTCCCTTTTTTTTTAAAAAAAAGGAACTCTAGCATAAGAAATACCTAATGTAAATGGTGTATAAAAGTTAATGGTGGAAAAGGTATGCCCGTATAAAATCTGATTGTTTGGTCTTGATAGTTCCCTTGTCCTCGAAATATCTAATATGAATGGAAAATAGATTACTATGTATTCTTGAAAATATGTTTGCTATTTTTCTTAGCATTTAATTCATGTTTTATTTCTGCGGATAGGTTCTCTAGCTATTGGAATTTTATTACCTTTTGTTGTTGTCATTATTATATGCCGTTACAGATGATTATATTAACATGTTTTGGCAAGATGAAATGGAATGACCGAAATATCGAAGCCGTCCTTGAAAGTCAGGGACATCTGGCTCTTGAAAGATACAAATTCTCGGACGTGAAGAAAAGGCCTCCTCCTCCGAAGTTAAACAGGAAGAGGGGCGTTATGGCGCCGTATATAAAGGAAAACTAATGAATGGCTGCTCAGTGGCTGTGACGATACTGATTGAATCCAAAGAAAATGGAGAAGGTCTTATCAATGGGGTTGCTAGCCTCAGTGGAACTTCCCTTGTTATTGTTGTCTAACCTCTTGGGTTTTATTTGGAAGGTGGGAAAAAGGCTCTCGTCTATGAATATATGCCCGATGATTTACTTGAGAAGTTCATCGACAATGAGGTAGGTGAATCTGCTTCATCCTTTTGCTGGGAAAATCCGTACCAAATTGCACAAGGAATAGTTCGAAGACTTGCATATTTGCACAAGGGATGCAACATTATGATGCTGTATTTTGACATAAAACAACTTTTATATCCTCTTGGACGAAAAGTTTAAAATTTGGATTTTTTTTCTTTTTTTTTTTCTGGTCATGTTCCTGTTATATTGAATAGAAATATTTAGGTCCCAAACATATGAAAATTATATTCATCTCTTCTTAATATAATGAAATATTCAAATTTAAAAGTATTGTCTCAAGATATTAGATATCAAATTTTAAGTGAGTATTATTTCAATGTCAAATGTTAGAGTAATATTTGGATATGTAACTTTCGAGGTTTCAGAAGAATTTCACATATTTATAGTTAAGGAATGATGTTATTAGAAATGGTTGGAGAAGTAAACTACAAGCGTGGATTGGTCATTTATTTGTTTACTTGTAGTTCTTATTTGATGAGCCTAGAAGTGTGGATTGGTTCCCTTATTTGGGTGGTCTATGGCCTCATAATTATCAATATTTGGAAGTCTAAGAGTCTACATGAGAGAGTGCAGTGCAATTTACTCCCAAGATTAAACACAGAAAAGTCAATGAAGACTAATTCGATTTATACTCAACTTACGTGCGTAATTGTTTTGCGCGTTTAAGATTTCCAGTCAAGTAGTTTTGGCTTTTGGTAGATAAAAGTTGATATCTGAAAGCCAAGACTCCCGACATATGGACAGAGACCAGTGGAGAGGCGAAAGTTAAATGACATGACACTCACACGTAAGATGTTTGTATTTTAACATGTTTCATGATACTCGTTCGCTATACTATAAACATACAATTTTTATATTTGGATCGATGTACTATTAAACACAATATACTTGATACGAACCTCAATACTATGGTAAAAAAGGTAGTCGGAAAAATAATAGAGTATTATTATATTAGTAAGATGCCAGCAATTTTTTAATTTGTTTAACTATATTTAGATAGCATTTGAGAAATGGAATTTTTTTTTTTATTTGGGTTTAAGATTCAGGATTTAAAGTTTAAGATATCACATGCTCAACCTAAATGCATAATTGTTTTGCGCGTTTAAGATTTTCAAACTGACGGTCCGCATATGTGATATATTTCCAAGTCTGATACAGACGAGCTCCTTCTTCGAATTTTCTCTATGAAGACGTTGGATTCTCACAATAAATAAGGTCACTGGCTTCGTCTTGTTCATATTTCCCTTTCTTGAAACAACTGTGAAGCCTCTTATGTATACTATAACTCGGGAATGCCAGCAAGATTCTGTCATTAACATCACCACTCAACAATGGCTACCCAATTCCGTTTCCTTGCATCTGTAGGACTCACCCTCTTCGCCTTCTTCTTCAAAAACGCTGTTTCACAAAATAAAAAGATAGCAAATACTGGGATTGCCTTAAGCAATACAATTGTGGAACGCTGAGGAACATATCCTACCCATTCTGGGGAAGGAGCCGACCCGACTACTGTGGCAGTGGCAGAGATGAATTCGAGCTCCAGTGCAGGGATGATGAAACCACTACAATCGAATTAGGTTCAAAGCGTTTCAAGGTCAAAGGGATAAATCAGACGGCTCATTCTATGAAATTGGTGCCAGAAGAACTTGTCAATAACAATTGTGAATTTATTGACACTGGTTTAAATGCCACTTTCTTCCACTATCTGCCATCAGTTCAGAATGTGACCATATTCTACGGTTGCAACTCTGGGTTTTCAATGGGCCGTAATAATTTTACTTGCCCCGTTTCGAGCAATTATAGGGCTTTCTATGTGAACGAAACGCAGTTGCAGCGGTTCCCAGAGCTCGAAAAGCAGTGCAAGAGCCGTTCTCAAGTAGCGGCTTTAGCTGATATTAGGCCACCGCCTGAGGGTGGAATCGATGTGCTGAAGAAAGCTCTGCAACAAGGGTTTGAGGTGCAGTATGTTGCAGATTCGGATGACTGCAAAGCTTGCACAGCTTGCAGTCATCCGGTGGGACATGCGGGGTTCGTATCGACGATACCTCTCAATTTCACTGTCATCGCCGGGACAGCCGAAGTGGATTTTTGGTCTGTCCCAATTCCGACGAGTATGTCTTCTTCGCTCTCCTCCATAGAACACTTCAGATTAGAGTGATGATCAAATTGGTGCGCGTGTGAATCACATTTAGTATAAAAATAATTTAAATTTATAATCTTTTAATATTTATAAATATAATTATGTAAGAGTTAAATATTATTTAAATATTTTAATATTTATAAGTATACAGTTTTAAAAGTAACATCGGGATCTCAAATGTTATTACACTACAAAGGCATTGACAATGTAATACACACGCAAAAACAAAAGATAGAGGACCTTAGTTGTTTGTGGGCTTGTACTTTTTTTTGAGACAACATTTGATTTACGGAATTTTTTTACACAGTCTCTGAAATGATTTAAGAGAATATAAAATTTTTTATATTTTATTCAAATTTTAAAAAAAATATTCCTAAAAATATTTTTAATAATTTAATAATATTTTTAAAATATATAAATTAATTAAAATATAATACTATAACATTTTGAAAATATTTTTGAATAGACAAAGCATAGTAGTGTCACATTTTCCAGAATTAAGTGTGTATTTAGTATAATAAATAAGTTAATTTATAATTTAATACACTAATCTAACAAGTTTATAAACTAACTTTTAGGAATATTTCATATACTAACTTATTTGAAAAAATAAACTTTAATTTGATAAATTTCATAATGCAGCTTATACTTATAAGTTAATAATTTTTCAATGTATTTTTAAATTTATCTTTATTTTTTTAATTAAAGGACAATTATATCCTAATTATGTAAATCAATATTTAAAGTATTATCATAGAATATAATTAATTAAATTTATGTTATTATATTATTATTTTGAATAATGTAATGTTATAAACTTAGTTAATTAAATTTTAGATAATTGTATTCTTATTTTGAATATTTTAATTATATTAATATAACTTGGTCTGCAAATAAATATGAACTAATTTAAGTTATATATGTATTTACGTTAACATATCCTCTTATATAATTTTATATTTTTCAACTAATTTTTTACTAAATACTTTTAATACATTCAATTATCAGTTATAAGTTAACTTATTAATTATTAATTATCTTATCAATTATTTGTAATAAATAGAACCTAAATTCTTGGAAATCACATTCTAAAAAATAATAGATTTCTTAAATATGTATAATTTCGTAAACTAAATGTTACCTAAAAGTCAAGTCCAATCTTTCCTGTAACATTTTACAAATAACTTGTTTTAAGTTATACTATTTCTGCCTTGTTTGAATTGGTTCAATAGTTTATAAGAATTCATCACTAGATATAATTTGAAGTCGGGGTGGTTAATAGTTAGTTTGGGCTAGTTAAATATGCCAATCCCAATTGATTGGGACCAACTAAAAGCATCAAAATATAATTCAAATTCGACTGTGTGCAAAGCTTAGACAAATTACTTCGATTAAAATCATTTTGAGTTGAGTTCGATCGATTGAGAAAATACATGAAAGCCATTGAATTTGCAAAGACTTTCTAGGTATCTAAATAGTAAATTGCAGAAAAATAACACACTTATGTATACACCAGTATGTGCTATACAATGAAAATTATAGGAAAAACAAGAAGTTGAAAAAAACCAAAAGGAGGAAAAATCAAATGAAAGTGATTGAATATCTTACAATCACTTTTTTGACATCCAAGTAAGAAATTGTAGAAAAACAACACACTTATGTATAGATCAGTATGCTATATACTAAAAATAGAAAGAAAAAAAAATCTTTCTGCTCTCTTTCTCCTTCTCATGACCAATACAGTGAGAAAAGCCTTATTTTTCCAAAAATTAAACCTTCATAGTCCAAAATTCTGCATAACTCGCAAAACCCTATCGTTTAGAAAAAATACATTTAAAATGAAATCCTTGAAAAAGCAATTCACAATTTTGTAGAAAAGAAAATAATCTTTTTGCTCTAGTATGAAAAAATTGTAGAAAAACTATAAATAAACTCCTTACTAATCCAATTCAGCAATCTCAAACATGTTACACATCGAAAATTGCAACAATTTTTTTCAAATCTTATTGTTAAGGGAAGGCAAATTTCAAAAGGAGTTTTGCTTGTGAAGAATGGTGGTTGATTGCTATGCTAGGGTTCAAAACTTAAAAGGAAATAAGAATGAGTCTGAATTGGAGTGGAGAGCGTTGAATAAGGATAGGGCAATCACAATCCGAACTGATGGCCCAAATAAAACGACCATTGTTTAGTCAGACTTAGGCTGTTTCGATTAGAGATATAGTGGCCTATTTTCGTTTGAAAACCAAACTTCTTCTCTTTATTACACCTGTCACTGTCTAAATAAGCAATTAGAATCGATCATGACCGAAATTTCTTGAGATTGTTTGGGTGGCTTTAAAACGCCTACTCTTAATTTGAACATGAACTAGAACGTAACCTAAATTGATCGACGGTTGAATGTCAAATTAGTTGGCTTGATTCGATTTTTTAAAAACTTCTTCTCAGAGAATACATATTAATTGAATAGTTTCTTTGTTAGGAATCGTGTTTTATAGAATTGAATTTATTTCAATTTAATAGAATAATTTCACTTAACATGTCAGTGCATTTTATTATTTAAAAATTGAGTTAAAAATAATAATTTTAATTCATTTATAAATTATTTTTTATTTGAAATATGTTAAACAATGTATGAAGTTTTTTAAAAGGTAAAATTTGATGGTTAAAAGAAAAATTAGACAGAAGAAATTAGGATATGTTCTTGACAAATAAAGCTTCATGAAAGAGACAAAGTACATGAAATGTTTTCATAAGAATATCTCATGAGTCATATCATAATAAATAAAAGATTTAAATACAATTTCGGTCATCATAAAATACAAATTATTCAACTCTGATCCCCTTATTTAAAATAATTTATTTTGTTCCCCTTTAATATTTAATTGAACCAATTTTGATCCTTTTAGTGCTATTCTGTCAATATACTAACAATTCTGTTAATGAACAAATAAAATACTTGAGTTGGCATTTTCCTTTGTTTTTTCCTTCTGTATCTTTAACATTTCATTTCCAATATCATTATCACCTAAAATAAATTTTCTTGTTAGTGATCTTTCAATATCTTTTAGCTGAAATAATCAATGAAAAATATGAAAATTTTTCATTAATGGTGGTTTCTTTTTTTGTCGCTCCATCTCTCATTTAAAATAATTATTTGTTCATTAATGACTATTAATTCCACATTATTAACATAAACCATCAATTATGAGTCCTGTTTCAACTTAGGTAGAATAATTTCATATTATTTGTCCCTTCGTTCAAATTTCACTCAAAATAGAACAATTTATGTAAGAAATTAGTTAAAAAAGACAATGAAAGAAAAAATTAAGCCTAATTTAAAGGAGAAAACAAATCCAGACCAATAGGAAAAACAGTAGTAATCAAATCAAGTTATAAATATTTTAACAAATAATTAAAATCAAAGGAAAAGAAAATCTAAGTGAGTAAAATCACACTTATATCAATCGACTTCGATTTTGAATACTTAAACCTAAATGATAAGTTAACAGAAGAGGTTTATTTGAACCCTTTTTTTTTGGGGTAAATACCTAGCATGAGAACTTGGTTTAATCTTTTTGGCACTACGTTTCACCAAGTCCATTTCTTCTGCAATGCTTCCAACGTGCATGCTACAAGCTCACTCATATCAAAACCCTAGCAGGTTTACCAATAAATGTTACAGGTTATTTGCACTATTAATAAATAAAAAGTAGGTGATAAACATTGAAAACTTTACGAGGATTATGTGGAACTCACTCCATAATTAATTATGCATAAAAATTTAAATAAAATTAATAAATTAAAATAAAGGCTTAAATGCATTTAGATGCATCGTGCAGCTTTGTATTTGCTAAATACATCTGGCCATTTTTTTTCATTGTACTTATTATTATATGTTGATGTCAAAGGGATTTTGACCCAAATTGTAATCGATTATTGATTAGTAATTATTTTTCACTTTAAAATATTTTTTATTCAAAACATTAACTCAAAATTTAATTATTATTAATTAATAATTATTTATTATTTTAAATTATTTTTATTTAAATTAAGTTTCTTTTGTCAAAGAAATCTTTTGACATATAAATACCCATATCGTACAAGTACAAGGATTTTAGTGAAGAGAGAATTAAGGATTTTACAATTATCCCTTGCTTTTTCGGTGAATTTTTTTTAGTAGAGTGTTATTTGATTTATATGTGAAATATACTTTTACGAGAAATTAAACTCTTCAAGAGGTAATTTTTTATATAAATTTTTCAGAAATTTTTTAAAATGATTTAATTGATATTAAGTAACACTTAACATAGAGTAATTTTTTATATTTTATTTAGTTTAATTTTAAATTTTTTGAAAAATATTGACAAAATAACTATTATATTTTAATATTATTAAATTATATATTAATAAATTTTAATTATCATTAGACTACTACACTACTAATATTATTATAGTATATATTAATAAATTTTATTTATCATTAATTAAATTTAATGAGGATAATTTTATTTTTGTATCCATAAAGAACTTGAGAAATAGAATTTACTTAGAGGGAGATAGATAAGTAACTCCCTACATTCCATGAGAAATAATACTCACTATAATAAATTAACACTTGTGCTATAACTTATATCATGAAAATTTAAAAATCATAATAATTTTATCTCTTGTCACAGGAATAAAAAAAGTTAAATAATTATATAAAAAATTAAAAAATTTATGCCATAAAAATTTTTTACTCATGATAAAATATTATTTGCATCATAAATTAAGTTATAAGAACATATTCTTCATGGCAAAGTCTCATGTATGTTATAAAAGAACTTTACCTATAATAAAATATCACTTATATCACAAATCTAAATTATGGAAACACATTTATCGTGATAAAGTATTACTTATATTACAAAAAAATTTTATTTGTAGCGAAATATCACATATATCATAAACCAAGTTATAAGAATACATTTGCTATGACAAAATATTACTTATACTATAAATTAAGTTATAAGTATATATTTCTTGTCATAAGGTATCATTTATTTTACCGTATAAGTTAGAAGAATCTATTTATAGTAAAGTATTACTTATGTCATGAATTAATTCTATGGATAAAATAATAGTTAAATATATCATTTTTGGTAACTATACGTATAAAAAAGGCTATTTATAATAAATACAATATGCTGTAATATGGTAGACAATTAAAAAAAATAAATATTTATATAGTATGAGTGTTTAATAAATAGCTAATTTATTACTTGAGTTACAGGCTTTTAATTAATTAACTAAGTCAAATAATTATTAAAAAAATTTAATAAACAACTTACTTAATTAATTGATTAGCTCCCAATTGATTAAAATAAAAAGTTATAAAACATAATATTTTTAATTAATTAATTCATAAAATATATGTAAAATAATAGAATTACTCATAAATTGTATAGTTATATATTTTCATTATTTTTTTAAAATAATAGTGATAGGAGTTGAACCCCAAACCTTAATATATATAAGAAAAAAATTCAATTATTAAGCTTTTAAGTATTTTTATTTACATGTGTATTAAATTTAATATCTATTAGAATGTAACAATTTTTCATAAGTAATAAATAACTATTTAACTTTTCACCAATTAAATTTATATAATAAAACTAATATATATTAACAAAATAAATGTTATAATATATTAAAGATTATGTTATATAATTATTTAATTAATTTAAATTCTTTACAAACTAAAATTTAAGATTAATAGGATTAACATGCACATATATATAATACATATATATACAATAATTTTTTAATTCATTATTCAGTTCAATTTTTAAAATATCACTTAAACAAAAATAAATCATTCAAGGTATAAAATATTACAAAAAAATTTATTTTTTTATTTACATTACATTATTCTTAAAAAATATGTGTATTAAATTTAATATCTATTAGAATGTAATAATTTTTCATAAGTAATAAATAACTATTTAACTCTCTACCAATTAAATTTATATAATAAAATTAATATATATGAACAAAATAACTATTATAATATATTAAAGATTATGTTATATAATTATTTAATAAATTTAAATTCTTTAAAGACTAAAATTTAAGATTAATAGGATTAACATACACATATATATAATACATATATATTCAATAATTTTTTTAATTCATTATTCAGTTCAATTTTTAAAATATCATTTAAACAAAAATAAATCATTCAAGGTATAAAATATTATAAAAAGATTTATTTTTTATTACATTACATTATTATTAAAAAATATGTTGACAAAGAAGATATATATATTATGAAAATACTAAAATTATTATATTATATATAAATAGTATAATTTTTTATAGAAGTTATAACAAATTTTATTATAGATATACGTAATAATAAGTTTTACATTTATTACTATAATATTAAAGAAACTTTCATTAAAAATTTAAAAATAATAGTTATGTCAAATTTAAAAATAATTAAATTAATTAATTAAATTTTTTTTAAATAAATCATACTTAAGGGAGTGATATATACAAAATATTCTAAATTTTATTTTCATTCCTTATTAATTCTAATTGTATTTATTTCATTCCTCATAAATATTTTGTATTAATTTCTTTCTTTTAAAATAATAATTTAATTAATTTAGTCTATTCATTTATAATTTTATTGATAGGTTAGTGACTTAACTAAATGAAAATATAAAAATTAAATATAAATAACATATGAGAGATGAAATTAATATTAAAAATTTGTAAAAAGTTGAATGATTTAATCTTATATTTATGAATGATAAAAATATATATTATAAATAAAAATTAAAAGTAATTAATACATAATAATTTAAATTTTAATTTATAATTAAAATTTAAGTATGTATAATAGTTCAAAGTTATGATTTGTATGAATATTTGTTTCATATTATTCAACCTTTATTGAAAATTTTTTTAGAAAATAATAAAAAATCACTTGAAAGATATAAAACTTTTACTTTTATCATGTAATAATTCAATTAATAATAATTAATAAAAATATTATAAAATAATAAAATTAACTAATTAATTATTTATGAGAAATAAAATTGATATAAGATATTTGTAAAGGACAAATATAATACAAGTAAAATTAGTGATGAAATAAATAGAAATTTAGTCTATAAAAATAATTTTTAAAATAAAATCATAAAGCATTTTAATTTTAGTATATTTTTACTATATGTATTTATATAATATTTTATTATTATATAATTAGTATTATATAAGTGTAATTTTAATTTTAAAGTTAACTGATTAATTAAAATTTAATATAAAATATATTATATTATAATATTAAAAAAATAAACTAGCACAATAATAAAGCTTAGTATCTCTTAACTTAAAGATTCAGATTTGATTTCCTATAAATATAATTTGTAATTTCTAGATAAATATAGTTTCAACAATTTGCATTAGTTTAATATAGATAAAAAAATATTAATAGGTTTTAGTAGATATGCAAATAAAATGATAGAATAATACTTGATTGAATTGGTTAAATAGTCAATTCAATTTGAATATATAAAAATTATTTTAGCTAGTTATATTAATTTTATAATTATTTTATTTTATTTTTTTCACGATTTTATTAATGGTAATATGAATTATTAGCTATTGATGTATCTTTCTTACTATATTTATACTTATGACTAGAAGAATTTACTAGTCACCGATGAACCCGTGACAAAAAAAAAATCACTTATACTATAGGATCTTTTCTCCCATAACAATTTATTTGTCATGCTCACTTGTGTTACATGACCATTCAACTAATATTTCTATGACTAAATAGTATAGTCATAAACATTTTGATCTTGTGCTATGACTTTAATCATGACACAAGTATTAATTTGTTGTAATGACTTCTTGAGAAATTTTATTTCTTCTAATTTATTTGATAATAACTACTCAAATAATTTATTATTCTTTTATTTTTTTGAAAAATATAACTTTTCATACTATTATTAGGAACCAAATGACTTTTAAATAAAATGATGGTTGAATTGAGCAACTATTTGGAAGATTAGAATATTAAAGAAAATCTATTCTTTCAATAAGGGTTCTTATTGAAAATTTATCATTAAATCATATCTATGTTAAATGTATTTAGGATGTTGATTCTAATGATTATACGAAATTGTATTTCCCTTCTTTGGTATTATAGAATTCATTACTTTTCTTCGGATTGTTTTCCTTGCCAAAGTTAAACCACATAAATTCTTATGTTTTGTAATTTTTTATTTTTTATATTTTAAACTTTGTTATAATGCTTCCGGATCAACTTTTCTTAACATGGGTTAACAAATATGGTTTTATGTAAAATTTTCATAAGTTTTCGCTACATTTTTTAATAAAAATTTAAATATTTTTGTGTTGTAAATATAACTCTATAAATTATAAGATTTTAAGAAAAAATTTCACTCATGTATCCTAAATACTTACAAAACTTTATATAAAATTGTAAATCTTATAAAAAATTATAAATTTTATAAAAGAAATTATCTTTCTGTGAATCACCTACCCTCACTCCAAGTTTGCTAACTCTTACAAAAAAATTCTTCTCTCACAACATTGAGAATATATATGATATATCAGTTGTATCAATTCTCCACGAAAATACAGGACTTGAATTTTTTTATCTATATAATCCTGCATAAATAGATAAATTTAGACCTTTTATTTTAGTATTACGGTGTAAATATTTTCCACAACATTCGCTGAACTATTCTTCGAACTGACTGGTGATGTTGCAGGCAAGCGAAAAATGTTACACTAACCGCCTTGCACATAGGTAACCAACCTCTTTTATCTCCACTCGTGCGAGAATCCATACTCCGTAAGATTATTTTATGCATAAAAAGTTCGTTTGAAAACATAAATAATTCGAATTCGCTAAGATTGAATTCATAATTAATTTTATGCAAGAATCCACTTCCAAAGGAATTGAATTCTCATTTTCAAAGAATTCCAAACGAGGGATAATTGATGGAAAATGGGAATTCAAAAAGTAACTAAATAATTACTAATCGTCCCACAATTTTCCTCCTGAATTCTGTTTACTTTGAGATCAGTTCCTGATGTTTGTTACACTACCACTCCACTACCAGTAACTCTTTTCATTTACGGTGAGATTTCACTAGTCTGAATGGTATTTTCCATTTCACCCAGCTGCTTCGTGTTTAGCATGCTTTTATTATTATGTCTACTGTCATAACCGATCATTGAGCTCTCACTCTCGAAACATATCACGAAAATCAATCAAGACAAACTACGAATGGAAAGGTATCCGGGTTGGGGTGCATGTCTTCAATCATCGTGAACTCTCAGCAGCCACCGGCAATTTTGATTCAGCCTCAGAACTTGGACATGAAGGCTTTGGCACTGTCTATTTTGGTAAGAACACGTTATATGAAGTGTGACCTGTTGCAGTGCCAAATGACATTAAATTAAGCAACTGTCTCTCTCTCTCTTTTTTAATTTGATTATAGGCAAACTTACAGATGGAAGAGCTGTAGCCATCAAACGTTTGTATGAAAATACAAACGAGAGCGTCAAGCAACTTTTGAATGAAGTTGAGATCTTAAGCAGATTGCGCCACCCAAACCTCGTATCTTTTTATGGTCGCACCTCCCAGCATAGCCATGAGTTGCTTCTGGTATACGAGTACATTCCTAATGGCACTCTTGCTGATCATCTTCATGGTCCAAAATCAGAACCTGATATACTTACCTGGCCTATCCGGCTGAATATTGCTACTGAGATTGCATCAGCATTGGTGTATCTCCATGCGTCTGATATCATCCACCGAGATATAAAGGCCAGCAATATCCTTCTGGATGAAAACTTGGGAGCAAAAATTGCAGACTTTGGTCTCTATCGCTTTTTCTCAGAGAATGTCTCACATGTTACCACTGAAACAAGAGGAACTCCTGGTTATCTTGATCCAGAGTATCATAAATCATGTCAACTTACAGAGAAGAGTGACGTTTATAGCTTTGGGGTGGTACTACTTGAATTGATTTCATCTTTGCCAGCTGTTGATACAGAGAGACCTGACGATGAAGTGAAACTGGCTGATATGGCATCCAAGAAAAATCCAGAATCTAGCACTCCACCAGTTGGTAGATCCACGCATCGGGTTTGAATTGGATAGCCAGAAAAGAGAAACAATAACTCAAGTGGCGACATTGGCATTTCAATGCGTACAAGGTGAAAAAGAAATTAGGCCATCCAAGGCTGAGGTTTGGGTGACTCTGGCGTCTACAACGAAAGGGGAGATGAAAATCTCAGGCGCTAAGTGATTGAAGTATGACCTGGATGAAATGGGATTTTTGTAGACCGATGATGGAATTTTGTCTATATTCCCCCATCTTCTATCCCATAATGTACAGCAGTAGGTTTGCAACCTATCAATTGCAATGTATTACGCAGGTGCAAGAAACGTGTCAATTAGTGAGATTACTATTAATTCATCAATTAAAAAATTATATAACATTATTCAATTAACTCACGATTAAGATTTACACTTTTTCACTTTCATGTAACCAATTGGTTGTTGGCTTTGAATAGAAAATAAATGATTAGATGTATATGATGAAAATTCTAATTATATTTAAATCCGTATTTTAGCGAAATAAAATAACAATAGGAAAATGTAGATAAATCTAAGTAGACAACTTTATTCTTATATATATAAGAATAACAATATGAACTAATATTTAGTTCAAATTTATTTACAAATTTTTGTAGTTGGTTTGCAATTCCTACTTTTATTCTTGCACTTTATTTCTTGCATTTAGGGGTTCCTTAGGGTTCTTTGATATTAAAGCCTAATGGGGAAGTAGACATGGTAATTTGTATTTATATTTTTTATATTTAGTTAATGAACTTCTTATTAGTGTCTGAGTATGCAAAAGGTAAATCGATTTATGAATTAATTCAATGAAACAATTTTTGCATTTTGAGTCTAATGAATCAATTTACCAATTGATTCACATAGCCAAATCTCATATGTTGTACCAAATCTTGCAATTCAACCATCATCAAACATGAGAACAACCTTATATACATCTATTTCCTTAAAAATTTTGTATTCAACATCACTCTATAGCACAAATTAGTAAATTTTGGAATATCAATTAAAACATAACTCCAAACTAAACCTAATCATTTAAATCACACAACATTGGTTAAAATGTTTACTTACAAGTATTAAAGAATGCAATGGGTAAAGAAAATGAGGATTGACCTATCCTTAAACATTAAGAAATAAGAATTGAATGTTAGGGTACCAAAATCCCCATTTTTTGAACTCAAACCTCAAATTATCCATGGTTTAAAGGGTTTTTTAGAGAGATTGGAGAATGTGATTTTGTACTTTATTTAGATTAAGAGAAAGATGAGAAATTGTAGGAGGTTGATGATCCTCCTTGTAATAGAGGAAGAAGAAGTGTAAGAAATGTGATAGGTTTGGAAGGGTACAAAGGGAGTGTGATGAATTGGGAAATATTAAAGGCAAAAAAACCAGGGATAAAATGAAAAATAAGCTTTTAAGATCTCATTCATCTCTACATACTTATCATTAATTAAATTTAACTTCAAACCACCTTTATTTATTTATAAGTAATTTCACATAAAATTTATTAACTTATTATAACTAATTATTTTCGTAAAAATATTTTAAATTTTTAACAAGTGTAACAATAAATTATTGCTTACTATCACCTATTTTCATTAATCACTACTAACAACTATTCGTAGTTATGTACTATTGTGGTCACTGCTACTTATTATCAGTAATTATCATTAGTTATTATATATTGTTAATGATTATTGTCAGTCAGCACCTATTATTGTTAATTGCCACTTATTTGCAATTATTACTATTTAATACTACTCATTGCTGGTTACCACTTACCAATATTTGAGCACTTACTTTTTTACAAGGATTTTTTTATAATTTAAAAATATTCTTAACAATATATAATATAATTAAAATACTATATTTTAACATTCATATTATATTTCTAATTAAACCAAATATGGTAATATTACATTTTCAAAAATTACATTCTCAAAAATATTATGATTTTTGAGAGTGTTTGATTTCATGAATAAAATACCACCTTAATTGTATTTAAAAATACTAAGATAATGAAATAAATATATTTATTTTATATTAGATATAAAAAGTAAAAAAATTAATATTTTTAAATTAATTTATATTAATTAATATGATATTATACATTAATTTTTTTAAACTACAAACTCAGCAAGGAACATGAAATTCTCTTATTGACTAAACTTCTTTTTTTTTTCTTTTATGTAAAATTCATTTTCTCTCATTTTTATATTTGTGATCTTTATATGGATAGGATGAACAAATAATATTCTAGAAAAAAATATAAATAAAAATATTCTCAAGAATAAAAATTAAAAAAATTGAATTTCAAGAATTCTTTACTTTCAAGACAAAAAAAAAAAGGAGAATTCTTTACTTTCTCTTATTTATACACGAAAGGAAAAAAGATTTTGTTAGATAAAATTGATAATTTTATCTTTAAAATTATGGAGCATTGACAAAATAATCTTTAAGTTGTATAAACTTATAATTTTATCTTTAAATAATAGTTGGTATATATAATTTTATTTTTTTATATAGATTCATATAAATAATTTTATTTTTAAATAATAATATGACTAAATAATAAAATTATATATGAAAATTTTCATTTAAAGATAAAATTATAATTTTATATAATTTAAATATTATTTTATTAATATTTTATAATTTTATGAATAAAATCATTAAATTTTGTGACAAAAATATCACAATACAAATTGGAACCTCCCAAGTCCAAGTAAACGCAAAGTCTGCATGGACATCAAAATTTGGCAGATGGGACGTGCGTGCAACGGGTTTAAGAGCGTGGATCAATTAAGCTATTTGAAAATAATTCAATCTTGGTTTGTAAAAATTCGATTTGTATTCAAATTAAAGGAGCTTAAATGTGCTAAGCTTTTGAGTACTATAATACAAAATTTATGATGTTTACAAGTTTAAACGAATTATATATATATTTTTGCTTTTAATTTTATTTATAATTTTACTAAATTATTAGTTTATTTAATTATTATATATTTTAATATTAATAAAAATTCTTGTTATTTTCATTTTATAAAACTAAAAAATGACAAAGAAAATTATACCTTCAATATTTTAAATTTAAATGATTTATGTTTTGACAAATTTTTTTACTTATATTATTCTTTATGTAGTTATTAAATAATATGTTTTTGCCTGAATATTAGACAATATTCAAATACTATAATCTGTCGATTTTTTGCGTATGTTCGTTGAATTAGAATAAGGTTTATATTTTTGGTGTGATTAATTTACATATAAAAATATCTCTCATTTTTCTATTATTATTTATTAGAAAAAGTTGTACAATGTATGAGAGTTCGCTTAGGCGTCTAGCTTGGACCGGGTATTGCTTATCCAGAGCGGCAGGACCTCAATTTCAGCGTTCTAACAAATCTTTCACACTGAAAAGTCAAAAAGTCAAAAGTCAAAAGTCAAAACACAATTCCTTCCGTACTGCCCTTGTTTGTCAAGAAAACCCCGTTTAACTTCTACGAAGTTTCCCTTCTCCGGACTCTCTGATTCTCATCACCATCATTTTTTAAACACACTAATCCACCCTTTTCTTGTCAAATTGTGAACTGCTCCTCCAAAAACTCAACTCCTCATGTTCAAACTTGTATGCTTTCTTCTTCCTCTGTTTCTCTTCATCAATTCCTCTGCCAGCAGCAGCAACCGTACTTCATCTTCATCAAAATGTCCCATTTATGACTGTGGCAATGGACTTAAGATCAGATACCCATTTTGGGTGGCCACACACTCCGTCGTCCCGGACCAATATTGTGGTTACCAGGAGTTCAGCCTTTTATGTGAAGGAAACATGCCCATTTTCGCTCCACCGCCTAGTTTGTGGTACTATGTGACAGAAATAGATTATGATAATCACAGTGTTAAGCTTGTTGATTATGACACCGCGAACAAAACTTGTCCAAGGGCACTTCACAGTTTTCCCTTGGGTAGCTTACCACTTTCTCACTCTCCCTTGAATTTGAACCTTAGTTTTTACTATAACTGCAGCTCTCACCCTTCTGATGTGCCTTCTATAACGTGTTTGAGGTTTGGTGTCAAAGAGTCCTTTGTATTTGTGACGGGGAATGAGACCAAGGGTTTTGGATGGTCTGAGAATTGCGAGGAGAAAGTTGTGGCCACAGTGATGAAGGATCAGATTACGAGCGGTGGGAATGGAGTGGTGAATGAGTTTGCTGAAGCCCTGGATGAAGGCTTTGTGCTTCATTGGCAGACAACGCGGAATTGCCAGGAGTGTGAAAATTCCGGTGGGCATTGTGGCTATAGTAATACCAGAAAGGAGGTCTTGTGCTACTGCAAAGATGGCAGCATTCAAACCAATAATTGCAAAGGTAGATGCCTTTACTTGCTGAGTCATGTATGAATTGAATACTCCGTAGTTATTCATTAATTGATTATGGTGTATTTTATTGGCAGGTGGAAGCAGGACCCGTTTGTCAAAGCTAATAATAGGTACAATATGTCTCAGATATGTCTTCTTTTATCGTTTAAATCCTGCTGCATTCAAACTATAATCAGGAAAAATCACAAGTAGATATTGACGACAGTAATTAACGTTTCTATTTCTTAAAATCAACTGAATCGTTTTATGTTTCTTTTGACAGGGTTAATTGCAGCAGGAATTGGAGCACTGCTGATAAGTATTAGTCTTTTCTGTTTTAGGCATAAATTATCACTAATTATGCCAGAGAGGATGACAAAAAGCGATCAAGATATTGAGGCCTTCATCAGAATCAATGGTCCTCTATCCTTGAAAAGATATACCTATTCAGATATCAAGAAAATGACCAACTCTTTCGAAGTCAAATTGGGACAAGGTGGTTATGGAGATGTGTATAAAGGTCTGATCAATAATTGTTCTGTGGCTGTGAAGGTGCTGAATTCTTCCAAAGGCAATGGCGAAGAATTTATAAATGAGGTTGTAAGCATCAGTAGGACTTCTCACGTGAATATTGTCTCTCTCCTTGGCTTTTGTCTGGAAGGCCACAAGAAAGCTCTCATCTATGAATTTATGCCCAATGGATCCCTTGAAAAGTTCATATACAACAAAGATTTTGAATGCAATCCACCCTTGAGTTGGGAAAGATTGCAGAAAATTGCAGAAGGAATAGCAAGAGGCCTGGAGTATTTGCATAGGGGTTGCAACACTCGAATTTTACATTTTGACATAAAGCCAAACAACATCCTTTTGGACAAAAACTTTTGTCCGAAAATCTCTGATTTTGGGCTGGCTAAGCTATGCTCAAAAACACACAGTATCATCTCAATGTTGGATACCAGAGGTACAGTTGGGTATATAGCTCCAGAGGTATGGAACAGAAACTTTGGAGGAGTGTCACATAAATCTGATGTCTATAGTTATGGAATGATGGTTCTAGAAATGGTTGGAGGAAGACAGAACATCAACACAGAAGTAAGCCATACAAGTGAGGTATATTTTCCACATTGGGTGTACAAGCACATTGAGGTGGGTAGCAATATAGCAGAATACGGTGGAATGACCACAGAGGAGAATGAGATTGTAAAGAAGATGATTATGGTGGGGTTGTGGTGTATACAAACAAATCCTTCCGAAAGGCCTCCTATGAGTAGGGTGATTGAAATGTTAGAAGGAAGCACAGACAGGTTGCAAATTCCCCCAAAGCCTTTCATATTTTCTCCAACAAGAACTGAAGTAGAATCTTGTAATCAGTCGTGTATGCATTAGTCGCACCTATTTTCTTGTTATTCCAAATGTAAGTTGACATTCATTGAATAAGTAAATAATTTACACTGATATTTAAATTTCCACAAGAAATATTAATGTGTTAATAGAACTCTAAGATGTCTTATAATCAACAAGAAGTAGATTATTTGAAGTTTACACAAGCCAATCTAAACACCACTTGATTACTAAACCAAAAAAGAAGGAGAAGAACTCTAGCATAAGAAATACCTAATGTAAATGGCGTATAGAAGTTGATAGTTCCCTTATCCTCGAAATATCTAATGAGAATGGAAAATATATTACTATGTATTCTTGAAAATATGTTTGCTATTTTTCTTAGCGTCTAATTCATCTGCTATGTCTGCGGATAGGTTCTCTAACTATTGAAATTTTATTACCTTTTTGTTGCTGTCATTATTATATGCCGTTATAGATGATTATATCAACATGTTTTGGCAAGATGAAAAAGAATGACCGAAATATGGAAGCCGTCCTTGAAAGTCAGCGACATCTGGCTCTTGAAATATGCAAATTCTCGGACGCGAAAAAAAGGCTGACCCCTTCGAAGTGAAACAGGAAGAGGGAGGTTATGGCGCCGTATATAAAGGAAAACCACTGAATGGCTGCTCAGTAGCTGTGACGATACTGATTGAATCCAAAGAAAATGGAGATTTTATCAATGAGGTTGCTAGCCTAAGTGGAACTTCCCCTGTTATTGTTGTCTACCTTTTTGGGTTTTGTTGGGAAGGTTGGGTATTGTTGTCTACCTTTTTGAGCAGTTCATCGACAATGAGATGCTTCATCCTTTTGTTGGGAAAATCCGCACCAAATTGCAAAAAGGGATAGTTCGAAGACTTGCATATTTGCTCAAGGGATACAACATTATGATCTTGTATTTTGACATAAAACTACTTTAATATCCTCTTGACGAAAAGTTTCAAATTCGGAATTTTTTTTTCTGGTTATATTCCTGTTATATTGAATAGAAATATTTAGGTCCCACATACATGAAAATTATATTCATCTCTCCGTAACATTATAAAACATTCAAATTTAAAAATATCGTTTCAAGATATCAAATACCAAATTTTGGATGAGTATTATTTTAATATCAGATGCTAAAAAGATAAGTGGATATTTAACTTTGTAAGTTTCAGAAGAATTTCACATATTTATAGTCTCAAAGAATGATGCTATTAGAAATGATTGGAGAAGTTTACTAAAAGCATCGATTGGTCATTTATTTATTCATCTGTAGTTATTATTTGATGACCTGTGGAATGGTTCCTTCATTTGGATGGTCTATGGCCTCATAGTCTCTATCCTATTACTATTTCAAGGTTTTTTTGTCAATATGTATGGCTTTTTTCCGGTCACGCGTGACCTTCTGCTGCCCCATTTTCCTGCCACTATTTTCTCCTTGTCAGGCCAATTTTTTGTTTGCGCTCCCTTTGTGGGTTTGAAATTACAGGTTTTCTGCTTAGTCTCGGCCCAGCTATTTAGGAAGCTAGTGTAAGGTTTTCTCTTTTGTGGGCCCGCTGCTGAAGAAAGTTTTAATTAATTTACATATTTTTAATTACTAATTTATATCTAGAATTTTTTTACAGGGAGGGCAGTTTTTTTTTTTTTGGGACATGTGTTGGGCTGGGAGAAATTTTTTTCCCACCCAACACTATCCCATCTTTTTTTTTTCTACTTTTTAGTTATAATATTTATTTATAATTATAATTTAACTACTATTAAATATTATAAATTTAACATTATATGATATTTTTAAGATAAAAATATTTTAAATAATTAAATTTTTATTTAATTAAATTAATTTTTAAGTACTATATATCAACTAAGATTTTTTTGAGGTTTTATATATTCTCATATACTATTTCATTTTTTTTCCTTTTCACTTATATTATTGACAATTCAAATGTTATTGAATAATGTAAATTTAATATAACAAAATTTATTTTTATGATAAAAATATTTTATAAGTTTAAAAGTTAATTTAATTTACTTTATTATATATTTTAGTTTTATCCTTGATTATTTTATGACTCTGATATTGTTTCTTTATTTTTTATTTATTCTATTTAATGCTTTTGAATTTTTTATGTTCACTTTTGTTGCTTATAACTTTCACTTTTGTTGCTTATAACTCATGTATTAATATCACTGAGCAGTATATATATTTAAATTTTATAAACATATCAATTAAGATTTTGTCAAAACTTTTTACTTCATATATTATACATTTCATTTTTTTCCTTATATTATTTACAACTCAAATACTATTGAATAATATAAATTTATCACAATATAATTTTTTAATATAAAATATTTTAAATAAATTAAATATTTCACTTAATTAAATTAATTTACTTTGCTCTATATTTTATTTTTAATTTTTAATTTTTATTAGCTTAGATATTTTTTTCTTTTTTATTTGCTCCATTTTATTTTTTATTTTTTATGTTCATTTATATTATTTATAATTCACACATCTTTATCATTGAGTATTATAGATATAATAATATAAATATTTTAATAAATTAAAATTTTGGTATCAAAATTATTCTCTTCCTTTTATCAATTAACTGTATACTATATTTTTGTTAACAATATTTGAAAATTAAAGTCAATTTTATGTATTTAAATTTTATCAATATTTTTCATCAATTTTTAAGTATTATATGTGAAAATAAATACATATTAATTGGGATGATTTAAGAAAATCTTAATAAATACTATATGTGAAAATATTCTTTTTGGTTCACTCATAACATTTAAAGTTTAGATGCCAATATTTTTTAATAGTATAGATATGTCACATTATATTTTTTATTAGAAAAATATTCTAAATAAGTGAATAATTTTAATTAATTAATTGTATATCTATTTTTATTATTGCTTTATACATCACAAATTATTTTTTTCACTTTTTATTTGCTCTGTTACATTTTTTCTATTTTCTTCATGTGTATTTTTATTTTTTATAATTTAAATACTAACATTATCAAGTAATATAATATAATATATTTTATTTTTAAATTATTTAAATATTTTAAATTAATTAAAACTTTAATATAAAAATTATTAATCAAATTAATTAATTGCATATTTTATTTTTAAAAAATAATATTTAAATATTTTTTAACTTTTATTTATTAAGATTTTCTTATTTTTTCTTTGTAATAATTATCAAATATTATATTTTAAATTAAAAATATATTAATTAAAATTTTATCAATGGCTTACAATCCATGTACTATTTTTCCTCATTTTATTTATTTCATTATATGTTTTTGTTATTCATATTTTATGTATTATTTCTTTGAATTTTATCTAATTCATTGTATGCTTTTCTTTTTTTTTTATATTATTTATGATATTTAAAATTCAAATATTAATATTTCTAAATAGTATAAATATATCACGTTATATTTTTTTATTATACTTCACATATTGTTTTTCATCTTTTTATTTATTCTTTTTTTTATATGGACTCCAATTATTTATAATTTAAATACCGATACTATTAAGTAGTATAAATATAATATGATATATTTTATTTTTAACTTATTTGAATATTTTAAATAAATTATATTTTAATATAAAAATTAAATATAAATTAGTTGATTGCATATTTATTTTTAAAAATAATATTTAAATATTTTTAAATTTTATCGATCGATTAAGATTCTATATAAAATTTACAATTTATATACTATTTTTCTTTATTTTATCTAATTCATTATATATTTTTCTTCTTTTTTTTCATCTTCACTTCTACTATTTAAAGTTCAAATGTAATATATTGAATAATATAGATATAATATGATTTATTTTATTTTTGTTTTTAAAATTTTTTTAATAATTCTAATATTTTATTTATTTTTATTTTTAAATTTTTATACATATTTTCAATAAATTTAAATTTTAGCATAAAATTATTACTTAAATTAATTAATTACATATTCTATTTTTTATTAACAATATTTGAAGATTAAAATTAAATATTTTTAATTATATTTTATCAATGTTTCTTTTATATCATTTTTTAAGCACTATGTCTATATGTCAAATTAAATATATATCAATTGAAATTTTACCAAAATTTTATAGTTCATGTGCTATTTTACATTTTTTTTACTTTTTTCTTTTCACCTATATTATTTACAACTCAAACACTATTAAACAATATAAATTTAATACAATAGAATTTTTATGATAAAAATATTTTAATTATGTTGAAATTTTATTCAATTAAATTAATTTACTTTATTTTATATTTTATTTTTAACTCTAATTATTTTATAACTTAGGCATAGTTTCTCTTCTTTTTGTTTGTCCCATTTCATGTTTTTTTTTTCATTTTTCATATTCATTTATACTGGTTATACTTAGATATTAATGTAATTAAATAACATAAATATAACATTTTATATTTTATATTTTAATTTCACAAATATTTTAATTAAATTAGAATTTTACTATAAAAATTATTAATTGATTTATTTAATTTCATATTATAACTTTAAATTATAATTTAATTTTTTATTATAATTTTTATTATAAATTATTTTAAATAGCATAAAATTTTATTTATTTAATTTGTTATATATTTTATTTTCTTATTACTTTGTTCCTCACCTATTATTTTTATAATCTTTTTATTTGTTCCTCTGTGTGTTTTTTTCTTTTTTTTATGTGAACTTCTATTATTTATAATTTAGATATAGATATCATTAGGTAATATAAATATAATATAATATATTTTATTGTTTACTTATATAAAAAATATCAAATAAATTAAAAATTAATATTAAAATTATTAAAAATTAAATAAGTAAATATTTTATTTTTAAAATAAAATTCAGAAATTAAATTAAATATTTTTATTTAAAATTTATTATTTTTTATAACAATTTCTAAGTATTATATTTTAAATTAAAAATATACTAATTGAAATTTTGTCAAGAATTTTCAATTTATGCCCTGCTTTTCCTCCCTTCATTTATTCTATTATATGTTTTTCTTCATTTTTTTCATATTCATTTTTTCTATTTAAGTTCATATACAATATATTGAATAATATAGATATAATATAATTTATTTATTTTTATTATAAAATTTTTAATAACTTATATTTTGTTTTTAACTTTTATTACTCTATAGTATGAAAAAATATTATTATCATTAAATCTTTAATTCTCCATAAAATTATAGAAATTCTTTTCTATTTTAATCTTATTCTTTTTCTCATTCTTATTTTCATCATTATACAAAATATGATATAAATATTATTTTTATCTTTATTTTTATTATATATTTATATAATTAAATTATGTACACTAAAATTTAAAATAACAAAATCACCTAATCTATTTTTTTGAAACTTTTTTATATATTATATAATATATTTTAATGGATAAATAAATTATTATATCTTTTAAAAAATTCTTATTTTTATTAAATATTGACCCCGTGCGTAGCACGGACTTAAAAACTAGTTATCAATATTTGAAAGTCTAAAAGTCTACACGAGAAAGTGTAGTGCAATTTACTCCCAAGATTAGACACAGAAAAGTCAATGAAGACTAATTTGATTCATACTCAACTTAACGTGCATAATTGTTTTGCGCGTTTAAGATTTCTAGTCAAGTAGTTTTGGCTTCTAAGAGATAAAAATTGATATTTGAAAGCTAAGACTCCCGAAACATGGACAAAGACCAATGGAGAGGCGAAAGCTAAATGATATGATACTCACACGCGTAAGAAAGTTCAAAGACACGATACTCGCGTAAGACGTTTGTATTTTTAACATATTTCAGTATTTTAATACCCTTTTATATCAGGTTTGCTATACTACTAAAATACAATTTTTATATTTGGATCGATGTACTATTAAACACACAATATACTTGATACGATCCTTGATACTATAGTAAAAAAAGTAGCCAGAAAAATAATATTGAGTATTAGTATAATAGTGAGATGCCAGCAATTTTTTAATGTATTTAACTATAATTAGATAGCAATTGGGAAATGTAATTTTTTTTGTTTGGGTTCCGATTCGATTCTAAATTAATGTATCAGACATCGAGGATTTGGGGGGAAAAAGCTATATTTTTGGCTTGACTGAAGAAACTTGAATATTAAGAGCATTATTTTTGTTCATTTTCAAACTGACGGTCAGTATATGAGATATATTTCCATGTCTGATACAAACAAGCTCCTTCCTCGAATTTTCTCTATGAAGACGTTGGATTCTCACAATAAATAAGGTTACTGGCTTCATCTTGTTCATATTTCCCTTTCTTGAAACAACTGTGGAGCCTCTTATATGTACTAGAACTCGGGAATGCCGGGAAGATTCTGTCATTGACATCACCACTCAACAATGGCTACCCAATTCCGTTTCCTCGCATCTGTAGGACTGACCCTCTTCGCCTTCTTCTTCAAAAACGCTGTTTCACAAAATGAAAAAGATAGCAAATACCGGCATTGCCTTAAGCAATACAATTGTGGAACGCTGGGGAACATATCCTACCCATTCTGGGGAAGGAGCCGACCCGACTACTGTGGCAGTGGCAGAGATGAATTCGAGCTCCAGTGCGGGGATGACGAAACCACTACAATCGAATTAGGTCCAAAGCGTTTCAAGGTCAAAGAGATAAATCAGATGGCTCATACTATGAGATTGGTGTCAGAAGACCTTGTCAATAACAATTGTGAGTTTATTGACACTGGTTTGAATGCCACTTTCTTCCACTATCTGCCATCAGTTCAGAATGTGACCATATTCTACGGTTGCAACTCCGGATTTTCAATGGGCCGTAATAATTTTACTTGCCCCGTTTTGAGCAATTATAGGGCTTTCTATGTGAACGAAACGCAGTTGCAGCGGTTCCCAGAACTCGAAAAGCAGTGCAAGAACCGTTCTCAAGTAGCGGCTTTAGCTGATATTAGGCTGCAGCCTGAGGGTGGAATCGATGTTCTGAAGCAAGCTCTGCAACATGGGTTTGAGGTGCAGTATGTTGCAGATTCGGATGACTGCAAAGCTTGCACGGCATCTGGTGGGACATGCGGGGTTCGGATGGATGATACCTCTCAATTTAACTGTCATTGCCAGGACAGCCGAAGTGGATTTTTGCTCTGTCCCAATTCAGATGAGTATGTCTCCTTCCCTCCCCTCCTTGAAACAGTTAAGCAAGATTAGAATGATGATCAAATCGGTATCTGTGTGAATCACATTTAGTATAAAAAATAATTTAAATTTATAATATTTTAATGTTTATACAAATAATTATGTAACAATCATATATTATTTAACTATTTTAATGCGAATTTATTTATTTTAATAACAATAGGAGTTATCCACTTAATGTATTCAAATCCCAAACATGATAGAAAATAAAGTTTTAAAAGTAATATTAGGATCTCAAGTGCCATTACACTGCTAAAATGACGACAATGTAATACATGCACACACAAAGAAAAGATATAAAGGGCCTTAATTGTTTGTGGGCTTACACTCCTTTTTGAAGCAATATTTGATTTGCAAAATTTTTCACACATTCTCCACGGTGTTTAAGAGAATATAAAATTTTCATATTTTATTCAATTTTTTAAAAAATATACTTATAAGAATATTTTTAATTTAATATTTTTCTAAAACATTTTCAAGGAAAATTGGGTATCCTATATTGCCATAGCAATTATATTTTTTAATAATATAAATAAACTATTTTGTTCACCCTTTTTACTAAGATTTTATTATTATTAACATTTTATTTTATTATTAATTATTGCAATTAATCACCACTAGGTACCATTAATCATGAGTGATTGTCTTCATTACTACTCATTACCAACGATAATCTCTATCAGTTACTACTCATTACTTACTTCAAATGATTGTCATTATTACCATTTATTATTGATAATTTTCATCAACGATCACCCACCATTAATAATTACTATTGCTAATACTTACTACTATTAATCATTTTCTACTAATACCCACAACCATTACCTATTCAATTTTTGATAGTTTAATAATATTTTTTAAATATATAAATTAATTAAAATATAATATTCTAATATTCTTAACAATATTTTTGAATGAACAAAGTATAATGATGTCACAGTCTAAGAATTAAGTATATATTTAGCGTAATAAATAAGTTAGTTTATAACTCAATCAATTAATCCAATAAGTTATAAACTAATATTTAGATATATTTAATGTATTAGCTTATTTGAAAAAATAAGTTTTAATTTAATAAGTTTCACAAGATAACTTATACTTATAAGCTAATAATTTTCAAAGTGTTTCTAAACTTGTCCTTTTTTAATTAAATTATAATTATATCCTAATTATATAAATATTTAAAATATTATCATTAATTTAATATAAATACATATATGATATCATAGAATATAATTAATTAAATTTTATATTATTATTTTAAATAATAAATAAATATGTAATGTTATAAACTTAGTTAATTAAATTTTAGATAATTATATTTTTATTTTGAATATTTTAATTATATTAATATAATTTGATTTCCAAATAAATATGAATAAATTTAAATTATATATCTATTTATATTAATATGTCCTCTTATATAATTTTATATTTTTCAACCAATTTTTATTAAATATTTTTAATACATTTAGTTATCAATTACAAGTTAACTTATTAGTTATTAACTATCTTATCAGTTGTTTGTATCAAATAGAACATAAGTTCTCATAAATCATATTCCCAAAAATAATGAAATCCTTAGGAATTTATGATTCAACGAATCAAATATTACCTAAAAGTCAAGTTCAATCTTTCCCACAACATTTTATGAATAAGTTATTTTAAGTTATACTATTTCTGCCTTATTTGAATTGGTTTAGTAGTTTATTTTGATTTGAATGATTTAATAAGAGCTCATCACTAACTATACTTTGAAGTAGGAGTGGTCAACAATTAATTTGAGCCAATTAAATATGCCAATCCCAGTTGACTAGGACTAGCTAAAAGCATCAAAATGTAATCCAAATTCAACCATGTGCAAATCTTAGATAAATTACTTTGATTAAAATCATTTTGAGTCGATTTCGATCAATTGAGAAAATAAATGAAAGCAATTGAATATTTTGCAAACACTTTCTAGGTATCTAAATAGTAAATTGCAGAAAAATAACACACTCATGTATACACTAGTGTGTGCTATACAATGAAAATTACAGGAAAAACAAGAAGTTGAAAAAAAAAAAAGCAGAAAAAATCAAATGAAAATGATTGAATATCTTACAATCGCTTTTGATATCCAAATAAGAAATTGCAGAAAAACAACACACTTATGTGTAGATCTGTGTGTTATTACTAGAAATTGAAGGGGAAAAAAAATCTTTCTTCTCTTTCTCTTTCTCATGACCAATATAGTGAGAAAAGCCTTATTTTTCCAAAAATTAAACCTTCATAGTCCAAAATTCTATATAACTTGCAAGATCCTATCCTTTAGAAAAAAATAACATTTAAAATGAAATCCTCGAAAAAGCTATTCATAATTTTGTAGAAAAGAAAATAATCTTTTTGCTTTAGTATGAAAAAATTGTAGAAAAACTGTAAATAAACTCCTCACTAATCCAATTCTACAATCTCAAACATGTTATACGTAAAAAATTGCAACAATTTTTTCAAATCTTATTGTTAAGGGAAGGCAAATTTCAACTGGAGTTTTGCTTGTGAAGAATGGTGGTTGATTGCTATGCTAGGGTTCAAAACTTAACAAGAAAATCAGAATGAGTCTGAATTGGAGTGAAACGTCGAATGAGGATAGGGCAATCGCAAGCTGAACTAATGGCTCAAATAAAATGGCGTCGTTTTTAACCCTTGTTTGGTCAGACTTAGGCTGTTTCAATTAGAGATGTAGTGGCCTATTTTCGTTTGAAAACGAAACTTCTTCTCCTTATTACACCTGTCACTGTCTAATTAAGCAATTAGAATCATTCATGACCGAAATACTGTTTGGGTGGCTTGAAAACGTCCACCCTTAGTTTGAAGCATGGACTAGAACAAAATCTAAATTGATCGATGGTTGAATGTCAGATTAGTTGGTTTGATTCGATTTTTTAAACACTACTTCTTAGAGAATACATATTAATTGAAAAGTTTCCGTTGATACTTTGTTAGGAATCATGTTTTATAGAATTGAATTTATTTCAATTTAATAGGATGATTTCACTTCATTTGTCGGTGCATTTTATTATTTAAAAATTAAGTTAAAACTAATAATGTTAATTCATTTATAAATATTTTTTTATTTGAAATATGTTAAACAATGTATGGAATTTTTTAAAAGGTAAAATTTGATGGTTAAAAGAAAAATTAGATAGAAGAAATTAGGATATGCTCTGCTCTTGAAAAATAAAACTTCATGAAAAAGACAAAGTACATGAAATGTTTTCATAAAAATGTCTCATAAGTCATTGATCCTCATAAAATATAAATTATTTAACTTTGATTCCTTTATTTAAAATAATTTATTTTGTTCCCCTTTAATATTTAATTGAATCAATTTTAGTCCTTTTATTGCTATTCTGTCAATATACTACATGAGGTGACATTTTCCTTGTTTTTTTTTTCTTCTTTATCTTTGGCATCTCATTTTCGGTACATTTTCACCTTCATTTCTTACCTAAAATAAATTTGCTTATTAATGGTCTCTCAATATCTTTTAGTCGAAATAATTAATGAAAAATATGAAAATTTCTTATTAGTGGCAATTTCTTTTTTTATCGCTTCATCTCTCACTTAAGATAATTATTTGCTCACTAATGACTATTAATTCCACATTATTAACATAAACTATCAAATTATGAGTCCTATTTTAGCTTAGGCAACGATTCCATATTATGTGTCCCTTCATTTAGATTTCACTCAAAATAGAATAATTACTTAAAAAATTAGCTAAAAAAGAGAACAAAAGGAAAAACTAAACCCAATTTAAAGGAGAAAATAAATTCAGATCAATAGGAAAAACATGTAGTAATTAAATCAAATTATAAATATTTCAACAAATAATTAAAATCAAAAGAAAAGAAAATTTAGGTGAGCAAAATCACAATTGTATCAATCAACTTCGATCTTGAATTCTTAAGTCTAAATGTGAATCCAACTACCAAACTCAAGTCAATCAC
The DNA here is from genome assembly GCA_020226215.1 of Sindora glabra. Taxonomy (NCBI): domain Eukaryota; kingdom Viridiplantae; phylum Streptophyta; class Magnoliopsida; order Fabales; family Fabaceae; genus Sindora; species Sindora glabra. Next base: position 3,964,447 of record CM035227.1, read on the forward strand.
TGACTTAATCATCAAAATCTTGGCCTGTTAGCTTTCACACTTTCTTTGCAGATTAGTCAAGTACTGCAACTCAAATTTCAGCTCACAACACACAATCTCAAAATTTAGTGTCAAAGAAAGAAAGGTTGATGAGAGGGTTTTTGTGTGAGAAATTTTTTTATAATTCATAAAGAATGTATATGTTTGAAGCATAATGAAATTTCAATTAGTTGCAATAAAGAAGCCCAATGCGAAAGAAAAATAAAGAGGAGGACATGGGAAGATGGGGAACACTAAGAGAGATGAGGAAGGAGGTAGGCTATAGTGGCTGAAATATCTAGAAAGAATAAAGAAAAAGTGATGAAAAATTAAAAGAAATCTAGTATATGACATATCATCTTCCATGTGGCACCATGTGGGTAATAATCAAGTGATTTAGTGTCACATTAATTTTTTACATTGATAACTAGACAAAATAGTAACAAAGGGACCAAATTTGCACTAGTTATATATTAAGGGAAATAAAATAAATTATTTTAAATAAGGGGACCAAAATCAAGTAATAGAAGGATTAAAATTGCATTTAAGTCTAAATAAAATATAAGAATAAGGAGAAAATTGTTTATATAACATGTTTTTTTTATAATAGACAAAATAACTTATAATGAAATATTAGATAGATTAAATAAATTTTATAATGATATAAATATGATTAAAATAAAATTCGTAAATCAAATGAAAAATTTTTTATTTAAATTTAGACATCATTCAGAAAAATTAATCAAAATCTTGATTTCTAGCGTTTGGAGAGAGTATATACTATATACTACACACACTATGCATATATGATACACATATAATTAAGAGTAATGTCCATTGTCATTCCTATGGACATTATTTTTTTCTCACTTTTGTTTCTATGAAATATTTTATATCAATTTTATTTTTGTGAAATATTAATTTGTTCATTCCTATTCTTAGAAGAATAAAATTCAGAAAATTAATTTTCATATAAACACTATCAAAAGGATAAAACCAAAAAATTTAATATTTTATAAGAATAAAATGAGTACAAAATATTTCACAAGACGAAGGTGAAAAAAATTCATAAGAATAAAAAAAGGCGTGCACCCTATAATTAAGAATAAAATATACACAATCTCTTAAATTTTTTCCGACATGTAATTTGCTTCTTATACAATTAAAATGTGCTCATTAACTGCTTTTACTTAATTACCAATGTAAAAAATTCTTCTCAAATAATTTTTGGTTTGCTATACACATGTGATCTTGATGCGAAAAATTTGCTTTAAAACTCCTTCTTATTCATCCATTCATTAGACATTTTGCAATTTATTTTATTGAAATGCAAAATTGCATTTCATTCTATTAATCTACAAAATCTATGAGAATCTTATTGGCTAGATTTAAAAAATTAGAATATTGCAAAGTATTCTATGGGTACAAGTTTTATCATTATGCTCTTATTTGATAATTAACTAATTATATTAGTGATTAACTAATTTAATTAATTATTTATTGATAGCTAATTATGTTAGTTGATTTGACTAATTAATTATATTAATTATTTGAATAATAATATTTAATAAAATTAACTATTTATAATTAATTATTTTTATATAGAATGACATATAAGGATATGGATATATTTTATGAGTTATTTAAATATTTTTTATTTTAATAATATTTTAATATCTTAAATTTTATATATTATTTAGTAAATTAATTTTTTTATAAGTAATATATTATTATAATTTATTATATATTAAATATTTATTTAAAATTAAATTAATATAATTTTTATAGTTAATAAATTTTCTTTTAAGAAATAAATAATTATAATTATTTAATTTTCATATAAAAATAAATATTATATTTTTTATAGATTGATAGTGAAAAAATGGGAAGGTTAATTAATAGTTTTTTTTAGAATGGGAAATACAAAAAATTAATTTTTATGTAAAAATAAATATTATATATTAGTGGATTTTTTTAGGAGGATAAAATAGAAAATACAAAAATTAATCAAGGGTAATTTGATCTTGAATCAGCTAATTCAAAAACGTTACTCTTCCTAACTTTTTGAAAATGGTGGTTTAGAAGATAATTGATTGATACAATTAATTGATTGTTAAATATTAAAATTAGCTAATTTAATAAGTTAATTAGTGATTAATTGATTGTTAAATACAAAAATCAGCTAATACAAAAATTAGCCAAAAGTAACCCCAATAACCAATTCCCAAATATCTCCTGTAATTCTTATTATTCTAATTTATATTATGATAATGATGATTCTTATGGTTATAAATTATAGCCCCAATTCTTAGGATGTATTGAAATCCCGCAATAATTTTGAAAGTTATAATTTGAAATCTTTCTAAAATTATTTAATATGAAACTAAATTAATTAATATTTTTTGAAGGATCAATCAAGCGATTCTCCCTTCGAGTATTTGATCAATTTGATCGTACCATTGATTCTACCAACTAAAAACTTTAGGATGAAAATTAATTGTACATTTTCTTTGTAGAGATTTTCAATTTGCAATTCAGATTTGAAGATAAAGACCTCTAATTTGTTATGAAGTAATAGTTATGAAAATAGAAACAAATTAGCATTAATAGAAGGAAAAAGTAAAGACTAATAAGGAAAGATATATTTCAATCCAAGGAAAGCAAACAATCTAATAAAAATTAAAGTCTCAGCCATTAATTTTGTTTTTTAGATGAATAATAATATATTAAAAATCATCTAAACATTCTTTAAATTAATATTTTTATGAGAGATAAATTAAGACAACAATTTTGAAAATTCTTTTATGGTTGATATATATTTGATAATGTTAGAGACTTTTTTCTGAAATTTGGACATAATTTTTTTTAATATTGGAAATAAATTATTATACTTGAGGATCGGACATAAATTCTGTTAGGATACCTAAATGATAAGCTAAGAGAAGAGGGTTATTTGAACTTTTTTCCTTTTTATTTTTTTGGGTAAATACCTAGGCATGAGAACTCGGTTTAATCTTCTTGGCACTAGGTTTCACCGAGTCCATTTTTTTGGCAATGCTGTGCATGCCGCAAGCTCTCTCATATCAAAACCCCAGCAGGTTTACCAATAAATGTTGCAGGTTATTTGCACTATTAATGAATAAAAAGTAGGTTATAAACATTGAAAAAGTTTTCCCAGGATTATGTGCAACTCACTCCATAATTTATTATGTAGAAAGATTTGAATAAAATTAATAAATTAAAATAAAGGCTTAAATGCATTTAAAGGTATTGTGCAGCTTTGTATTTGCTAAATACATCTGGCCATTTTTCATTGTATTTATTATTATATGTTGATGTTGATATGATTTTGACCTAAATTGTAATCGGTTGTTGATTAGTAATTATTTTTCACTTTAAATTGACATTAACTCAAATTTTAATTATTATGAATTAATAATTATTTGTTATTTTGAATTATTTTTCCATTTAAATTAAATTTCTTTTGTCAAAAAAATATTTTGACATATAAATACTTGTATTGTACATGTACAAGGATTTTATTGAAGAGAGAATTAAGGATTTTACAATTATCCCTTACTCTTTTGGTGAATTTTTTCAATAAAGAGTTATTTGACTTGTATGTGAAGTAAACTTTAATGAGAAATTAAAATTTTTAATAAGTAACTTTTTATATGAACTTATCGAAAAAATTTTAAAATTATTTAGTTGACATTAAAAAAATAATACTTCACATAAAATAACTTTTTATATTTTATTTAATTTAACTTTGAACTTTTCGACAAGTGTTAACAAAAATGATTATTATATCTTAATATTATTATAATATATATTAATAAATTTTAATTATCATTAGATTACTACACCACTAATATTATTATAGTATATATTAATAAATTTTATTTATCATTAATTCAATTTAATGAAGATACTTAAGAAATAGAACTTATTTAAATGAAGGTAGATAAGCAATTTTTCATGTTTTATAAAAAATAATACTTCTTGAAAAGTCTTGTCTCTTCTAATTTATTAAATAATAACTAATGAAATAATTCATTACTTTTCTATTTTTTAGAAGTTAGAATTTTATGATGGTTGAACTGGGCAACCATTTGGGAGATTAGAGCATTAAAGAAAATCTATTCTCTCAATAAGGGTTTTTATTGAAATTTGAAGTCTTGTTCATTAAATTATATCTATCGCTCAATTGGAGAGTTTGATTAAATTAAAAAGAATATATATACAAAATAGTATTTTAGATATATTTAAAATGTTGGTTCTAATGATTATCCAAATTGTGTTTCCCTTCTCTGGTATCATAGAATTCGCCACTTTTCTTTGGATTGTTTTCGTTGCCAAAATTTAGCCGCATAAATTCTTATGTTTTGTAATTTATTATTTTTTATATTTCAAACTCTGTTATAATGCTTCCGGGCCAACTTTTCTTAACATGAGTTAACATATATGGTTAAAGTATTTTTCAATCAAGGGATTTACTTGGAACTCTCCTGAAAAATTTATGTATATTTTTCATAAGCTTTTGCTACTTTTTTTTAATAAAAATTTAAATATTTTTGTGTTGTAAATATAACTCTATAAATTATAAGATTTTAGGGGAAAAAAATTACACTCATGTAGCCTAAATACTTTCAAAACTTTATATAAAATTGTAAATCTTATAAAAGAAATTATAAATTTTATAAAAGAAATTACCTTTATGTGAATCACCTAACTTCACTGCAAATTTACTTAAGTAAAACTCTTCCGTAAAATTTTTTCACTCCCACAACATTGAGAATATACATGATATACCAGTTGTATCAATTCTCCACCAAAATAAAGGACCTAAATTTATTTATCCATATAATCCTGCATAAATAAATAAATTTAGACCTTTATTTTAGTAATTACAGTGTAAATATTTTCCACAACATTCGCTGAACTATTCTTCAAATTGACTGATTATGTTGCAGGCGAGCGAAAAATGTTACACCAACCGCCTTGGCCATAGGTAACCAACCTCCTTATCCCCACTGTTTGAGAGTCCATATTCCGTAAGATTATTTTATGCATAAAAAATTCGTTTGAAAACATAAAATTCGAATTCAATAAGATTGAATTCATAATTAATTTTATGCATGAATCCAATTCCAGAGGAATTGAATTCTCATTTTCAAAGAATTCCAAACGAGGGATAATTGATAGAAAATGGGAATTCAAAGGCAACTAAATAATTACTAATCGTCCCACAATTTTCCTCCTGAATTCCTTTTACTTTGAGATAAGTTCCTGATGTTTTGTTGGTTATTTAAATTAGTGAAGTGCAAAAAAAAAAAATCAAGAACCAAGAAGAAGAATGAGATTGCAGAAGGCTATATTTTATTCAGCAATTTAGCATCCAATTTATACAACATAAATTAGAACATAATTTCAAAATAAAAATATGATAGTTGATCAGATAAGGGCCTAAAAAACAAGAAACAAACTATGCATATCCTAATAGCTGTTAAGACTTTTATTTGCCTAAAAATAGCATAAAAACTGATTTTTAGGAATCTGTTAAACAGCTCCGTAATTCACTCTACTGAACACTCCTCCTTGACTTTGGAGCTGCATACTCCAATCTTTTGCCTCAAGAGTTCAAATCTAATTTTAGGAAGTGCCTTAGTCAGGATATCAGCCCTTTGATTTTCTGTCCTGCAGTATATTAGCTAGACTTCTCCCTCCCTTTGAACCTCTCTTAGAAGAAAAAACTTAAGCTTAAAGTGCTTTATTTTTCCATGGAACACTGGATTCTTGGCAATTGAAATTGCAGCTTGGTTGTCCACAGAAATTTGTGTGTTGTCTTCTTGTTCCATATGCAAATCTGTCATAAGTTTCCTGATCCAAAGGGCTTGATTTACAGCAGTAGCAACAACTACATATTCTGCTTCTGCAGTAGATTGAGCTATAACTTCTTGTTTTTTAGAACACCAGGAAAAAATACTAGAACCAAAGCTAAAACAATAACTTAAGGTGTTTCTCATATCATCAATACATCCAGCCCAGTCACTATCAGAGTAACCATGAAGACTGAAACTTTTAACTTGACTGAACCTTATTCCATAATCAATTGTGCCCTTGACATATCTAAGAATTCTTTTAGCTGCTTGAAAATGAATTTCACTAGCACAATGCATATACCTTGATAGCAAACTTACTGAATGCATGATGTCTGGCCTGGTTGTTGTTAAGTACATCAAGCAGCCTATTAAGCTCCTGTATAGCCTTTCATCTACCTTTGCAGCTCCATCTTCTTTGCAGAACTTCTCCTTTTGATTCATTGGTGTTTCAGTTGGCTTGCACTCTTCCATGTTGAACTTCTTGAGGACTTCCTTCGCATATTTTCCTTGGCATACAAATATTTCATTTTGTCTTTGTTGTATTTGCATATGTCATTCTTCCAAGATCTGTCATCTCAAAAATATCTTTCATTTCTTCTTTAAACTTATCAATCAACTTCTTACAACTTCTTGTAACAAGTAAATCATCAACATATAGAGATACCATAAGTATTTCATCATCAACCTTTTTTATATATAAGATGAATTCACTTAGACTTTTTACAAAGCCCAAGTTCATCAAATGTGCATCCATTCTGCTGTACCAAGACCTTGGGGCTTGTTTTAAACCATACAAGGCTTTGTTCAAGCGATAAATTTTCTCCTCCTATCCTTGAAGAATAAAGCCTTCTGGCTGCTCCATAAAAATTTCTTCCTTCAAGAATCCATTCAAAAAGGCTAACTTGATATCCATTTGATGAACAACCTAACCTTTTTGTGCAGCAAGTGCTAACAACATCCTTATGGTATCCATCCTAGCAACTGGGGCAAATGTTTCAGAGAAATTTACTCCAAACATTTGGGCATATCCCTTAACAACAAGCCTTGCCTTATACTTGTTTACGGAACCATCAGGATTAAGCTTGGTTCTATAAACCCATTTGACTCCTATGGCTTTCTTATGAGTAGGTCTGTCCACCAACTCCCATGTTTGATTTTTTTCAATCATCTTGAGCTCTTCCTTCATTGCATTTATCCACTTTTGATCAATTACAGCTTCCTTATACCCAGCAGGCTCCATGATAGTAACATTACACCTTTGATAGATGTCAAAAAGTGATCTTATTCCCTTGACAGGTTCTTTATCTACATCTTCATTCTCTTCCTGAAATTCAGGCTTCTTGTCATCTTCCCAGCTCCAGTTATCTAACTTTGAGAATTGTACATCCTTGCTAACAATTACTTTGTTGTGGTGTGATAAATATATCCTGTAGGCCTTTGAAATTAAGCTGTAGCCTACAAAAATTTCAGGTTCTGCTTTCTTGTCCAATTTGTCCCTCTTAATATGAGGAATGTAAGAGAAACACAAGCAACCAAATGTCTTCAGATTAAACAACTCGGGTTTGTAACCATACCATGCTTCAAACGGTGTTCCTTTCTGTAAAGCTTTTGTTGGCAGTCTGTTTAGCAAAAATGTTGCTGTACTTACAACTTCCACCTAGAATTTCTTTAGCAATCCTTTATCATGAAGCAAGCATTTAGCCATCTCCATAATCATTCTGTTTTTTCTCTCCACGACGCCATTCTGTTAAGAAGTGTACGATGCTGTCAATTGGTGTTCAATGCCTGCATCTTCACTAAACTTGTTAAATTTTTCAGATGTATATTCAGTTCCATTGTCAAATCTAATCACTTGCATTTTGTATCTACTTTGATTTTCTACCCAAGCTTTGAATTTCACAAAGATGCTAGCAACTTCAGATTTAAGCTTCATAAAGTAAACCCAACACATTCTTATGTGATCATCAATGAAAGCAATATAATACTTACTGCCATTCAATAAAGGTGTATTCATAGGTCCTCTAACATCTGTGTGTATTAATTACAGCTCCTGTGTAGCCCTCTAAGCTTTATTTTGTGGAAAAGAAAGCCTTGTTTGCTTCCCATACTTGCATGTAGTACATGTAAGTAGCTTCTTCTCTAACTCTGGTAAGCCTTTCACCAGATTATTTTTCTTCATGAAGATTAGAGCATCATGATGGAAATGCCCTAATCTCTTATGCCAAAGCATTGTACTGTCATCTTCTTTGTGTATTGCAGCTTGCTCCTCTTTTATCAAATCCAAGGTAAAGCTTTTACCTTTCATTTGAACTTTAAACACTTCTCTACCTTCTGAGTCTTTAATCATGCAACTTTTGTCTTTAAACAGCACTTTGTATCCTTTTTCTAGCAACTGAGGAACACTCAAAAGGTTTTGATTAATTTTAGGAACATATAAAACATTAGAAATTAATTTTAGACTTGTATGGCCTTCAATTGCCACTGTTCTTTTACCTTTTACTGCAATGTATGCTCCATTTCCAATTATAACTTTAGAGACAACAGTTTTGTTAAGCTTTCTAAAGAGCTCTCGGTCATAAGTCATGTGGTTTGTACAACCACTATCAATAAGCCAGCTTTCTGTGGAGCTATTGGTGGCAAAGCATGATACCGCAAATAACTACTCCTCTTGTGGTTGATCTTCAGCAGCCTTTGCTTCTCTTTGTTGCTGTTCTGACTTGCAAATCTTCTCCATGTGCCCTAACTACCCACATTTGTGACACCTTGCATCTGGCCTCCACCAACATCTTCTTTTTGGATGATTGGTTTTTTTGCAATAAGGACAGGGCGGAAAGACTTGTGTGTTACTGCTTTGGCCAGTGTTCTTGTTGCTTCTAGCACTTCCAAGTTTCTTACTTCCATTGTTATTTTGTGTTTTAGCTTGAAATGCATCTTTTACAGATTCTTCTTCCCTCATAAGCCTCTTTTGTTCTTGTGCTTGCAATGCATTCACCACTTCGGCCAAGGTGATGGTGGATAGATCCTTTGAAATTGCCAAAGACGAAATTGTAACTTCAATCTTCTCAAGAATTGTAACTAGGATTTTCTGAATTATTCTGGAATCAGAAAATTCTGCACCAAGGGGTCTTACATTATTGGCAACAGCAAGAAGCCTATCAATGTATTCCTTAATGGTTTCTAAATCTTTCATCTTTTGCATCTCAAATTCTCGAATTAAGTTCATCACTTGCATCCCTTTTACTTGCTCATTCCCTTCATATTCCTGCTTCAAAAAAGCCCAAATTTCGTATGTTGTTTTGAAAGTTATTATTCTGTTAAAAATGGTTGGAGAAACAGTTGCAAAGAAGCTTGCTCTTGCTTTACATTTTCTTTGCCTCATGTCCTTCTGACTTTTGATTTGTGCAAGAGTTGGATTGGCTGGTAGAGTTGGAACTTCATAATCTTGTTTAATAGCTTCCTATAGATCATTAGCATCAAGGTAGGCCTCCATTCTAATAGCCCACACATGATAATTTTTTCCATCGAACACTAGTGGTGCAATTGCAGAGGATGTGGCTTCTGTATTCATTCTGAAAATATTATGGGTTTTTTTGGGGTATGGGTTATAGTAGGCTAAGTGTTTAGGGTATGTGTTTTGGTATGGGTTATAACACACTCAACTCACAAGTCCCTTAAGATAAAACTGTGATACCATTTTGTTGGTTATTTAAACTAGTGAAGTGCAAAAAAAAAATCTAGAACCAAGAAGAAGAATGAGACTGCAGAAGGCTATATTTTATTCAGCAATTTAGCATCCAATTTATACAGCATAAACTAGAACAGAATTTCAAAATAAAAATCTGATACTTGGCCTAAAAAACAAGAAACAAATTATGCATATCCTAATAGCTATAAAGACTTTTATTTACCTAAATAATAGAATAAAAACTGATCTTTAGGAATTTGTTAAACAGCTTCGTAAGTCACTCTGTTGAACATGTTTGTTACACTACCACTCCGCTACTAGTAACTCCTTTCATTTACGGTGAGATTTCGCTCCCTCCAGGTTTTTTCCCCCCTCCTTCTTTTGAATTCTGAATGGTATTTTCCATTTCACCCAGGTCTCTTCGCTGCTGCTGCTGCTTTGTGTGCACTGGGCTTTTGTTATTACGACTACTGTCATACCCGATCATTGAGCTCTCACTCTCAAAACAGATCACGAAAATCAATCAAGACAAACTACGAAGGAGATGGTATCCGGTTTGGGGTCCAGGTCTTCAATCATTGTGAACTCGAAGCAGCTACCGGCAATTTTGATTCAGCCTCAGAACTTGGACATGGAGGCTTTGGCACCGTCTATTTTGGTAAGAACACGCTATATAGAGTGTGACCTTTTGCAGTGCCAAATGACTTTAAATTAAGCAACTGTCTCTCTCTCTCTTTTTTTAATTTGATCATAGGCAAACTTACAGACGGGAGAGTTGTAGCCATCAAACGTTTGTATGAAAATACCGACGAGAGGGTCAAGCAATTTTTGAATGAAGTTGAGATCTTAAGCAGATTGCGCCACCCAAACCTCGTCTCTTTTTATGGTTGCACCTCCCAGCATGGCTATGAGTTGCTTCTGGTATACGAGTACATTCCTAACGGTACTCTTGCTGATCATCTTCATGGTCCAAAATCAGAACCCCGTACACTTACCTGGCCTATCCGGCTGAATATTGCTACTGAGATTGCATCGGCATTGGTGTATCTCCATGCGTCTGACATCATCCACCGCGACATAAAGGCCAGCAATATCCTTCTGGATGAAAACTTGTGCGCAAAAATTGCAGACTTTGGCCTCTCTCGCTTTTTCTCCGAAAATGTCTCACATGTTACCACTGAACCAAGAGGGACTCCTGGTTATCTTGATCCAGAGTATCATAAATCATGTCTACTTACAGAGAAGAGTGATGTTTATAGCTTTGGGGTGGTACTATTTGAATTGATATCATCTTTGCCAGCTGTTGATACAGGGAGACTTGACGATGAAGTGAAACTGGTCGATATGGCTTCCAAGAAAATCCAGAATCAAGCACTTCACCAGTTGGTAGATCCACGCATTGGGTTTGAATTGGATAGCCAGATAAGAGAAGCAATAACTCAAGTAGCGACATTGGCACTTCAATGCGTACAAGGTGAAAAAGAACTTAGGCCATCCATGGCTGAGGTTTGTGTGACTCTGGAGTCTATAAGGAAAGGGGAGATGAAAATCTCAATCGCTAAGTGATTGAAGGATGACCTCGATGAAATGAGATTTTTGTAGACCGATGATGGAATTTTGTCTATATCCCCCCGTCTCCTATCCCATTATGTACGGCAGTAAGTTTGCAACCTATCAATTACAATGCATTACGTAGGTGCAAGAAACGTATCAATTAGTGAGATAACTATTAACTCATCAATTGAAAAATTAGATAACATTATTCAATTAACTCTCAATGTAATATATGAGGATTAAGATTTACATTTTTTTCGCTTTCATGTAACTAATTGGTTGTTGGGCTTGAATAGAAAATAAATGATTAGATGTATATCGTGAAAATTCTAATATTTAAATCAGTATTTTAGTGAAATAAAACAATAATAGGAAAATGTAGATAAATCTAAGTAAATAATTTTATTCTTATATATATATATATATATATATATATATATATATATATACACACACACACAGGCTTTCACATGAAGTTTGATGTGATTTTCTAAACTAATAGTAAGTATATATGTGGATGGAAAGCTAAGGAAATCTCACTTAATATATAATTCATCTAGATAACGTGAATGACATATTTTAAGAATAACTTCATAATACACAAATAATAAAAAGTTGATTGAGCAACTTGAATTGAACCAATTGCTATATGAACGTAGGATTTGGTTAGTCCATGTTGATGATATTATTGTCTTTACTACTCTCCAAACCTAAGAGTATAAAATTAGTATTGTAGCATTGAGATAAGAAATTTAATTTGAGTATTGTGCTTTATATATGAAGAAACAAATGTCCCAACAAAATATATTTAACAAATTTATTACTTTAGAGTCAAAATTAATAATTAGGTAAATTTTTTTATAGTTTTTTTTACCTTTACCAGGGGTAATATTACATCCATTAGAATTAGAATGTTTTGTTTGCAATTAGGATATGAATAAAAGCCATTATTTAAAAAAGTAAGTGAAAATATTTCAAAGTTAAATTTGATTATGGGTGAGTGTATAGATACAGAAGAGTTTTAATGAACTTTTTCTATTTTGGCCTCGGTGCTTTTCTCTCTTTTATATTACCCAACTTCAACCATTCTTCATTTTCCTAAAAGAAGAATTCTCTCATTTCTCAAGCGAGGAGAGTAAATTAACCTTCCCCGATCCATTTAATCTATCGTCGTGTTGTTCTAGTGATGATCTCCAAGATCTATTTTTATTCATCTTAAATACTTCCCACTTGTAGCTTAACATGATTTTTGATTCATCGAGGTGAATGAAAGAAGAAGAATATGCAGTAGTTTTTGTGAAGAGAAGCTTCAGAAGTTTTAAGATGAATGAAAATAGATTTGAATGCAGATTGGTAAAAGGGGCAAGAAATTTTGTTGAATTTTTAAGCTGAATAAGAACACGTCTGGATGCAGATTGGTAATAGTGGGAAGAAATTTTGTTGTTTGATTCTTCTGTTTAATTAACCATTCTGGGTTTATCTTTGAGAAAAGAATAATAAGATTGAGAATAGAGAAACGAGGGAAATATTGGAGATTTAGTAAAATTATTGAGCTTATAAAAAAATAAAATATTTACTTATTATACCGATTTATAATAATTATTTACCATCACTAGATTTGCATACTTTCTAGATCAATAGCTTACAGTTCATGCTATTAATACCACAAGTACCTCTATTTGTATTAAAGTCTTCACTGTAGATAAATTATCAAATTACTATATAAAAAATTAAGGAGGTAATAAGTTAGTACCGAAACAATTTAGTATTAATTTTAAAAATTTTACATCAATGTAATATCGTTACCACTAAATTTTATAAGAAGAGCCAAATTTGGGTGTTGTCTTTTTCTAACACGTTCAGTATTTAAAATGATAACATATATTAATAAATATACCATTATATCATATACTAGTTACTATAATATTAATTTGAAGGTTCATGCAAGAAAAAGAAAAGAAAAGAAAACTTTAGGATTCATGATTTATGAATTTAATTAAGAAAAGAGTTGTAGATTTTGAAATTAAAAAAAAAAAGAATTGTCACTGCAACTTTTTTAAATAACAATTTTATAATGATATTTAACTTTTATATCAATCAAAATTATTTAAACATATGTCATGGATATAATTTTAATAAATGAAGTAATGATGCTCCTAAATTGATGTAAATTTTATAAAATTAATATTAAAAATATCTTTTAATTTGACGTCTTCTTCATCTCTTAAATGTTATTCTGGCCGTGCAGTCCTTCCTTTTACTCCCCCGTCCACGTCACACGCGTAAAGAGATTAATTCAGCGTTTAAATGGCATTCGATCGTTAGAGCGTGTGCGTTATTGCAAGGAGAAATTCTTCCTGCAGTGCAGAGGGAGTTCACTCCATGAGTGACTACTGTCTTCTAACAAGGAGAAATTATTATTCAGCGTTAATAATACACTATCTCCTTATCTTCATTTATCTTCATTTGATAAAATTATCTTTTCTCTTAAAATAAATAAACAATTTCACTTATATTTATAAAAAAAACTTGAATTAATATCAAATAACATCTGTCATTAAATACTCTAATAATTTATCTTCATTTAATACATTTTTACTATAATAATTACTAATTTTTTTATTTCACAAACTAATTAATCATTTTATTTTTTGTATTATATTTTAAAATAATTATATTATTTCTTTCACTTTTTTCTTCTTTTCTGTGTCCTTAACATATTTTTTTTCAACTTCAACTAATTTTTTTTCAACTTCAACTAAGAGTGGATCAATTCTTCTTTTAAACATTTATTACTCGTTGTAAACTTTTATTTATTTACCAATTTATATTTATAATTATAATATGGGAAAGGAACTTTTTTATAATGTAGCTTTTAGAAAATATTAAATATAAGTTTATCATTAGTATTTTCTAATTAAAAGTTATTCCTTTCTTTCATATAAATTAAAAAATATAAAATATTTAATATCAAAATATTAAATTTTAGTTAATATATATCATAATCTATAAATTTTAATGAATTATTTGTAATATAAAAATTATTACTTTTAAAATTTTATTTTATGTTATAATATGATAAATAAAATATATGTTGCCATTATAAAAAAATATTCTTATCAATTATGTTATTAAATATTAATATTAATGATAATAATTATTTTAAAAAATAATATCTAATTAATGAAATATTTAAATTTAAAATTAATTTTTTAGTAAAATAAATTTAAAATTAATTACTTATTTGAATATTAAGTAAAATGTGTTGGGAGATGAATTTTTTTTCAAAAATGTTAGTTTTATGTTAATTAATTTTTCATCTACCATTTTTATAAATAATTAATATATAGTTATAATATTATATTACTAAAATAAATATTCATATGTAATATAAAATTATTACTTTCAAAAATTTATTGTATATTATAATGTGATAAATAAAAAATATATTATTATTATAAAAAAATTATTTTTATTGTAAATTATGTTATTAATGTTAATATTAATATTAATTATATTAAAAAATAATATTTAATTAATATAATATTTAAATTTGAAATTAATAACCTATTTAACTATTAAATAAAATTAATAAAAATAATTTTTTCCTTAAAATTATTAGCTAAATATTAATTAAATTTTTATGTAATTTTATTTATAAATAATTAATATATAGCCCCCGTTTGACCTGCGATGTTTCTATCAGCATTTAGCTGATTTGACGAAAAAATAATTGTTTGACTCACGTCAAACAGTCATTTTAAAACGCTTCAAAATTTAGCATTTTCGATCAAACAACTGTTTAACCGAAAATACTAATTTGTCAAACAGGGCCATAATTATGATCTTATATTATTGAAATAAATATCTGAACCTACGATGGGCGAGATACCATCTAGTGTAATGTATATAATAACTCATCCATTTTCGAAGGGCGGAAGCTAACCGAGGAAATTAAAGGAAGTGGGAGACCTATAGCGATTGGTGAAACCAATGTTCACGTTGGGTTTACTTTTCCACTCGGTTGATGGGGAGGACCAAGAGACTATAGCCCCTTGTTTGACTCGGGAGGAAATTTTTTAAATTTAAATTGAAGTACTAGAGGAGAAGGAAAATTTTTTAAAATTTAAAATAATTAAAAAATTATAATTATGTATTTCAATTTTAGTTTTTTTATTTTTTATTTAAATAAAAAACAAATTTAATTTTTTTTAATTTTCTTTCTTCCCCACCGAACAAAATATAAGGGAGATGAATCAATACGGTACTCAGAAGACGGAAACCGGACATTGGAGTTTCATCTCTAAAATGCTCACCTCCTGAAAAAAATGGACGCTCAAATGCCCTTTGTTACATCTGTAGTCACCCTGTTTGTCATCTTAAGAGCTGCTCTTTCCCAATATGTGGATGAGCATAACTTGTTCTGGCATTGTCGTCAAAATTACAATTGTGGAACCCTAAGAGACATATCATACCCTTTTTGGGGGGAGAACCGACCCAACCACTGTGGGAGGGATGGGTTTGAGCTCAAGTGCCTGGATAATCAAACCCCTGTAATCGATTCTGGTTCAGAACGTTTCAGGGTAATAGAGATAAACCAGACGGCTTACACCATGAGAATAGTGCCAGAAGGCCTTGACGATAATCATTGTGAATTTGCAGACATTTCTTTGAACGCCACGCTTTTCCAGTGTCTGCCATCAGTTCAGAATGTGACTATATTCTACGACTGTAACTTTGGGTTTTCCATTGGTCAAAACAATTTTACATGTCCTGTTTGGACCAATTCTATTGCTTTCTATGTGAATGAAACTCAGTTGCAGCAATTTCCAGACCTTCAAAAGCAGTGCAAGCGTCGTTCTCATGTATTGGCTTTAGCTCGCATTCCTCTGGAGCCTGAGGGTGGAATTGATGCGCTGAAGAAAGCTTTGGAACAAGGGTTTGATGTGCGGTATTCTGCAAACCGGGATGAATGTAAAACGTGCACGAAATCTGGTGGAATATGTGGGGGTGAGACGGATAAAGCCTTTCAGTTTTCTTGTCATTGCTGGGATGGGACGTCTCAACTTTTGGCCTGTAAGCAGTGAGTCTTCCCTTTCCCCTTCTCAACTTCCTGGGGTGGTCGTACATCTTCATCCTGTATACTAATTTATTAATTAACCTTCTGTTTAGTTTGCATTTGATAGGATCATCGGAGTCATTTATAACATTCAAATTTTTCTACAGCCACAAAAGGTTTCATATGGTTTCTAATGCTATTTTCCTTTAACTTGTTACTTTGCAGGGGAAGAAAAGCCATTCAAGGTAACTCTTCATGTTTTTATTTACCATTAATGGGTGTGACTTCCTTATTTGTAGCATATAGCTGTGAAGGACCAATGCTTTATTTGCAGTGAAGTACTGTTTCGTACCAGCTCCTATTTTCTGAAATTCAGTTCCTTCACCCGCTACAGGCTATTTTGTTAATTTTGGAATTGGTTCGTTGTTTTCTTAAATGCTGCTTTTTGTTAAAAAAAAAATGGTGTTGTGTAAGAAAATAAATAAAAATAAATCCTTTCGTTTAAACTTCATACTCAATTAAATAGAAATATATCACCAAATTAATTCTTTCTTATTTAAAAATTTAAACAATCATCGTGCACCTTTACTATTTTTTCATATTAATTGCTAATGTATATTTTTAATTTTCGAATTCTAATACTCTTATATAAAATTTATATATTCTTTTAGTATCCTAACCATCTCGATATTCTATTTTCTTTTTTTAAAAAGTGTTGTATCTGGTACTCCTTCTCGTATCGTAGATGTGCTTCACAGGCATATAGTGTTATTACTTCGTCTTAAGCTTTGTTTGGTAAATAATTTTTCAAATAACTTTTAATTTTGGTAAATAATTTTTCAAATAACTTTTAGCTGGTTTGACTAAATTCACCTGATTGACTTATGAAAAAGTTAATGTGATTGTTTGGTAAGCAGCTGTTTTAAACAGCTGTTTCGCCCTCCCCTACCCCCAACAATTGATTTTGAAACACTGTTAACAGCAATATTTTCAAACTGCTGCTTGGTTATTATTTCGGACAATGACACGATTGTCCCTGCTGTGTTTTTATTTTTATTTGTCTTGATAAATGCTACTGTCTTTTCTTCCAAAAGTACTCCACTAGTGTTGCGTTCTTCTTGATAAAGCTATTGCATTTTCTTCAAAAGGACACCCAAAGACACAACTTCGTATTTTCGGTAAAATACCTCAATTAATAATTAAATTATAATTATAAATTAATAATTATAATTATAAATTAATTATTAATTGGGATATTTTAACTATTAATCCATCATATTATTTGTAATCTTTCAATATAAATAGTTAAATTATAATTATAATTATTAATTTTTATTAGTAAATTTATTTATTATAAAAATATATTAATTTAATTTAAAAAATATTTAATTTATAATAAATTATAATAAATTTTCATTTATAAAAATTTTAATTTAGCAAATAGTGTATAAAATTTAAAGTATTAAAATAAAAATATTTAAATAATTTATAAAATATATTCATACCCTTATAAGTTATTTTAATGCAATCAGCTAATCTAATAAGTTAATTCAATTAGTTACAACTATCAACTAATTGCCAAACAAACCCTTAAATATCTACATTGTCCAGCATTTTTCTTCCTACGTGGTGTTGGTACTGCATCGTGCAGCACAGTGTTTGTAGTGAGCATTGCCTCTCTTCTCTTACGTTGATGCCAAAAAGAAAAATCCTAACGTACCATCTTGTACACCGATTTATTGGCGCGGTGGCCTTCTTGGCCACAAGGATTTGCTTCGGCATTCGAACAGTTTTCTGATGCACTTGGATTTCTGCACTTAACAGCTGCGGCATATTGAACAGCAGTTCCCCATGGACACATGTATACATTTATAATATCATTCCTCTGCCCCTACTCTTTGTTAATATCTACAGGCGCTAAGTTCTGAAGATATCAGGGGTTACTTTTTTTTTTTGAGATATTACTTCAGTTTTCCATTCTCGGTTTTTAAAATTCTTGTTACTTTCCATTTCACGCAGTTATCTTTGTTGTCGTTGGAGCTTCGATTATAGTAGCTGTCATCATGAGAATTTTCTTCTGTATCTACGGCCGACAATTGAGCTGTCAGAACATATCCCTGATACCATCTCAAAAGAGAAGTGTACATGTTGGCGTACAAATCTTCACCCCTAATGAGCTCGAAGCAGCCACCAGCAATTTTGATTCAAACTTAGAACTAGGACATGGAGGCTTTGGCGCTGTCTATTTTGGTAAGAGCATACTACATAAATAAGTGATCCCTTAGCAGTATAAAATGACATGTTAAGCATTTGTTTTTGTTGATCTGATTTTAGGCAAGCTTAAAGACGGAAGACCTGTTGCCATCAAGCGCTTGTACCAAAACAAGGACAAGAGAGTCAAGCAATTCCTGAATGAAGTTGAGATTTTAAGTAGATTGCGCCACCAAAACCTTGTCTCTTTGTATGGTTGCACCTCCCAGCACAGCCACGAGTTGCTTCTGGTATACGAGCATATTCCTAATGGCACTCTTGCCGATCATCTTCATGGTCCAAAATCAAAACCTGGTACACTTACCTGGCCAATTCGACTGAATATTGCAACCGAGATGGCATCAGCGTTGGTGTATCTTCATGCCTCTGATATCATCCACCGTGATATTAAGGCCAGCAATATACTTCTGGATGGAAACTTCTGTGTCAAAGTTGCAGACTTTGGTCTCTCTCGCCTTTTCCCTAAAAATGTTTCACACGTGTCAACTGATCCAAAAGGGACTCTTGGTTATCTTGATCCCGAGTATCATAAATCATGTCAACTTACAGAGAAGAGTGATGTATATAGTTTTGGGGTGGTACTGTTTGAACTGATATCATCTATGCCTGCTGTTGACACAGGGAGACTTGATGATGAAATCAAGTTGGTGAACATGGCTATTAAGAAAATCCAGATTCAAGCACTTCATGAGTTGATGGATCCGTGCCTTGGATTTGAATCAGACAGCGAGATAAGAGCAACAATGACTGCAGTGGCAGCATTGGCATTTCAATGTGTACAAGGTGAAAGGGACTTCAGGCCATCCATGGCTGATGTTTGGGAGGCTCTGGAGAGTATAAGAAAAAGGTGATGAAAATTCCAGTGACCAAGTAATTGAAGGTTGACCTGGGTAAAATGGGACTGATAATAATCTGATTCTGATCTATTGGATTTTTGGTTACATAACTGGATATATAGACTTACCTCTTCTCTCCCATAATATACAATAAGCTAGCAATATCTGAAAATTATTCTTTGTATTATCTGTCTCAATTTATGTCTAATTTAAAGGATACCACATAGCATGCCATATATCTTGTACTGCCAGTCCTGAATTTCCAAATAAGAAAAATCTCTTGAGATTCAATATAAGTCGATAGTTGTCGATTGTTTTTTATGTTCCGCTCTTGGAGTGAGCGTATGAAGCTCGCAAGCACAGCCCAAATTTTTGGATTATGTGTTTTATTTTGTCTGGGAATTATTTAATTATTTGCTATCATCATGCAGCTGAAATTCAATCAACTCTGTATTGTTGACTCAGCAGTCGGGACAAAAAGGCGACATTAATTTATCTGAGTCAAAACCTCTATTAAATAATCATCTTTTTTCCAGTATTATATAATATGGATGATATCATTATGTGATCTTTTTCAGCGAGAAAATAAGCTTTCTTCTCTGGGCTTTTGTTTCTGTTCGCATTTTTCCTGTTCACATGGAAAGAAGGTGATAATATGGTAGCTTCATCATGCTTAGAGGCCAGTGAGACACACGGTTTCCAGCAATAATTTGTTTGACCAATAGACTTGTCCATCGTCATATGTCACGTATGTTTCAATTGTAGGAATAGAAAATGACTAGTTTGGTGGTATATTCATACCTAGATAAATGTGAAGATTAAACAAAATATTTTATTTTTGTTTCTTTTTCATAAAACATATTTTTTTATAAAAAAAAATTAACTAAGTCAGAACAGGTGGCTTTAGTAAAGAAACAAAATTTTGGAGAATGGAAGTTGCATCTAAATTCTAAAATAAAAGAAAATAAAAATTCAAATTTTCGATCAATCGGAAAATATTGGTTGAGTATCGGTATCAGCTGATGTGATGATATGAGGACTTCCCCAAAAATGAAGTACAAATGCTTGTGAAATTCACATGGAACAGGGTAAGATACTTCTTTTATTCCCCCCCCCCCCCTTCTTTTTCAGATTAGAAAATAAGTTGTTGACTCTGAAACTGAGAGTGACATTTGAACACCGGAGTTGGGTGGAAGGCTAGAGTTAAGAAACAACCAAGAAGCTGCCGTGCAAATTATTTTTGGTTGAAATTTTCAACAGAATGTTAAGCTTCATCTGATTAATTAAACGTTCAGATTTGCTGAATCAAACTCACGCTCTGCTACAATATCAAAATATTTGAAGGTTTGCTGCAGAAACCTGAAGTCCACTACAATGATATTCAAAATATTTGGGCACAAGGATAATATGACTTGTTTGAAGTCTTTTATGATTCTAAAACTTTTGATTTTGAAAGCAATCCAAGAGACCACAGTAGTTAAATCAGTTAATTGTATTTCTACTCTGGTTTTTGTTTATTTATTTGTTTATTTCGAAGTGTTTACAGATTTTAATTGTATTAGCTGAATCCGATGATTTGCGGTCTGCTTCAGTGTGTTTATTTTTACTTAGTTTTTTCAAATTACTTTTTAGTTCAAAATTAAAATTTATTTTATTTTTTATTTTTTTGCACAAAATTCAAGATGATTAAAAATAAAAAGAGAAATATAATGAAATAAATTTATTAAAATATTTCAAAATAATTATATAAAATAATGAAATATTTATTAATATAAAAATAAAATTAAAAAATATTTAATTTTATATTGAATTTCTAAAATGGAAAATATAAAATGATAGAACATTTTTATTAAATATGATAGAAAAACAAATATTAACTGCCAATTAATAAATATTTATTTGTTTTTGAAGTCTTTAGTAAACAGTATTGGCAAGCAATATGTCATAGACTAGCAACCTAACTTGTGAAATGTGTGGTTTTTGAATTCTTAACACCTAAAAATAAGCTAGTTAGTTGGTTATTTATCACCAAAAGTTTTGAAAATGATAAGTAATGCTCACAATAATAAACATATCGAATCAACCTCAAGGCCTCACATAATACATAACAATTCAGTAACTAATCACAAAAGCACATTTTAATGTAAGAATGAACATTTGAGTAATGCAAATAAATGCGATAAAAGTAAACAAAATTGTGGATCAATTTTAGTAGAAAATTGGCTACTTCTTTTGTTTATAATATAACTCATTAAATATTTTAGAGTGCGTAGGAAAAGCTATCAAGCCACACATTTTGACCCTAAGTTAGTGTCAAGTGGCCACCAAAATCACTAGATATTCTCCTAAAGAGCTTTCTAAGCTAAAAGCCTTATTACGAGGGGTAAATGTATTTATTTTCAAATTGTCATAGAAATGTCAAAATGAATTAGGTTTAACAAATTAGTTGAGAACTAATATAATTTTACTTAGTCTAGAATTAGGACTAGTACGAAAAATGGCAACAGTGACCTAATCTAATAAAAAATTAGGATTGATTAGCTCGACTTAATAAAAGATTAAGATTGGCAAATGTTAATTTATTAGATAACTCATTAACTTGATAATAATAGTAAGTAATGAATAATTAATTTATTATTGTATATTTAATATTTATATATATATATATATTAAAATAATAATTGTATTATATTAAAATTATGCTTTAATATAAATAATATTTAAATTATATATAGGAACAATATTAAATAATTTTTAATATTAAAATTGATAAATTTATATATTTAATATTATCAATATATATTATATAAGTTTATTAAAATAAATAATTGTATTAAAATTTGAATTAGTATTTTTATATTAAGATTTTGAATTATTTTAAAATTTTAAATAAATAAATTTGATATTAATTTTAAATATCTTATGTACATATATATAATATAATACATTATTATTTATTTTTATTATTATATGTAAATTATTATAATTATTTTTATTAATATATTATTTATATAATTATTTATTTATATATATCTAATAATATATAAATTATTAAATATATTTATTTTTATATATAATACTTTAGATTTGGTCAATATATATTTAATGATATATATTTATTTTATTTATAAATAAAATAAATATATAATATAAAATTCTTAATCAATATAAAATTTAAATTATTTATTTAAATGTGAATATTATTAAATGCAAATTCATGTATTTACTAAATTTTAATAATATATACTTATTTTCATTATAATATATATGACATATAAATAATAAAATTTTAAGTGATAATAATAAAATATAATTATATTTAATAAAAAATATTTATAATAATATATTTTAATTAATTAATTATGTAAAAATAATAATAAATAATTAATTAATATGATAATAATAAAATATAACGAATTATAAAATTCGTCTGAACTCGCTTAGTAAATATCAATCTAGGATTGAAATTGAGATTGTAACAATTCGATTTAGATCCAATTTAATGAAAAAGTAGCTCAACCTGAGACTGATTTAACATATAATTTTTCTCATTGAATTAATTTGATAAAATTGAATTATCCCATTTTGACAAGTCTAAATTGTTATAAAACTTTTTCTTAGAGTTCAGAAAGGATCTAAAGTCTTATAATACATCAAAATGAAGATAAAAATCTAATGATCATAACTATATGCTTACCTTGATTAACGCCACAAGACTTTTGCATGATATTTGAATTTTGTGCGAAGTTTCATTCTAATCGGAACTTTTTTATCTTGTCAAATTGAATCACAAAGCTGACTCATGACATAATGAACAGCAACAGGGGAAATTTTGCAGACGGAGACAATAATTGTCACGTGGGTTAATATTTGAGTGTTGAATTTTGCTGATTGAGCTTCAATTCTAAAAAATGGGGGTTCTCTATACTTTGTGTTTTGGGGAGGGATATGGTGGTAGCTCTGTCCATTGTGGTCTTAATGGACGGTTAACAAAATGGGTTTTGTGCTCACCTTTTAAAGTTGAGGTAGGATATTTACACGTTCTGATACTGCAGGGGATTATGTGCACATCAGATAAAAATTGAGGAATTTTGTGCAATTTATCCTAATAATATTATAATGATATTATATAGCAATGACAAATCACTTCAGAAAGCCACGTAAAGTGTTCTCGATTAGCAGAACAAAATTACATCACAAATACCGCAAAAGAAAAGGCGAGACCGTAGTTACATCATTTGCTTCACTTGCTCTGAGCATAATACGTTAGCCACTTTAATGCACACATATATAATGGAAAAACTATCCAATATTTCATTAACTTATTGCAGCCTTGTTTATGGCAAAGAAAAATAAACACGGTCGTACATCATTAACGTGCATTGCAGTTGCAACATGTTAAATTAATATTCCCAAATTGGCGAAATTGGTTAAAAAACTGCAACACTAGAAACAACGTAGTGTGAATGCCAAATATACTCGCAAAATATTCAGCAAAATTGAGTAAGAACTTAAGATGGGAACCCAGTTTTCACTATGAACGCGGTTGAGGATTTTTTTCACTATTGGCATATTATTGTCTCCGTCTGCAAAATTTTCGGCTAAAATACCAAATTACGCAAATTTTTAAAACAATTTACCGTTTTACGGCGGGTTGGAAACATATTACCAGAATACGCAGGGCGCCATTCAAATTGGCGCCCCTGGGGGTTGGAGGCGCCATTCAAAGTGGCGCCCTCCCCTTGGAGGCGCCATTTGAGGTGGCGCCCTCCCTCTTGGGAGGCGCCATTTGAGTAGGCGCCCTCCGGAGGGAGGCGCCATTTTGACTGGCGCCCTCCGTAGGGCGCCTTTAAGTTTGAATTTTGAAATTCAAAGGGAGGCGCCATTTCATCAGGCGCCTCCCCCCCTATTTATACTCCTCATCGCAGCCTCCCTCCTCCTCCAAACCCTTTATTTTATCGCAGCCTCCCTCCTCCTCCAATATCGCAGCAGCAGCCTCCCTCCTCCTCCAAACCTTCGGTCACATTTTCGCAGTAGCCTTCTCTTCGTCGCTTGCATTTTCGCAACAGCCTCCTCTCTCAAACCCTCAGAAGCCATTTTGCAGGTCTGCTTTTCTTTTTCGTTCATCAGTCATCATCCATTATTATTTTTGTACATTGCATTCAGAATCATTTTTTGCTTTGGAGCAAATCTGATCCTAGTCAACTCTCATTTGGTTAGTATATTTGTAATTTTTATTATTATATCATATATTTTTTTAGATTAATTATTATAATTTATGATTTGAAGTGATGATTAAAGTGTTAGGAATAGATTTCTGTTATAATTTATAAATTTTATTTATTTAAGTTTTAATATTTTTTGTATTTATATTATAATATTTATTTTATGTTAATATTATGATTTATAATATGAAATGGTGATCTTGGATTTAGAAAAGATTTATATAAATTTATATGATATGTGATAGTTTATATTTTTTATTGATTGATATTTTTATATAATTTCTGTATGTATATTATAATTTATATTTCATGTTGGTTATTATGATTTACGATGGGAAATAATGATCTACGATTTAGAAAAAAATTATATAAATATATGTGATTTGTGATAATTTATAATTTTTATAATATTTATTTAATATTAATTGTTATGATATATGATGTGAAGTGGTGATCTAGGTTTTAGAAAAAATTTATACAAATTTATATGATATGTGTTAGTTTATGTTTTTCACTGGATAATATTTTTATAATTTTTGTATGTATATTATAATTGATATTTCATGTTGATTATTATGATTTATGATGGGAAACGATGGTCTAGGATTTAGGAAAAAATTTTATAAATATAGGTGATCTGTGATAGTTTGTGATTTTTATTGGTTAGTGTTTGTAGATTTTTTACATTTATATTATAATTTTTAATTTATTTTGATTATTATGGCTTATAATGTGAAGTGATGATCTAAGATTTAGAAAATATTGAAAGTTTAACATATTATATTTATTAGAAAACTAACATGTTATTGATAATATTTTTTTTACAATCATTAATTATATTTTAAACTTTATGATAATATCTTAAGTTTTTATTAATGATACTTTTTAAATAGTATATTTTAAGTTTAAAATACATCAACTTAAAGTTCTCGGAGGGTTTACAGTCCGTACATAATTTATTTTTCATTTCATGTACCTTGCAGATGATTTTCCTTTTTATTTCTTCAATGATTGTATTAAAAGTTGAAATAGAAAATATTGAATAATATTAATTTTATATAATATTATATTTTTTATGCGTCAAGTTATTTTTAATGATCAAATATATTTTTTTTTAGGAATTCATGTTATGGAAAACGCTGACTGAAATAACTAATTATATATTTTAGTTTCAATGAGATGAGTTAGGAATAAAAATTAGGTATTTTTTAACATTCATTAATATTTTATTGATATAAAAATTCGAACAATATATTTTAAATTGAATATACATCAATAAAATACTTTATATAATATTATTTTTTCCTTTAATATTATCCTACAAAATAAATTTATTTTAGCGTGATTGTTGCATAATTTTATAATTGATACAATAACATCTAATAACTTTTACTTATAGATTGAAATTATTAAATTATCTAACAAATTTTTCTTTCATGCAGAGGTTTTTTTCTGTTTGCTTCTCCGAATACTCACCGGTTAGTATTTTTAGGAATTTTATGCTTATACTATAATGTTTATATAGTCATAGTGAAGATATTTTTTATTTCGGTAGAGATATTTATTTAGAATATTATGATATTAATAATATAGAATTATTTATTTTATTTTGTTTGTTATGATTGATTATCTGAAATTATGATTTAAGATGTGAAGTTATGATTTATGAAAATGTCGTAGGACTTTATATGTAATGTGATAGGTGTGCTATTAAAATAATAACAAAGGAGATAAAGAAGGATGTCGTAATATAAGTCTTACGACCTAGGGGAAAGCCATATTAAGAGAACTGGATCATGTGAGACCTTAATGTATCATAAGAGAGGTACTAAAAAAGCTCCTGGGAAATGTGAATGTAACCAAAAGCCTTGAAAAAGTAGGATACTGTTATTACAAATTTAGATTTTTTTGCATTTAAATAGTAGATATTGTAGATGGAAGAGTAGTAAACGTACCCGAAAAAAATATAGGTATCCTTGATTTATTTAGGAAGAACTAAGATATATATGGAGGTAACAAATAATAATGTGTACATACTTTTGGTTGCTATTTCATTGTAGGTGGGAACGGAGAAAAAAAGTCGTAAAAGTGGACAAATAGTGTATTTGATTGGCTAACTAATTTAATTAGTATAATTTGTGTAAAATCACTAAGAAAAATGATGATTGAAAGAGATAAACAAAACCATAGGTAAAATTATATAGTAAAATTTTATATTAGTTTAGGAAAAAAAATAACCTTAGATTGGTCGAAGAAAATAATCCTGTTATTTCATAGAATTAATAGAATACCTTGCAAAATAGTAACACACCGCGTTCATTTTTAATTATAGTATTAAATACTAGTATACTTATTTATGAGAACAAAATTTGTATATGAGACTACTTCTCCATGTGGGGGTGCAGCGAGTATTGTGCAGCTAAGAGTAAGAAGATGAAAAAAAGTTTAATTGCGTTTATATATTCAAATGGTACAATTGTTGAGGGGGATGCGGGGATAATGTACGATGGACCTCCCCCAAAGGCATTGAAATTACGAGGTTGCAACAGTATGGATGCTTTGCGGGAGAGAATTCATGCTCGACTGAAGCTTCACGAAGATCAAGCTGTGGGGAAGATTGTTTACAGGTTTCCACAACATCAAACAGAGGCTCAGTACATGGCATACGAATTGGATGACGATGAAGACTTGGTATGCGCGATAGCAAGCTACGAACAACATCCGACGATGACAGCCATGGAATTGTACGTGGACGTGATCACATCCGAGTTGCGCACTGCCAGCCTTCGTTTTGATGAAAGAGTTCCAAGAACTGCACCGCCTGTGGATCCAGCAGTTTATGTTAGCACTGGTTGTTCGATGGTGGGGGAAGGCCGTCCTTACACAGATGGATTTGAGTTCCACATTTCTGATAGTCATACTCCTGCGCTGGACTCATCTGTTGTAGGTGTTACCCCGGTAAATGCGCCCCAAATCTTGGTAGGTTCATCCCGTGCCTTGCCGGTCGTTCAAGAAGAATCTATCGATCCCGTATTGCTGGATGCCCACCTAGAGTCTAGTTTTGAAGACGATGAGGTGTCCTGCAGTAGCAGCGATGATCATGACACAAATGACGATGAACGTGCGGCAACAAATGCAGACAGTGTACCAACGCGGTGTGTGAGGGGTGGTAATGCTGCACAAACATCGTATGGTGTCCCCCAGGCTGCTGTCTTCTCTGACATTGATTGGGATACGATACGGAAGCCAAATGAATTTTTGAAAATCGTGAAGCCAACCTATGATTACGACATGGAGGACTTGGAGGTTAGGCAAGAGTTCGATTGCAAGGAGGCTTTAATCGCTGCAGCCAAGCATTACCACATCAGAAGGCACCACAGTTATTACGTGGAGGAGTCGGATACCAGAAGATTATCATTGAAGTGTGATAAATTTGGGGACCAATGCAATTTCCACCTCAGAGCGGTGAAACTGAAGAATTGTAACACTTGGACCATAACTAGACTTTCAGGGCCCCACACATGTGTTAATGCTAGATTGACACAGGACCACAAGTCTCTGGATTCCGAGTATATCAGTTCCCTGATCCTGGAGATGGTTAAAATGAAGCAAGACGTTCCCATCTCGCTTATACAAGAGAGGGTGGAAGGCATGTACGGATACAAGATTTCGTACAGAAAAGCATGGAAGGCGAAACAAAAGGCAATTGTGAAGGTGCACGGTGATTGGGACAAATCGTATGAAGTGCTCCCCAAATGGTTGGACATTTTAGGCTACTGTGACCAGGCGCTGTTCAAGTTGGAGTCCCACGAATTTGTCACAGCTGATAACCGTGTCGATCCGCAGAAACATGTTTTCAACCGAGTTTTCTGGACATTCAAGCCATGCATTGCAGCGTTTCCTTACTGCAAGCAATTCATACAAGTTGATGGCACGCATCTATATGGCAAGTTCAGGGGCGTGCTACTGATTGCTGCGACTCAGGACGGTAACAAATGCCCCGTTCCTCTTGCCTTTGCCATTGTTGACAGGGAGAACTATGAGAATTGGAGTTGGTTTTTGGCATTACTGTGGGTCAATGTCACGAACAAGCAAGGAATATGCTTGATATCAGATCGACACCGAGCTATAAAGGATGTTGTAGCCACCGAAGGCCTGGGATGGCAGCCTCCTTATGCTTATCACCGGTATTGTATCAGACACATAGCCAGCAACGTTCGCAAGAAGTGCAGGGATGACAGTGTGAGGAAAGCTGTCCTCAAGATTGGTATGTGTTAGTGCAGGCATTTCTTTATTGAGCGTTTCATTTATAAATCTGTGCACCCAGTTGTTCATTTTAGTTAACCTATTTGTCTCTTTCTATTCAGCGTACGAGCCCAGTTGGGGAAAGGCCATGGAGAGATTGGACAATCTTAGCAAAGTCAATGAGGAGATCCATAAGAAGTTGATCGGTATTCCGAACGAGAAGTGGATGCTCGCTTATGACGAAGGCAGAAGATATGGTCATATGACGACTAACATTGTAGAGTGCATCAATGGCCTCTTCAAAGGACTAAGGAAGCTGCCAATCACAGGCCTTGTCCAACAAACATATTATAGATGCGTCAAGTACTTTGTGGAAAGGGCAAAAGAAGCGCACGCTGACCTACAACAAGGACACAGATACGCAACCAGATTCAGACAGGAGCTTGCGACTATCCAGTCACGTGCGACTTCTTACCACGTTCGTGCTTACAATAGAGAAGGGACTAGGTTTGAGGTGGTGGAGGGCCCTGATTTGGCTAGTGGCTCATGTGGAAAGGTCGTCCAGGTGTTATTAGACAAAGGGCAATGTGAATGTGGACAATTCCAAGCATATAGGTATCCTTGCGCTCACATTATTGCTGCTTGTGCCTCAATCAACATATCGTGGGAACCATATGTCGATGCTGTATACAGGCTTGACACGCTGCTCAATTGTTACAAATCTGAGTGGTGGCCTATTGGGGATTGGTCGCAGTGGAATAACCTACCACCATTCCCTGTCCTAGTTCCAAATTATGGAAGATTACATGCAAGGGGACGACCAAAGGCGACCAGAATCAGAAATGAGATGGATTGGCCTCAGGAGAGCGGTATAAAGCAAAAATGTAGTCATTGTAAGATGGAAGGGCATAATCGTAGGCGTTGCCCACTGCTTCATGGGGACGAAGGCCCTTCTACACCGTGATTTTTACTATTTACTTTCGCATGTATGCTTTAAAGTATGTTAACCAATGTCATAAGTGTAGCGGTTGCACACTATATTTTATTTTTTACGGTTGTAAATTTGCACATCATTATGTATATAAGGGTTACCCCATTACTGGTAATGTGAAATTTTTTATCACCTGTCATTTTATGATATTATTTATATATATTGCACCTTAAATTTAAGACAGTTTATGATATTATTTTTTAATACCTTAAGGTTGTGCTTAAATTGGACAACACCTTTAAGCTTGTGTGTGTTTAAATTTCATTCTTATGCAATGCTTGTCGTGGCAGATGGCATCCACATCCCGACGCGTTGATCCTGGACCACGCGATCCTTCTCTGCTGACCGCTCAGGCCTCACACATATCCCAGTCGGTTTGGACAGGCCATGTATGGAAATAGCTACACCTTAATTAACCTGAGTATTTACTGTTTCTGAATTGTCAGACGTTATAGTTGGTGTTGTTTTTTCTTTTGTAGCCTGACCGTGTGCTTAGGATTCGCCGAGCTCATCACTACCATCACCAGCCGCCGCCGGAGATGATTGTCCCCTTTCTGCGAGACGCAGGCTTTTACGGCTTGGCGATGTGTGAGTTTGTGTCGATCGACCATCAGTTGATCAGTGCTCTTGTGGAGAGGTGGCGGCCGGAGACGCACACCTTTCACATGCCGCAGGGAGAGACGACTATTACCCTGCAGGATGTTGCCTTTCAGCTCGGCCTACCCATTGACGGTCGAGTAGTGACGGGGCCCACTGTGTGGGGATGGGGAGGCCTGATAGAGGAGTACTTGGGACTCCAGTTACCGGTGGATGAGAATGTCATCCGAGGGGGGCGACTGAGGATGAGTTGGTTGGAGAGGCATTTCACTCATCTTCCAGATGATGCGGATGAGGTGATAGTGTAGAGATTCACCCGAGCTTACATTTTACGACTCATTGGTGGGACGTTATTTCCGGACCATTCCGGCACATTATTTCCGGACCATTCCGGCACATACGTCCACCTCATGCACTTACCCTTGATCGCACACCTACACGAGGCTGGGACGTACAGTTGGGGGTCCGCTTGCCTGGCATACCTGTACAGAGAGCTCTGCAAGGCCACCGCACCGGATTACAGAGAGATAGGAGGTTGTTGCCTACTACTGCAGCTCTGGGCTTGGGATAGATTTCCCACTATCGCTCCCGCGATAGCTATTTCAGACATACCAGAGGGGGATGCAGGGATTGGCCCCTTAGCGCGCAGGTTAGAAAATATTTCAACTTTCACTTATAATTAAGTTTGCTACGCAGTTGCCTAACTTTGTTATTGAACCTGGCAGGTGGCACTATCAGAAGACGTTCCAGGATAGTCCGGCACACAGCCTACCCCATTACAGATACGTGCTGGACCGGCTTCGACTTGACCAGGTACGCAGGGGGGTTTTACAATCATTAATTTCAAGGCTTTGTCCAATCCACAATCGTATTTAAATCACATGATAAAATTGTAACTTCAGATTGTCTGGATCCCGTACACTGAGGAGGTCATCGCATCACTGCCTCAGTACTGCTTTGACGGGAGCGACACCTGGACAGCAGTGGTGCCGCTCATTCACTTCCAGATTGTCGAGTGGCACCAGCCTGATAGGGTTTTGCGGCAGTTTGGACTCCGCCAGGCCATTCCAGAGCCACCGAAGCAGGTGGCGGAGGTCCACTGCCTTCACTTGTCCGGTCGGCATGACGAGGAGTGGCACATCCGCCATCAGCCGTATATTGCACTCTGGGATATCCGGCGAGACTTGTGCGTTACTGCCGAGCCGACGACACGCCTAGTTCTGGGACCACGTTCCGATTACATGACATGGTACAGACGGGTTACCAGACGATGTATTACACCTGTCGGGGGAGCGCTTGACCTTGTGGTAATTTTACGTGCTAGTTTTTTGTATCTGATTTTCTTTAAATGCATTAGTATTATAACTAACTTTAATGTCAAAAATTTGCGCAGGTAGATGAGGTTTCTTCACTACAGGACTTCACTACCCCTGAGGGGCAGACTATGTTCACATTCGATGCGCTTAGGTCAGCGACGGAGTCCATCCTTCATGCGATTCAGCAGGTTGATCATGTCATCATTGACTCACATGCGGAGCCAGCTCCCCAGGCCCATCACATCCCAGACCCTCCGGAGGGTGACCATGATCAGCCTCGCTCTCGCCGACGACGTTGCACTGCTCCACGGCATACGTCGCAGGCTGATGTTCCGTCCGCTTCGACAGTGCAGCAGATTCCACCTTCGACTGCCCAGGAGACCATGACGATGATGCCTGATCTTACTGCTCCATCTCATTTGCACCCTACTGCACCTGA
This sequence comes from Sindora glabra, assembly GCA_020226215.1. Taxonomy (NCBI): domain Eukaryota; kingdom Viridiplantae; phylum Streptophyta; class Magnoliopsida; order Fabales; family Fabaceae; genus Sindora; species Sindora glabra. The sequence goes on from CM035227.1 coordinate 3,996,565, forward strand.
TGATCCTTCATCCTCCACCACGTTCCCGGCCGTACTGTTTAGGCCGTCGTCACCCCAGATGTACCAGCTCCCTCCTGGTGTTCCATCCTCATTCCAGGCATTTCCACATGCACCAGGAGTTTCATCTGCATTCTATGCCTTTCCTTCTGATGATGCTGGTCCAGCGCAGCCATATCGTCCTGTATTTGACTGGCATACTCAGGATCAGGGATTAGCGCATGGTGGCATGATGACAGACCACTCAGAGCTTGTAGATAGCGGTAGAGGTGGAGGCAGGGCGGGAGCCAGGGGTAGAGGCAGAGCAGGAGCTGGAGGCAGAGCAGACACAGACACCGGGGATGTGACTCCCGAGCCTGCGCAGAGGGTTAGTAGATACGGCCGCCACATTACCGATCCTGGATGTGGGACTGGACATCACTTGCGTAGACATTAGCTTTCTTTTCTATCTCGTTTATATATTTGTATATTTGTGTACATTTATCTTACTACTTTATTGCCAGACATCAACATTTAGGATGACTTTACTACTTTATTGTCAAACGTCAACATTTAGGATGCTTCTAATTACTATCACTTTTTTAATTGCTTGCGCAGGAATAATTACAAATAATAATAAATCACGAAGATCATTGCAATATTTAATTTTATTTAAAAAATGATGATAAGGACATCTTCCACATATAATAACTAATATTATTAATTATCATATTTTCACAACTATTATAAATATCTACTTGGTTAAAATACCAAAATACGTTTACTTCATAAACTATTTTTTGTTTTACCGCAATTTTGAAACTATTTACCAAAATACGCAGGGCGCGAGCTGAAGGCGCCTTCTAACATGGCGCCTTTGCTGTAGCAAATTTCGCTGGGGAGGCGCTATTTCACCTGGCGCCTACCCAGCAAACTTAGGTTTACAACTTATGGGGCTGGGAGGCGCCAAGTGAAATGGCGCCTCCACAGTCCCATTTTATAAATTAATTAAGTTTAATAAAATTATATATTTATTTATATAATTTTAATTTTATTATAATTATATCTTAATTTTTACGACTAATATAGATAAATAATATCATAAAATGTAATTAATTAAATTTTAAAAATCATAATTTCGTTCTAATTATGATAAAATTAAAATTATATAAATAAATATATAAATTTATAAAACTTAAATAATTTATAAAATGGGGCTGTGGAGGCGCCATGTCACTTGGCGCCTCCCAGGCCCATAAGTTATAAAAAAAAGTTTGTTGGGTAGGCGCCAGGTGAAATAGCGCCTCCCAGCCCGCGCAGTAAAATTCGCTGTAGCGAATGCGACATATTGAAAGGCGCCTTCAACGGCGCCCTGCGTAATTTGGTAAATAGTTTCAAAACTACGGTGAAGCGCAAAATAATTTATGAAATAAACGTATTAGCCTATTTTAACCTATCTATTCTTTTTTTATTTATCGTGTGCAAGTAAATAAATAATATTAATTATCATACTTTCACAAAAATTCATGTCTCTAGGATGCACGGTCAACACAGTCGCCGCCTAATTAATTTAGAAACGAGGAACGAGGGTGCCATGGGCCAAAAGTGTCATATCGCCTGTCGTTCCTTCCCTTCAGCGCGAACGATGCCATTTCGTCTAGCGTACATCTACACGTCATTTGGCGTCTCTCCATCACTGTTTGTATCTTCTGTGCTTATTTCGATAAAATGTTTCGAGCGAACGATGAAACGAATAATAATTTCTTAAAAAATAATTCATCGGTACTTTTCACTCTCATTGCCAAAATATTTTATCATTCTGATGAAATAAAAAATATCTAATTCATGTTATAATTCTGATTTAATTACAAAATGAAAAGATTATTGAAACAAAATAATCAGATTTTTTTCAATTTTTAACTATCTTCAACCTCGCCAGTTTGCATTCATTCTGTCACAAAATAAACAAAATTTTATTCAAATAAATAAAAATGGACAAGCATATTATTGGAATAAATATAAAATAAGAAAAATATATTTATTACATTATATTTCTTTTCATTTTTAGCTATCTTCAACTTTGTATATAAAGAATATTTTATTATACTCAATAAATTTACTTATGTGTAATAACATATTAAATAATGACTTGTAATAATATAATTCCAAGCGTTAGAAGTTTATAATTTCAAAAATTGATAAAAATTAGTTGTTATTATGTAAAATTTTGAGAGACATTAATATTTAATTATTTACTAAATATTTATTATTAGATATCAAAGTGGAGTTAACATATTTTTATATGACATCAAATATAATTATAAAATAAGTAATTTATTTTCAAAAATTTATTTTCAGTTACAATCATATATTATTTATTTTTATAATTTTTATTTTCAAATTATATCAACATTAATTAATTTCAAAAGGAAAAAAATGAAAAAATTTGAGCGAGGGCGCCACCTTGAATGGCGCCCTCAGAGCGCCAAAGGCGCCATCCTGGATGGCGCCTCCGCCCATGAGGCGCCACACCAAATGGCGCCTCCCGCCACCGTGCGTAATCCGGTAATATGTTTCGAAAAAACAGTAAATCGGTAATAAGTTTTGTAAAAAACATTATTTTGGTATTTTAGCCAAAATTTTCACTATGAACGCGTTCTAATTTTAATTACATTCATGCCCGATGGGCAAATCCTAGCTGTATCATGGACAACATCTAAACTCTAGTGTAAGGATATTAATAGTCATCGACAATATCTACATTGTTATTTGTAAGTCAACGCAAAATTGAATGGACAAATGAGATATGAGATAGAGTTGTCCATAGAAAAAAAATCGAGAAGGGGATCTGATATCCTAACACCCAATTTAAAACTGTTAACAAATTATAATTATATTTACTTGTAAATAAATTCCCGCTAACGGATCATTTGAATTGAAATGAGTTGAAAATTCCATTAATTTGTATATCATATTTAGAAAATTTGAATTTTGGATACAAAAGAATTTATCATATTATAATAACTTCGTTGATCCCCATATAATTATTTTAATTATTATTATTATATCATCATAATTTACTTATTAGTTAAATAAACTTAAATTTGATTTATTACCAGTATTATTTTACATTATTAATAAATAAAAAATATCATTTAAAAAGTAATAATAATTAAATTTTTATAACAACAAAAAATTAATTCTAATAATTTTTTATTAATACAATAATAAATAAATAAATAAATAATAGTGTAAATTTAATTTATAATGATAGTAAATCGAATTTAAATGATTGTCAAAGTCAATGAATTTTCAATATATTTTAATAATTATTTTCAAATATTATATTCTTATTGGCATATTAAAAGAATTCATTTCTATTCAAAATTGATGAATTGGATTCAATTTTAAGAAAATTACTTCCAAACAAAGAATATGTAGAGGAGCAGTGAAAGCAGACGGTGTGGACTTGAAGCTCTCACCTGAATGATTTTTTATCGTCGTTCGGGGAGCCGTATCTCTTCCTTCATTTGAAATAGTCAAAGTTGATGAGCCTTCCACTTTGTCTTGGTGAATTACAGCCGGTGCCAATTTAACAATTATTCTTTTTGCTCCGAAATTTAACAATTAAAAATAGTCAAAGTTGACGATTTAACAATTAATCTTTTTGCTCCGAAATTTCTGTGAACTAAACTCACCTGGTGTGAATACCCATTTCAATTTCACATTGCTGGTTACGTGAAAGACGTAGCCGGTGGTCCCTTGGCCTGAAATCATTGTCGTTGCAAAACCAAATAATTAATGGGTTGGTTCCATGCATATGACATAGAAGCATCGCGTTAAAAAGCAGAGTTCCCACTGCAAAGTCAAAATTAGGTTTCACGCGGTTACTGCAGAAGCTAGTCAGTGTTTCTTTAGTTGAATAGTGTTAAGTGCCCAGACTTTGGCTCCTTCCAAGAAAGTAATGGGAAGTGAGGACGGAAAGCTTTGATCCCAACCAAATTAAAGCAAAGTTGATAATATTTGCCGTTTAGCCAACGATGAAAGGAGGTTTCGTGGGATGAAGAAAAAACTGGCAAATTGCTTTTAAAAATCATTTTTTTATTTTAAAATAAAATTTGTTGTTTGATAAATTATCTTTATAATTTATTCTTAAAAACTATAATTTTAAGAGATAATTATACTTTGTTTATTTGTAATTTCGTTGATTTTATCAATTTAATTATAAATCCTACTTCTGAATGTATGATTGGATTACTATATGTAATGATATTGAAGTTGAAGTTGATAATTTAACAATGATTCTTTTAGCTTTGATCAGCGCTTTCTTCACCTTAAAGTTATATTCCTAGTGGTCGCTTTGTTTACATCCAAAATTGATATACAAACAGAGAAAAGCAAATTGATGCTTGCACCAAGATTGATCTACTAACAATTCTTTGCAATTTTCACTTCAACTGATTTTTAAATGCAGTCTACATAAAAATAGTCAAAAAAATCAATGAACCAAGTATGGACTAGTGAAACCTGCAAACTAATCACAATTTTCATAGTTGAAATTTATTTGGCATATTAACCCAGTTTTCACTATGAACGCGGTTGGGGATTTTTTTGGCAGAAGATGAACGCACCACAGTATGTCACGTGTTCATAAAAATCTTCGTAAGGATTTTAGGTGATAGTGACATCCCATGCCGGTAAATGTAATTTTTGTTTTCTCCCTTTGAATTTTCTTTGATACTGATGGATTCTCACCAGAGAGTCACCGGCTCTTCTTGCTTCGTTTAAACATAAACAAAATTGACGGTATCATACACTTGAACATCACCCCACATCCTGGTTGAAAATGGATGGCCGAATCCAGTTTCTTGCATATGTAATCATCCACTTGATTTTCTTCTTCATACATACTCTTGCACAATCTCACGGTGGGGAAGACAAATACACGGATTGTAGTCAACAATACAATTGTGGAACTCTACAAGATATATCGTACCCTTTCTGGGGAGATAACCGACCCCGTTATTGTGGCAGCGATGCGTTTGAGCTCAAGTGCAAAAATAATCAAACCACCACAATCGAATCAGGTCCGGCACATTTCATGGTAATAAAGATAAACCAGACAGCTAATACCATGAGAATCGTGCCCGAAGACCTTGTCTACAATGATTGTCAATTCACAAATAGTTCTTTGAATGCGGATTTCTTCCACTATCTCCCATCAGTTCAAAATGTGACAATATTCTCCGGCTGCAATTCTGGGTTTTCAATTGGTGGAAACAATTTTACGTGTCCAATTTTGAAAAATGATCTTGCTTTCTATGTGAACCAAACTCAGGTGCAGCAATTTCCAGAGCTTCGGAAGCAGTGCAAGTTTCTCTTTCAAGTACCAGTTTTAGCTGAGATTCCTCTGGAGCCCGGGGGTGGAATTGATGCGCTGAAGGAAGCTTTAAAACAAGGGTTTGATGTGGGATATACTGCAGACCGGAATAGCTGCGACGCCTGCATGAAATCTGGTGGGGTATGTGGAGGTGAGAGTCAATTTTCCTGTCATTGTTGGGATGGATCATCTCAACTTTCCGCCCGCCCTGATTTAAAGCAGTATGTCATTATATCTCTTATCTTCTCCTACTCCATACGTTAGATGTGAAGAATGCATAAAAACTGTCCTCTCTTGATTGCATTTTGAGTATAATTTTTTTTTTTTTTTTTTGCAAATCAAAAGTAGAGTAATCAATTTTAATAAATCTCCAACAATTAGTTCAAAGTTGAAAATATGAAGACAATGATAGGGATAGAGAGAATCAAATTTAGCGATTTATAGTAATTTAATTTTGAAGATTTAACACTTCAAGGATTATATCTACTATCAAATCTACCTAACTTGAATTTTAACCAAAAATCTATCATCTCTTCAAATTTAAGGATACTTGAAGAAGCCTCAATACAATTCTCTAATTTCTATACAATCCATTGAGATTTTTTGCTAAAGACTTAATCTATCAAGGAATCCTACATTCTTAAGGTTTTTAGGAATACTTCACCCTAATATACAACAATTGAATGATTTGAAATCAAAATAATGGCTCACAAATTCTAAAAGTTAGAATACACAGTGAAGAGCTAAAAGAGGAATCTAATCTTGTGAGTTCAAAAGATTTTCAAGATGAAAATGAAAAAGAAATGAGTATCTTATATCTATGTATCAGTAAAGGCTCTTTCTTATATTTTCAAATCATGTTCAAATCTTTATATAAAAGTTGGAAGGTTTAAAAGTCCATTATTCACAAAATATAATCATTATAAAATAGTTGGAGCTTCGTAAATTAATTAGTTAATCGATTCACTCGGCCCTTAAAAAATTGAAAATTAACTTGTTAATTAATTGGTCAATTGGTTCACCCAATTATAAAATTAACCAATCGATTCTATTGGAGATTATATTCAAATGGAATAGGGGATAACAAATATGTATTAATTGATTTGTCAATCAATTCATGATGTACGTAAACCTTAGAATTAATTGGTCAATCAATTCTGATAGCTCAATTTACTTTCTAAATGTCTAGAGTTGATTGATAAATCGATTTAGGCCTACCCGATTGCTTTCTATAAGCCTGGAATCAATTAGTCAATCGATTGATTCCTTAATTCCTAAATTTTTTAAAAATGATCTTTAAAAAACATAATTTTCTTTCTAGAAATGATTCCAACTTCATTAAAAATCATTTTGACACAAGTTTTGGTTTGAGAAACATGTTTTCTCATGAAATAATCCTAAACCCATTAAAAAAAATTTCCCTTTATACGAATTGTTCTAGAATCTTAACTAAACTTCTTAATGGTGTTCAATTTTCATTTTTTGTATTCAAGGATAATGAATGTTCACTTATCAAATTTAAAAAGGTTAAAAATGTATTGTTATTATCAAAATACTTCTAAATAAGATCAACACCTTTAATAGCATCACATTAAAGTGGAGAAATTCTTATATATTTCCCACATAACAATTAAGCTTACTCCCCCCATTATCAAGAAGATAGTTATAATTTTTAATAGGAGTGAGCAAATAAGCTCAAACCTAATATTTGACCCTAACTCAATCTTTGATAAATTAAGATTTGAATTGAGTACATTGATTCGGTTTTGTGAAAAAATTAGACTTTGTTAAAAGGTCGGGCTTGGTAAGCTCATTAGGAAATTAGGTTAACTTAAACTTATCTCGGTTTGTATATAATTTTTAAAAAATTATATATTACATTGTATAAATCCTTTTGTTTTCCATGATTCGAAGCATTTAGATTGTTTGATACTTTTTTAAAATTTTGCTATACGCACAAACGGAAAGTTTCAAATTTTTATGCCGAACCACAAATTACATTGATTTAAGATTACAAAATAAATGAAACAAAATATTTGTTTATTACTCGCCATCATTACAAAATGCCATGTAATTCCACACAATTGTTCAGAGCAGCTTTTTCGGGAGAAATATCATTTTCCATTTTTATAATGGGGACCATGTTTATTTATTGAGTTCCTACTATTTATCCTTAATATATGTAAGAGATTAAAAAATGAAACAATTATAAGTTGGGCGAAATTAGATGGGACACAAATGTCCTATTTCAAGAAAGGTATCTATACTATGCCTAATGTTTTTAATAAAATTTTATTTTAAATCAAATACATTTGCTCCTTCAAATCCATCGTAAGATGACTCTTGAGTATACTTTATCACTTATAAATAAATTTAAAGTAATGATTACAAAAATTAATAGTTAGGAGAATAAAATATAACTCTTTCGAAAATTAAAAAGGATAATTTACGTTTTTTCCTAAATTCTTTCATTATTTTGGTTCAAGCATCCAACACACATTGCCAATTGGGTGTCCGATCAAATTGGAACTGAAAAAAATTGTATGGAAAATCAGAACTCAAAATTTATAGCATGCTTTAAAGAATGATGATTAAAAGGAAAGAGAGAAGATAATTGCATAACCTTGCTTTTATTTAAATAAAAATAAAAATTTTAGGGAAAAGAAGAAAGGGACGATAAATTTTCTAAAGCCCTTTAAGATTCTTTCACAGTAGTTCATTTTTTTAATGCTATTCTAATTTTAAAAAATTTAAGAATTTTATAAATATTTCATAAAAAAAGAAAAAAAAATCATAACTTAATTATTTATCTCTCTTTCCTTCTTTCCTCTCGTTGTTTTCCCTTTCATCGTAACTTTCAAACTTAGAATTTGTGTTAAAATGTTGTAACTTGTTAATGCAAATATATCATTTTAAATTAACATAAGATATATAAATAAATAATAAAAATTCAAAATGGAACACACAAAAATCTAATGAGTTATGGAAAAAGGGAAAATTAAACTTTTCTTATCAGTGATTTTGCCAATTTTACTAAACCCATCTCTATTATTAACACTTTATTCACCAAAATAACTTTTTTACAAAATTTAATAGAAAATATATATACAACACATGTGATCTTTATTCCAAATAATAATAATAATAACAACTTACCCTCCAACATAATCATTTTTTTTGGTGATCATAAGGGACATTGCTAATCGTGACATGGACCTTTAAAGAATTAAATTTATGAGACTTCCTATAAATTTAATTTGCGTACGATTAGTCCATTGTTTGTAACTTTATATGTATATGTATATATATATATATATACACATATAGAGAGGGGGTGATTAACCTTCACAATTTAGGGATAATAAATAAATGAATTTGACGAATTTAAGTTAATTTATTAATAAATGGATCATTATTAACTATTTTCATCTATTCATAATCTAATTAAAATTTTATATAAATGATAAATTGTCTCATGAAATATAATTTCAGATCTCTCATCTTGTAACATTTTTGTTTGTGTTCTTATAATTTGGATGTTTTTTTAAATATGGGGAAGGGATAGTCCTGCCTTAACCTTTCATCATATTCTCTCTCTTCTTTCCCATTTTTTTCAATTCCCTTTCATTTCCTCATCCATTCTTAAACATACTATTAGTTTATTGAGAAATACCAAAGTATTTTATAAAAATTGGAAAATTTTCTAGCGCTGACTCTTTCTTTGCTTTGGGTTCTTACCTTGCAGAAAAATGAAAGCCACTCAAGGTAACTAGTCTAAGTTTAAAGATCTTTGCTGTTACATGCATTTCCTTTTAATATTCAAATTCCATTTTTCTTTCTCGATATCGATGTTCTTAGCTCTTTCCATTTCGCCCCAGTTGTCCTCGCTGTTGCTGCTATTGTCATAATAGTGGCTGTTATTTTAACGAGCACTTGGTGCTATACGTACGGCCGATCATTGAGCTCTCAAACCATACCAGTGAAACCATCTCAAAAGATAGATTTCGAAAAGAAAACTATACGTGTTGGATTACAGGTCTTCAGCCATAGTGAACTAGAGGAGGCTACCAGCTATTTTGACTCAGCCTCGGAACTAGGACATGGAGGCTTTGGCACTGTATATTTTGGTAAGTACACACTAAAATGTAATAATGTTAACTCAAGCACTGATTTTAACCGGTTGATCTGATTTCAGGCAAACTACGAGATGGAAGAGCCGTCGCCATAAAGCGCTTGTACCAAAACAACAACAGAAGAGTCAAGCAGTTTCAGAATGAAGTTGAGATTTTAAGTAAATTGCGCCACCAAAATCTTGTCTCTCTTTATGGTTGCACCTCACGATCCAGCCATGAGCTACTTCTGGTATACGAGTACATTTCTAATGGCACAGTTTCTGATCATCTTTATGGTCCAAAATCAAAACTTGGTGCATTTCCCTGGCCTACTCGCATGAACATTGCAACCGAGATTGCATCAGCATTGCTCTATCTCCATGCATCCAATATCATCCACCGCGACGTAAAAGCCAGTAACATTCTTCTGGATGAAAACTTCCGTGTCAAAGTTGCAGATTTTGGGCTTTCTCGCCTTTTCCCCGTGGACGTTTCACATGTTACAACTGACCCTACGGGGACTCCTGGCTATCTTGATCCTGATTATCACAAATTCTTCCAGCTTACAGATAAAAGTGATGTTTATAGCTTTGGAGTGGTATTGTTCGAACTGATATCATCTATGCCTGCCGTTGATACAAAACGACTTGACGATGAAATTAAATTGGTTGACATGGCCGTTAAGAATATTCAGATTCAAGCACTGCACCAGTTGATTGATCCAAGCCTTGGATTTGAATCAGACAGGGAGACAAATGAAATGATGACTTCGGTGGCAGCATTGGCTTTTCAGTGTGTACAAGTGGAGAGGCACTTCAGGCCATCCATGTTTGATGTCTGGGAGTCTCTAGAGAATATAAGAAAAAGGGAGATCAAATTTCCAATGGCTAAGTAATTGGTGAAATGTTACCGTCATATGACCTATTTCATTGGAATTTAGCGTAGCCTGAAAATCATATTCAAGATCACTTTTTGTTCAAACTTTCTCGGGTGTGCATTTAATATGATACAGTTCTTTGGATACATTTTAAAGTCACTTCCTCCTTCACGGGATGTATAGTTCCATGGACTCCATTTTCTATTATACACCAGCTTTCCTCCTCCCTTTTTACTGGTTAGTATAATCCATGTCTTTCAGAGTTTGAGGAGTTATAAACGGATAAAATACCAAATTAAGGTTTTTTACGAAACTTATTTCTGTTTTACCGCCTTTTCAAAATTTATTATCAAATTATGCACGGAGACAGGAGGCGCCATTTGGATTGGCGCCATCTAGGATGGCGCCTTTGGGGACCTTTGAGGGCGCCATTCAAGGTGGCGCCCTCGGTCCATTTTTTCCAAATTTTCCTTTTAAAAATAATTAATTTTGATATCATTTGAAAATAAAATTATAAAAATAAATAATATATGATTGTAACTCAAAATAAATTTTTGAAAATAAATTACTCATTTTATAATTATATTTGATGTCATATAAAAATATGTTAACTCCACTTTGATATCTAATACATAAATTTATTATAGGAATTAAATAAGAAAGTAGTTAATGATAATAATATAATGAATAAAAATAATAAATATTTAGTAAATAATTAAATATTATTTAAAAAATATAGGATCAATAAAGAATAATTACATAATTTATATTAATGTCTCTCAAAATTTAATACAATAACACTTAATATTTATCAATTTTTGAAATTATAAACTTTCAACGTTTGGAATTATATTATTATAAGTAATTATTTAATATGTTATTACACATAAGTAAATTTATTGAATTATTCAATAATATTCTTTATATACGAAGTTGAAGATTGTTAAAAATGAAAAGAAATATAATGTAATAAATATATTTTTCTTATTTTATATTTATTCCAATAATATTCTTGTCACTTTGTATTTATCTCAATAAAAAAATTTTTATTTTGTAACAGAGTAAATGCAAACTGACGAGATTGAAGATAGTTGAAAATTTTAAAAAATGTGATTATTTCGTTTCAATAATCTTTTCATTTTGTAATGAAATCAAAATTGTACATGAATTAGTTATTTTTTATTTCGTCAGAATGATAAAATATTTTGGCAATGAGAGGGAAAAGTACCGATTAATTATTTTTTAAGAAACTATTATTCGTTTCATTGTTCCTTCGAAACATTTTATCGAAATAAGCACAGAAGATATGCACAACGATGGAGAGACGCCAAATGACGTGTAGAGGTACGCTAGACGAAATGGCGTCGTTCGCACTGAAGGGAAGGGACGACAGGCGATATGGCACCTTTGGCCTATGGCACCCTCGCTCCTCATTTCTAAGTTAATTAGCCGGTGACTGTGTCGACTGTGTACTCAAGAGACTTGAATTTTTGTGAAAGTATGATAATTAATATTATTTATTTATTTTCACACGGTAAATAAAAAAAGAGTAGATAATTATAACAATTGTGAAAGTATGATAATTAATAATATTAGTTATTATATTTGGGAGATGTCCTTGTCATCATTTTTTTTAAAAAAATTAAATATTGCAATGATTTTAAAATTTATTATTATTTGTAATTGTTCCTACGCAAGCAATTAAAAATGTCGTAGTAATTAAAATCATCCTAAATGTTGATGTTTGGCAATAAAGTAGTAAAATCATCCTAAATGTTGATGTCTGGCAATAAAGTAGTAAGATAAATGTACATAAATATACAAAAAATATAGAAAAGAAAGCTAATGTCTACGTAAGTGATGTCTAGTCCCACATCCAGGATCGGTAATGTGGCGACCGTATCTACTAACCCTCTGCGCAGGCTCGGGAGTCACATCCCCGGTGTCTATGTCTACTCTATCTCCAGCTCCCGCTCTGCCTCTACCCTTAGCTCCCGCTCTGCTTCTACCCCTAGCTCCCGCTCTGCCTCCACCTCTACCTCTATCTACAAGCTTTGAGTCATCTGTCATCATGCCACCATATGCTAATCCCTGATCCTGAGTGTGCCAATCAAATACAGGACGATATGGCTGCGATGGACCAGCATCATCGGAAGGAAAGGCATAGAATGCAGATGAAACTCCTGGTACGTGTGGAAATGCTTGGAATGAGGATGGAACACCAGGAGGGAGCTAGTACATCTGGGATGACGACGGCCCATATAGTGCAGCCGAGAACATGGTGGAGGATGAAGGATCATCAGGTGTAGTAAGGTACACATGAGATGGGGCAGTAACATCAGGCATCATCATCATGGTCTCCTGGGCAGTCGAAGGTGGAATTTGCTGCACTGTCGAAGCGGACGGAACATCAGCCTGTGACGTATGCCGTGGAGCAGTGCGACGTCGTTGGCGAGAGCGAGGCTGATCATGGTCACCCTCCGCAGGATCTGGGATATGATGGGCCTGGGGAGCTGGCTCCGCATGTGAGCCAATAATCACATGATCAACCTGCTGAATCGCATGAAGGATGGACTCTGTCGCTGATCTAAGCGCATCGAAGGTGAACACAGCCTGCCCCTCAGGGATAGTGAAGTCCTATAGTGAGGAAACCCCATCTACCTATGCAAATTTTTGACATTAAAGTTAGTTATAATACTAATGCATTTAAAGAAAATCAGATACAAAAAACTAGCACGCAATATTACCACAAGGTCTAGCGCTCCCCCGACAGGTGTAATACATCGCCTGGTAACCTGACTGTACCATGTCATGTAATCAGAACGTGGTCCCAGAACTAGGCGTGTTGTCAGCTCAGCGGTAACGCACAAGTCTCGCCGGATATCTCAGAGTGCAATATAGGCTGATGGCGGATGTGCCACTCCTCGTTATGCCAACCGGACAAGTGAAGGCAGTGGACCTCCGCCACCTGTTTCGGTGGCTCTGGAATAGCCTGGCGTAGTCCAAACTGCCGCAAACCCTATCAGGCTGGTGCCACTCGACAATCTGAAAGTGAATGAGCGGCACCACTATTGTCCACGTGTCACTCCCGTCAAAGCAGTACTGAGGCAATGATGCGGTGACCTCCTCAGTGTACGGGATCCAAGCGATCTGAAGTTGCAAATTTAGGTTGTCATTTAAATACGATAATGGAATGGACAAAGCCCTGAAATAAAGAAATCCATTATCCCCTACGTACCTGATCAAGTCGAAGACGGTCCAGCACATATCTGTAATGGGGTAGGCTGTGTGCCGGACTATCCTAAAATGTCTTCTGATAGTGCCACCTGCCAGGTTCAATAACAAAGTTAAATAACTTCGTAGTAAACTTAATTATAAGTGAAAGTTGAAAAATTTTCTAACCTGCGTGCTAAGGGGCCAATCTCTGTATCCCCCTCTGGTATGTGTAAAATAGCTATCGCGGGGGCGATAGTGAGAAATCTATCCCAAGCCCAGAGCTGCAGTAGTAGGCAATAACCTCCTATCTCCCTATAATTCGGAGCGGTGGCTTTGCAGAGCTCTCTGTACAGATAGGCCAGGCAAGCAGACCCCCAACTGTACGTCCCAGCCTCATGTAAGTGTCTGATCAAGGATAAGTGCATGAGATGGACATATGTGCCGGAATGGTCTGAAAACAACGTCCCACCAATGAGTCGTAGAATGTAAGCTCGGGCGAATCTCTACACTGTCACCTCATCCGCATCATCTGGAAGATGAGTGAAATGCCTCTCCAACCAACTCATCCTCAGTCGCCCCCCTCGGATGACATTCTCATCCACCGGTAACTGGAGTCCTAAGTACTCCTCTATCAGGGCTCCCCATCCCCACACAGTGAGCCCCGTCACTACTCGATCATCAATGGGTAGGCCGAGCTGAAAAGCAACATCCTGCAGGGTAATAGTCGTCTCTCCCTGCGGCATGTGAAAGGTGTGTGTCTCCGACCTCCACCTCTCTACAAGAGCACTGATCAACTGATGGTCGATCGGCACAAACTCGCACATCGCCAAGCCGTAAAAGCCTGCCTCTCGTAGAAAGGGGACAATCAACTTTGGCGGCTGCTGGTGATGGTAGTGATGAGCTCGTCGAATCCTAAGCACACGGTCAGGCTGCAAAAGAAAAAATAGTACCAATTATCACATCTGACAATTCAGAAACAGTTCATACTCGAATTAATTAAGGTATAACTATCTCTATACATGGTCTGCCCAAATCGACTGGGATATGTGTGAGGCCTGAGCGGTCAACAGCGAAGGATCCCGTGGTCCAGGATCAACGCGTCAGGATGTGGATGCCATCTGCCACGACAGGCATTGCATTAGAATAAAATTTAAACACACACTAACTTAATGATGTTGTGCAATTTAAGTACAAATAATATATCTTAAATTTAAGGTGCAATATATATAAATAATATCATAAAATGTAAATAATAAAAAAGTGAACATTACTAGTAATGGGGTAACATATATATACATAATGATGTGCAATTTTACAACCATTAAAAAAAATACAGTGTGCGACCGTTACACTTATGATATTGGTTAACATACTTTGAAGCATACATGCGAAAGTAAATAATAAAAATCAAGGTGTAGAAGGGCCTTCCTCCCCATGTAGCAGTGGGCAGCGCCTATGATTATGTCTTTCCATCTTACAATGACCGTATTTTTGCTTTACACCGCTCTCTTGAGGCCAATCCATCTTATTTCTGATCCGGGTCGACTTTGGTCGTCCCCTTGCACGTAATCTTCCATAATTTGGAACTAGGAGAGGAAATGGTAGTAGGTTATTCCATTGCGACCACTCTCCGATAGGCCACCACTCAGATTTGTAGCAATTCAGTAGTGTGTCAAGTCTGTATACAGCATCGACATATGGTTCCCAGGATATGTTGATTGAGGCACAAGTAGCAATAATATGAGCGCAAGGATACCTATATGCTTGGAATTGTCCACATTCACATTGCCCTTTGTCTAATAACACTTGGACGACCTTTCCATATGACCCCTTGGCCATATTAGGGCCCTCTACCACATCAAACCTAGTCCCTTGTCTATTATAAGCACGAACATGGTAAGAAGAAGCACGTGACTGGATAGTCACAAGCTCCTGTCTGAATCTGCTTGCGTATCTGTGACCTTGTTGTAGTTCAGCATGCGCTTCTTTTGCCCTTTCCACAAAGTACTTGACACATCTATGGTATGTTTGTTGGACAAGGCTTGTGATTGGCAGCTTCCTTAATCCTTTGAAGAGGCCATTGATGCACTCTACAATGTTAGTCGTCATATGACCATATCTTCTGCCTTCGTCATAAGCAAGCATCCACTTCTCGTTCGGAATAGCGGTCAACTTCTTGTGGATCTCCTCATTGACTTTGCTAAGATTGTCCAATCTCTCCATGGCCTTTTCCCAACTGGGCTCATACGCTGAACAGAAGGAGACAAATAGGTTAACCGGGTTAAACTACCAGGTGCACAAATTTATAGATGAAAGGTTCAACAAAGAAATTATGCTATAACACATACCAATCTTAAGGATAACTTTCCTCACATTGTCATCCCTGCACTTCTTGCGGACGTTGCTGGCAATATGTCTGATACAGTACCGGTGATAAGCATAAGGAGGCTGCCATCCCAGGCCTTCGGTGGCTACAACATCTTTTATAGCTCGGTGCCGATCTGATATCAAGCATATTCCTTGCTTGTTTGTGACATTTACCCGCAGTAATGCTAAAAACCAACTCCAGTTTTCATAGTTCTCCCTGTCAACAATGGCAAAGGCAAGAGGAACGGGGCATTTGTTACCGTCCTGGGTCGCAGCAATCAGTAGCACGCCCCTGAACTTGCCATACAGATGCGTGCCATTAACTTGTATGAATTGCTTGCAGTAGGGAAATGCGGCAATGCATGGCTTGAAAGCCCAGAAAACTCGGTTGAAAACATGTTTCTGCGGATCGACACGATTGTCAGCTGTGACAAATTCTTGGGACTCCAACTTGAACAGCGCCTGGTCACAGTAGCCTAAAATGTCCAACCACTTGGGGAGCACTTCATACAATTTATCCCAATCACCGTACACCTTGATAATTGCCTTTTGTTTCGCCTTCCATGCTTTCCTGTACGAAATCTTGTACTCGTACATGCCTTCCACCCTCTCTTGTATAAGCGAGATTGGAACATCTTGCTTCATTTTAATCATCTCCAATATCAAGGAACTGATATGCTCGGAGTCCAGAGACTTGTGATCCTGTGTCAAACTAGCATTAACACATGTGTGATGCCCTGAAAATCTAGTTATTGTCCAAGTGTTACAATTCTTCGGTTTCGTTGCTCTGAGGTGGAAATTGCATTGGTCCCCAAATCTATCACACTTCACGCTTAATCTTCTGGTATCCGACTCCTCCATGTAATAACTGTGGTGTCTCCTGATGTGGTAATGCTTGGCCGCAGCAATTAAAGCCTCCTTGCAATCGAACTCTTGCCCAACCTGTAAGTCCTCCATGTCGTAATCATAGCGTGATTTCATTATTTCTAAAAATTCATTAGGATTCCGTATGGCATCCCAATCAATGTGAGAAAAGACAGCAGCTTGAGGGACACCACATGATGTCTGTGCAGCATTGTCACTCCTCACCTGCCGCGTTGCTACACTATCTCCATGTGTAGTGGCACGTTCTTCATCATTAGTGTCACGATCATCATCGCTGCTGCAAGACACCTCATCGTCCTTAAAACTAGACTCAAGTTGGGCACCCATCAATATAGGATCAGCGGATTCTTCCTCTACGACCGGTAAGGCACTTGTTGAACCCATAATGGTATGTGATATATTTCTCGGGAAAACACCGGCAACAGATGAGTCTAATGCAGGAGTATAACTATCAGAAATGTGGAACTCGATTCCACCCGTGTAAGGAAGGCCTTTCCGCACCATCGAACAACTAGTACTGACATTAGTCGTTGCAACCATAGGTGATCTAGTTGTTGGAACTCTTTCTTGTGAACCCAGGTTGGCAGTGTGCAGTTCGGATGTGATCACCTCCGTGTATAACTCAATTGCTGTCATCGTCGAATGCTGTTCGTAGCTTGCTATGGCACATGCCAAGTCTTCATCGTCGTCCAATTCGTATGCCATGTATTGAGCCTCTGTTTGATGCTGTGGAAACCTGTAAACAATCTTCCCCACAGCTTGATCTTTGTGAAGCTTCAGTCGGGCATGAATTCTCTCCTGCAAAACATCCATAGTGCTACATCCTCTTAATTTCAATGCCTTTGGGGGAGGTTCATCGTACATTATCCCCATTGATCCCTCAACAATTGTATCATTTGAATATATAAACGTAATTAAACTTTTCTTCATCTTCTTACTTTTAGCTGCCCAATACTCGCTGCACCCCTACAATTGACAGATAGTTTCATATACAAATTTTGTTCTCGTAAATGAGTATACTAGTATTTAATACTATAATTAAAAATGAACGCGATGTATTTCTATTTTGCAAGGTATTCTGTTAATTCTACGTAATAATAGGATTATTTTTTTGGCCAAGCAAATGTTATTTCTTTTCCAAAACTAATATAAAATTTGACTATATAATCTTATCTATGGTTTTGTTTATCTCTTTCAATTATCATTTTTCTTAGTGATTTTGCACAAATTATACTAATTAAATTAGTTAACGTTTTTAATACACTATCTTTCTTATTTTTTAGGCTTTTTTTCTCCGTTCACACCTACTACCAAATAGCAACCAAAATTATGTACACATTATTATTGCTAATACCTCCATATATATTTTAATTCTTCCTAAATAAACCTATGTATAGTATATTTTTTTCAGGTACGTTTACTATTCTTCCATTTAGAATATCTACTATTTAAATGCAAAAAAGTTCAAATTTGCAATAACAATATTCTACTTTTTTAAGGCTTTTGGTTACATTCACATTTCCCAGGATCTTTTTTAGTACCTCTCTTATGATATATTAAGATTTCACATGAAAAAGTTCTCTAAATATAGCTTTCACCTAGGTCGTAAGACCTATATTAGGACATCCTTCTTTATCTCGTTTGTTATTCTTTTAATAGCACAACCTATCACATTACATATAAAGTCCTACAAAATTTTCATAAATCATAACTTCACATCTTAAATCATAATTTCACATCTTAAATCATAATTTCACATCATAAATCATAACAATCAATATAAAATAAATAAATATATATTATTAATATCATAATATTCTAAATAAATTTCTCTACTGATATAAAAAATATTTTCACTATGACTATATAAAAATTATAGTATAAGCATAAAATTCCTAAAAATACTAACCGGTAAGTATTTGAAGAAGCAAACAGAAAAAAGCCTCTGCATGAAAGAAAAAGTTGTTAGATAATTTAATAACTTCAATCTCTAAGTAAAAGTTATTAGATATTATTGTATCAATTAAAAAATTATGCAACAATCACGCTAAATTAAATATATTTTGTAAGATAATATATTAAAGGAATAAAAATAACAATATATATAAAATTTTATTGATGTATATTCAATTTAAAATATAGTGTTTGAATTTTTATATCAAGAAAATATTAATGAATTTTAAAAGATAATTAATTTTTATTCTTAACTCATCTCATTAAAACTAAAATATATAGTTAGTTATTTCAATTAGCGTTTTCCATAACATGAATTTTTCAAAAAAACATATTTGATCATTAAAAATAATTTTATGTCAAAAATATGATATTATATTAAATTAATATTATTCAATATATTCCATTTCAACTTTTAATACAATGATTGAAGAAATAAAGAAGAAAATCATCTGCAAGGTACATGAAATGAAGAATAAATTATGTACGAACTGTAAACCCTCTGAGAACTTTCAGTTGATGTATTTTAAATTTAAAATATACTATTTAAAATTATCATTAACAAAAATTTAAAGATATTTATATAAATAATATTTAATTCAATCACTAACTTTTTTCTATAAATTATAATATGAAATTATTTATTTTTGTTAAAAAAAAGTATATTAAAGCTTCAATTCACTTAAAATATTGTCATAAATTATAAAATATAATTAATGATTGTAAAAAAAATATTGTTAATAACATGTTAGTTTTCTAAAAAATATAATATGTTAAAGTTTCAATTTTTTCTAAATCCTAGATCATCACTTCACATTATAAGTCATAATAATCAAAATAATCAAAATAAATTAAAAATTATAATATAAATGTAAAAAATCTACAAATACTAACCAGTAAAAATCACAAATTATCACAGATCACATATATTTATATAAATTTTTTCTAAATCCTAGATCATCATTTCCCATCATAAATCATAATAATCAACATGAAATATAAATTATAATATACAGACAGAAGTTATAAAAATACTAACCAGTAAAAAATATAAACTATCACATATCATATAAATTTGTATAAATCTTTTCTAAATCCTAGATCACCATTTCACATCATAAATCATAATAATTAACATAAAATAAATATTATAATATAAATACAAAAATTATCAAAATTTAAGCAAATAAAATTTATAAATTATAACAGAAAATTCTTTCTAACTCTTAAATCATCATTTCATGTCATAAATCATAATAATTAATTTAAAAAAAATATAACATAATAACAAAAATTATAAATATACTAACCAAGCAAGAATTAACTGGGATCAGATTTGCTTCAAAGCAAAAAATACTTCCGAATGAAATGCACAAAAGAAAGAACGGATGACAATTTATGAACGAACTGCGGCTGCAAGTTTTGCGAACAAAGAAAAGAAGCAGAGCAGCTGCGAAAATGGTTTCTGAGTGAGAGGGTTTGAGTGAGGAGGGACGAGCGGGGAGGGGGATATATAGGGGGGAGGCGCCTGATGAAATGGCGCCTCCCAATTCAAAATTCAAACAAATGGCGCCCAGGGCGCCTTTTGAAATGGCACCTTCCTTACGGAGGGCGCCAGTTTGAATGGCGCCTCCCGCATGGGGGGCGCCACTTCAAAAGGCGTCTCCAAGGGAGAGTACGCCATTCTGAATGGCGCCTCCAACCCCTTCGGGCGCTATTTTGAATGGTGCCTTGCGTACTTTGGTAAAATATTTTCAAACTACCGTAAAACGGTAAATTGTTTAGAAAATACGCGTAATTCGGTATTTTACCCGTTATAAACCCTGTGTTTAATATTGCAGAATATGGTGCAATGACCGCAAAGAGAAATGAAATTGTGGGAGTTAGGAGAGAGCACAGAAAGTCGCAAATCCCACCAGAACCTTTCATATTTTCTCCCATAACTGGAGTAGAATCTTGTACTTAGTTGCGCATACTCATAGACTCAATAATTTTGCACAATTCTCCATATCAGATTTGTTGGAAAATGCTAATCTAGAAAAAATATTAAGAAATATGTCATGCACATTCTGTCAAATAAAATGAAAGAGTTGGTGAAGATATGTTGTAAAAGAAAAGAAAGTGTGTTAAGTTTAGTTAACTTGTAGAATATGAAATGCAATATTTTATGTTGTAGTTAATATTGGTTGTCTATAAATAAAAATTCTTACAACCTTGTGTAAATGGAGCTCTCAAAGAAGAGAAAAAACTCTCCATGTACAGCAACACTTAGTAAAAAATACAATGTTACGATGATTTTGTTCATGAACTTTTCTGCTGTTTGTGTCTCTGTTTCTGCATTTTGGCTCTGTTTTCCTATGCTTCTTCTAGTTCTTCGACATTTTATAAAATCTAATTCAGTTCTAATTTTCTAACAAGATTACTAGATACTTCTTAGATATTGCAAATACGCTCGCTCACTCCCTTTGTTATGGTTGTTTTTTCAACAAGAAGCTGTCGTACACGATATTTTTGACTGAAAATTTCAACAGCTTCGTCTGATTAATTAGACGTTCAGATTTGCAGCAAGTCAAACTCACGCTCGCTACAGTAGATGACAGGAACTATGACTCAACTTTGTAAATATTGAGGTATTCAAATTGATGCTCCCTTTTCTGATGCTATTTGTGCTATGCATTGGGATAACTTAGATGAAATGTCAGAACTCAGAAAATTTACTCAACCACTAGCATTTGTTGTTGTATATGTGCTCATCAGATTTGAATCCAGCAATGCAACCGTCATCTGCTGAAGAGATATCCATCTCCTCTGCTTTGGTTTTATCTTTGCCATCACTCTGTATATCTTTCAGTCTTCCAAGCACTTCTTCCATGGATGGCCTCATCTCCCTCAAATTTTGCAAGCACTGAAAGGCCAACTCTGCCACAGCATTAATCATTTTCCTTACCTTGTAATCTGATTCAAACCCAAGGGTTGGATCCACTAGCTCACGGAGTGCCCCATTCTGAATCTTGTTGATGGCCATGTTAGACAAATTGATTTCATGGCGATGCCTTGTAATATCAACAGCTGGCAAGGATGATATCAGCTCAATCAGAACCACTCCAAAGCTATATACATCGCTCTTGTCAGTGAGCTGGTAGCACTCATGGTACTCTGGATCCACATAGCCAGGAGTCCCTTGTGGAGCTGTTGAAATGTGGGTGACATCAGTGGGGAAAAGCCGGGAAAGTCCAAAATCTGCTACTTTGACAACAAAATGATTATCAAGAAGAATGTTGTTGGTCTTCACATCCCGGTGGATGATGTCAGAAGCATGAAGATATGCCAATGCAGTTGCAGTCTCTATGGCAATGCTCATTCTGATATTCCAGGAGAGCACGCTGGATTTTGCACTTTCACCATAAAGATGATCGGCGACAGTTCCATTAGGAATGTACTCGTATACGAGCAGAAGTTCCCGGCTGTGGCGTGGGGTGCAGCCATAGAGTGAAACAAGATTTTGGTGGCGCAAACGAGTTAAGATTTCAACTTCATTCATGAATTGCTCAAGTCTCTTATAGTTCTCATACAACCGCTTCACAGCAACCAAGCGCCCATCTCGAAGTTTACCTAAAATGCAGAAACACTTTTCATGATAATAAACAAAGAAAAGACCAATCTGTTCGGGGAAAAAAGGAAAAAAAAAACGGAACAAGAGTGCTTCTACCAAAATAAACAGTTCCAAAGCCTCCATCTCCTAGTTCTTTGTTTGAATCAAAATGGTTGGTGGCCTCTTCCAGTTCATTGTAGGTGAAGAGTGGGAGTCCAAAGTATTTGCTTCCTTTCTCAGGGTCTTTTAAGGAACGATCAGAAGACATGCTCTGAGATTGTACATAGGATGCTGCATAATGTTCCTTCTTTCGCCTCAGAAAGAAATAAAAGGCAATGCTCCCTGCAATGGCACCCGCCGCTGCAGCAGCAGAAACCCCTGAAGAGAATCATAAGAAGTCTAAGTTATTTTGAATTTTAACCAAGAATATAATTAGTACAACAAAAAATAGTGGAGAATAAACGAAAGAGAACCGGACAGACTACCTATAATGGCTTTGGTATCCCATTTTGTTCCATTTCCTGCAACCGTAGCAGCAAAAACAGAGGAGTTAAAGCCAAACACAGACAACGTTAGGTGGTTGAATCCGTTCAGGTTATAGTTAATGGCGGCATAAAAAGAAAAAAAGGAACAAAAGTTTTTTTTTACCTTAATTGTGTACGTAGCATTGTGACTTTATCACTAAACTTCCCCTTTAAGAATGGCACTGTTTCTAATATATATTACAAGTAAATGAAGATTCTTACTTTAATATGAAAGAAACAGACACACAAAATTAGAAGTAAGAGACAAGTGAATCCCCAAAAATGGAGTTCCATACATGCCTTTGAATATATCTCTCTTTTAGTAGAATAAGAATCTTTATTTACTCATGGATTATATTAGAATCTCTGGTTTAAGAATAGATTGAAATGACCCCAAAGAATTAATTAAACGAATGTTTTTCATGATACAAACAGAAAGCTAAGTTCATAAATTGAGCGAGGATCTGAATGGAAAGTGAAGAAAGCAGAAACCTTTTTCTTCCCACCAATCCTTTAAATTTTAAATATTCTAAAATGCATAAGAAAGGAGAATGATGTTGAAGATGCCTTGGACAAAAATACTTGCATTAATGCATTGCATGTTGTGGCAATCACAACGCACCATACAAAATGACAATCATACCATCAAGATGTAGCAGTTCTCAAACCAATAATTATATTCAAGGTTGTTAGAATCGCGATCCAACTCATGGGATCAGACGATTTTACGATTCAAGATCCCCTTTCCGTGATGACTCGGTGGCTGTCATGGAAGAAGTTTGTATCACCGAGCCGGAAGAGGAGAATCACTGGGATCACTAGTATTGTGCGATCCTACCGAGTCGGCCGATCCTCTGAAGATGGAGATGATGGACCGGGCTTTCATAGGCTGAACGAATTTTTTTTTTTAAACTCCCAGAAATCAATTAAGCCCAAAAGTCTCTTACCTTATTGTCGAAAGCCTCCATCAATTGCATCCATCTGCACTGAAAGTGAGTCCTGATTGTAGCAACTTAGGTTTCGCAGTGAGAGAGTGACGAACTGACGACTGACGCCGATTGCAACTTCCACCGCCAATTGTAGCTGCTGTGGCCTTGTTGCTTGGGAGTTGGAACCGATGCAGTGGAGTGTCGATACCTGAGAAAGAAGCTGCAATTGGAGCTATGAATTCTGCGTTCTGTTCAAAGATTTGCGAAAACAGAGTGAAGGAGACTGAAATAGAGGGAAAAGTTGGAAAATAGAGTAAGCTAGAAAATGAAGTGAAAGAGACCGAATGAAGTGAAAGAGGCCAAAACAGAGGGAGAAACCGGAAAATAGAGTGACAGAAGCTAAATTGCGCAAAGAGACTAAGAAAGAGGAGAGATTATAAGTGGAGGCTTCAGGTTTTGTTTTAACCGACAAGTGAAGTGGGCTAACCGAAGACCAGCTGACCGGGTAACTTGATTCACTTGCTGACCAAAAGACCAGTTGACCAGGTAACTTATTCACCTGTTGACCAGACTTAGTTTAGTGTTTAATTCAATTAAATGGCTTCTTCCACTTCAAGACTAAATGTGAAAAGAAAAAATTTTCCTAGAAATAGAAGTGATATAGGCTGGGAACATTGTTTTGAAGTTGATGGAAATCCAAGAAAGGTCAGATGTAAATATTGTGACAAAACAATGAATGGTGGTTTTTATAGATTAAAACATCATCTAACTGGCAGTCACATGGACACAGGTTCTTATCCAAATGTGCCAGATGATGTTAAAAATAAAATGATAGAACATGTTTCTAAATCCATGGATATTTCAGTTAAGAAAAAGCAAGGATTCTTTGATAATGACAGTGATGATGTTGATATGAGTAGTGCTTCAGCTGGGGGGAGTAATGAAAGTGTTCAACTTCAACCTAAAAAGGGGTCTATGGAATCAATGTTGAAAAAACTCATTCCTAGTGCTAGAAGAACCCAATCTACAATCAATCAAATGTTCAAAAAGGATTTAAGGGAGGAAGTATGTCAACAAATATCTAAATTTTTTTATACTAATGCCATTTCATTCAATTGTGTGAAAAATCCAGAATTTGTGAAGATGTGCCATTTGATTGGAAAATATGGTATTGGATTGAAGCCTCCTTCTTACCATGAAATTAAAGAAAAATATTTGAATCAAGAGGTTGCCCACACCAAGAAGTTGGTTGAAGAACATAGAGAGTAATGGAAAAAAGTAGGTTGTTCTATTATGTCAAATGGTTGGACAAATAAAAAGAGGCAGTCTATATGTAATTTTCTGGTTAATAGCCCAAGAGGAACAATCTTTTTATCTTCAATTGATACATCTGAGTTTTCAAAGACAACTAATAAGGTATTTGAGATGCTAGATAGCATTGTTGAACAAGTGAGTGAAGAAAATGTTGTGCAAGTGATCACTTACAATGCTGTCAATTACAAGGCAGCAGGAGAAATGCTAATGGAGAAAAGAAAGACTATTTTTTGGACACCATGTGCTGCTCATTGTATTGACTTGATGTTGGAGGATTTTGAGAAAAAATTGAAAATCTATCGGTTGACAATTGCTAAAACTAGAAAGATCACAACATATATTTATGAAAGGATCATGGTTATTGGAATGTTAAGGCACTTTACAAAAGGCAAGGATTTAATTAGGCCAGCTGTCACTCGCTTTGCTACATCCTATTTAACTTTAGGGTGCCTTAACAATAATAAGGGTGCATTGATGAACATGTTTAATTCAAGAACATGGAAATCTAGCAAATTTGTTTGTACAAATGATGGAAGGATTGTCCAATCCTTGGTTATGGATAGCAGATTTTGGAAGAATGTCACTAATTGTCTTAAAGCTGCATATCCTCTTATCAAGGTCCTTCGGTTGGTTGATTCAGAAGAAAAGCCAGCCATGAGTTTTATTTATGAAGAAATGGATCGTGGAAAAGAAAAGATCCAAAGTAATTTTTAAAATGTCAAGAAAAGGTTAGTAACTTAAATTTTATCATTTATTAATTTAATGTTATAATTTATAGAGAACTATGAACTACAATCTTATTTATTGTTATTCATCTTGTTTTTAGTAATAAGCTTATTTGGGAAATTATTGATTCAAGATGGGAGTCTCAACTACATAGGCCCTTGCATGCAGTAGCATATTATTTGAATCCCCAATTTCATTATAGTCCTAATTTTAAGCTGATTTTGAAGTTACAAAAGGACTATTTGAAGGTTTAAAAAGAATGATACTTGATAAACTTGAAAGGACTAAGATTCATGTGCAACTTGATGAATTTAAGGTTAGAAAGAGGTTGTTTGGTTCTGAAGTTGCTTTGATGACAAAGGACATTAAAACTCCAGCTATGTGGTAGGACTCTTATGGAGCTGAATTTCCTGAACTACAAAGGTTTGCTATTCGAATATTAAGCTTCACTTGTAGCTCTTCTGGATGTGAACGTAATTGGAGTGCTTTTGAAATGGTAAGATTATTTTTATGAAGCTACAATCATTCATTCAAATGTTCCTTATTGTTTTTTGTCTTTGTTTTCATTACTAATGATGCATTTTAAAAAAAAATAGGTTCATACAAAATGAAGAAATCGTTTACATCAAAAGAAGATGAATGACTTGGTCTTTGTGATGTACAACTTAAAGTTAAAAGATAGACAAGTCAAGAAATCTATTGAGATGGATAGTTTTAAAGATGTGCCCTCTGATAATGAATGGATAGCTAGTGAATGGACAAGTTGCAATGAGGACACATATGAAGGTGAAGGTGAAGGTGATGATGGAGAAGGTGATTTTGTGCTTGAAAATGAAGATGAAGGTGTTAATGAAAGAGATGAGGGTGATGATGAAGATGATGGAGGCGTGCATTTGGAGGAAGTACCATTGGATGAAGATGAGGAGGAGGCTACTCCACATGTTGAAGATCATGAATTTTATTAGATTGTTGTCAAATCATGACTCTTTAATATTGTTCTTGTTTGTTTTTGTCATGTTGGATGCTTAACTACTTGATGTGTTACTGTTTTTTATTTGTAATTTATGACAATGAGTGTGTTTTAATTATATATACAAATTTAAAAATTATGAAAATGTATTTCTTCTCATAAAAAATTCACTAAGAGTACATAAAATACACAAGGGGGCCTTGAGGTAGGATCTTACGATCCTATGATTTACGATCAGAGCCCCTCTTTCCGATCCTAGGTGGGATCGCAATTCTGACAACCTTGATTATATTCACCTAATAAGACTAAACTTAATTAGATATACCTCAATTACTTAATTGCTAGGCCCCACAAACACGGCAAACAAAAATGGCCTATTTACTTATGAACAATTAACTGAGCTAAATTCTATACTAACTTGCCTGCATGAGCGACAATATCTGGAACTCTTGCAGTGTGTTAATGAAGCAGTTGAATAATATAGAGATGTTATAGTTGGAGCACATATAGAGAGGCATTTCCATGACCATGTGCTGTTTTGTTTACAGAAAAAACATGTAATATTAAATAATATCGCACACAGAGCAAGGCATGAGGAAACTTCCATCCAATCAGCAGTTGAAGCCTACGGCTTTCCTCTCGGCTGGGACATGTGATCTTTGATTAACATCACAAGACATGAAAAATGGACGGATGAACCAGAAGCTCTGGCTTACACTGCCACTGATGAATTGTCAGACTTTAAAATGAAATGGTAAAACTTGGAAGATTTGATAGAAAAATCAAATATGTCTTCCTAAAGTATATAATATAAAACAGAAGAAGAGCCTCCAAGCACAGACAAAAGCTTTGAAGGTTCTGAGTTCGGACAGGATCCTAGTAACAGCTGTTCGTTAAGTGTACTTCGCAAGCAACTTTGACTCAGTCAGATTCTGTGCTTGGATCTAATCATCAAAAGCCTTTTAATCTTCTGTTCTAAAGACAGGGAAGGATTTCCATTTTTTTTTTCTTATCTGGATCCTAGGAACGCAACCAAATTGATTTACTCATAAAAAATGGTCTATG
This sequence comes from Sindora glabra, assembly GCA_020226215.1. Taxonomy (NCBI): domain Eukaryota; kingdom Viridiplantae; phylum Streptophyta; class Magnoliopsida; order Fabales; family Fabaceae; genus Sindora; species Sindora glabra. The sequence continues at coordinate 4,024,451 of CM035227.1, forward strand.
ACTATGGTTATGACTAAGAACAAACAAGATATAATTGATGGAAATTGAAGGAGAGATAGAGGAATGAAAGCTTACTTGCACGAAAATGACAAAAAAATTGAGACGTATTATTCATGCGACTCCCACATATTCCTCCATCGTGGATGCATTTTTTGCAGCTGGCCCAGTTTCCAATATACTCCACATCAAACCCTTTTTCCAAGGCTTTTCTCAGCGCCTCAATTCCACCCTCAGGCTCCAGAGGAATCTGAGACAAAGCTGGCACTTGAAAGCCAGACTTGCACTGCTTTTGAAGGTGTGGGAATTTCGGCAACTGAGTCTCATTCAGAGAGTAAGAATTTTCACCGTCAGAAAGGCATGCAAAATGGTTTAGATCCTTGGAATAGTTAGATTGGCAGCTGTAGAATATGGTCACGTTCTGACTGGTTGGAAGATAACGAAAGAAAGTGGCATCCAAAGTGGTGTTAGTAACTTCACATTCATTATAGAAAATTTCTTCTCGAACTATTCTCAAGGTATGAGCCGTCTGGTTTATCTCCAGTATGTTGAAACGAACAGAACCTATGCTGATTAAAGTGGTTTTGTTGCTCCAGCACTCGAGCTCGAACCCATCGCTGCCACAATAATGGCGTCGGTTCTCCCCAAAGAAAGGATACGAGATGTTTGTGATATTTCCACAATTGTATGATTGGTTACAACTATTGTAAGGGTCATTTTCTTGGCTACGGGACAGTGGCAGAGTTGTCAAGCAGAAGAAGAAGGAGATGGTGATTATGGATGTAAGCAAAGGGATATACATCATTATCAACAGAGAAGATGTAGGACATGGACGGAGAGGAAGAAAGAGCTCTTATTGACGTCAGCTAATTTGACTTCATGATGGAGATGGGGTTATTCTATCAAGTTTGAAGTTCTGCACAGCGTTCAAAGCTGAGTTTTCATAGGCAGTTTAGTTTGACCAAACTACTATTTATAGTTTATTTTATTAGGATTAAGACTATGAACGAAGAATATTAAAAGGGATCAGCAATACAGAGAACCCTGGTATTATATTTTTCATAAATGCTTACAACTGTCCGAGAGCATGGATAAGACACATTAATTAAATTATAATTGTTCTTACTTATATTATTTTAGAATTTATTAACTAATCTTAAATTAATATAAGAGAGAAAGAGAGAAAGGAAATAAAGGTCATTAAGAGAGAGATTCAAAAAAGGATAATATAATTAAATTAGATTCACATTTATGCTTCGTTTGGTATGTAATTTTTTTAGAATTAATTTTATTTTATTTAAATAAAAATTATTTTAATTTATTTACAAATGAATTCTATTGTTTAAAAATTTTATCAAAAATAACAATTTCAATTCATTTGTAATCAATTATTTTATTTGAAATGCATTGAAAAATATATGAAATTTAATTAAAAAGTAAATTTTGATAGTATTATAATAAAAATAATGCTAGAAAGAGATTAAAACTTTTATACAAAATATTTTTTTAGTCAAATAAAATAAATTTTAATAAAATCCTTGTTAAATTGAATAAATTTCATAATGGTACAAATGTAATTAAAATAAAAATTATAAATAAAATAAAATTAATGAAATGAAATTCTCTTTTATTTAAAGTCAAACACAATTTTTAAAAAAATTCATTTGAAAATAAAATGAAATCTTATTTTTAATTTTATCAAACAAAAAATTAGTGTAATATGTGTAATTGTAATTGTTATATTGACCATTGATTAGCATCCCATGAAAATGCAGGGAATCTTATATATTTGGATGACCAAATCAACCACTTAACCATTAATTAGAATACATCTCATAAAAATGTAGAGGATCTCACACATTTGGATAACGAAATGCAGTATTTGATCATTAATTAGTATGGACCCATAAAAATGCAGAAATTTCCAAATATTTAATATAGTAATTGCAGTTGTGGTTATTAAGTTAAATTAAAATGTGATTTATTAAATATAATTAATTAAAAATTATAACTTATTTATCGGTAGCATATATATATATATATATATACACACTACAGCAAAAAAGACTTTTAGCGGCGACATTTGTCGTCGCTAAAAAGTATTCGGTCGTCGTTAAAGAAAAAGTCGTCGCTAAAAATGTCATCGGTATAGGTCCATCCCTGAAAAGGTCATTAGCGACGACAATTTGTCGTCGCTAAAAGTCCGACCTTTTGCGACGACAATGTCGTCGCAGAAAACAATTTCAAAATTCAAAAAATTTTGAAATTTGATTTTTAGCGGCGACACTTGTCGTCGCTATAGGGAAAGAAGTCGTCGCTGAAGATCTGACTTTCAGCGACGACAAAGTCGTCGAAGATCTGACTTTCAGCGACGACAAAGTCATCGCTGAAAGTCTAATCTTTAGCGACGACAATTTGCCTATAGCGACGACAAATGTCGCCGCTAAAGGTTTTTTGAATTTTTTTAAAAAAATTTAAATTCAAATTATCGTATATTTCAAATAATATATTATCTAAAATATTCTTTATTTTAATTAACTTGAATTGTTCAATATTTTTTTTAAAATTTAATTTAATATAAATTATACAATTATAATATATTAGTAATATTATTAATAATGTCTAACAATTTGATTCAACATAAAAAATTAATACTCATGAAGCAATGGTAAAAATAATACGGACTTCCTAGTTGTAAATTATATTTATAAATTTTATGCTAAGTTAAATTTAAATAAATAAATTTAAAATTTACAACATATAAAATTAAATAATATGAAATTTCATATTAAATTAAACATACTATCAATTCTATTAATTTATTACAAATTATTTGAGTAAATTAAATATATTATTACACAAAAAAAATATTATAACTTTTTATTCACATACCTCAATGGTAAAAATCTACTGATCAACTCTGAATACTCTCCACGAACTAAGTTAAGTGCTAATAATAACTAACAAATTAAAAGATACAACATACAAAATTAATACATATTAACATATATAAAAAATAAATATATTAAAATAAAAAAATTTAAAAGAAAGAGAAAGTTTAGAAACTTACCTCTGCTCCAAAAATTTCAAACGCACAAATGAGGAGGGAGGAGGCAACGCAAATAAATAGCCAAAACTTTCACCGACGACTAAAAAATTTCGGTCGTCGCTGAAGCCTTCACTGACGACCGAGAGACTTTCAGTGACGACAATGTCGTCGCTAAAGCCTTGTCTCAGAATTTGGAATTAGGCTTTTAGCGGCAACAAAAGTCGTCGCTAAAAGCCTAAAAAATTTTCGGTGGTAAAATTTGACCTTCAGCGGCGACAATTGTCGCCGCTGAAAGTCTTGGCCTTCAGCGGCGACAATTGTCGTCGCTGAAGATTCAGACTTTCAGCGGCGACACTGTCGTCGCTAAAGGGGGGACCATCAGCGACGACACTGTCATCGCTGAAAGTCTTGAATCTTCAGACTGAAGGCTAAGACTTTCAGCGACGACAGTGTCGTCGCTGATGGTCCCCCCTTTAGCGACGACAATGTCGTCGCTGAAAGTCTTGAATCTTCAGCGACGACAATTGTCGCCGCTGAAGGCCAAGACTTTCAGCGACGACAGTGTCGTCGCTGATGGTCCCCCCTTCAGCGATGACAATTGTCGCCGCTGAAGGTCAAATTTTACCGCCGAAAATTTTTTAGGCTTTTAGCGACGACTTTTGTCGCCGCTAAAAGCCTAATTCCTTCCCGCCCAACTTTCTGATTCCCTCTAAAAAGTTACGTCGCTTTTACCGATGACAATGTCGCCGGAAATACCTTTAGCGACGACCGAAATTTTGTCGCCGTTGTTGCCTCTTTTTCTTGTAGTGATATATATTGAATATGTGAGATTTACTTTTGCTTGCTTATAGTCTTTTGGAATTTTTTTTATCTATTTTATTTTTGTAAATTGTGAAATATTAATTTATCTAGGATGAAATTCAAGTTATTTAATAAATTAATATTCATATGGGCATAAACGAAAGGATGAAATCAAACAAATTAATATTTCATAGATACAAAATTAATAAAAAAAATTCCACAGAAATGAAAGTAAAAAAAATGTAAATTTTATAGATGAAAACGGGATTTGCATTTGTTTATGTGATTTTATTTTTTATAGTTTTAATTTTCTTGAAAAATAAAATGCCGACTGACCAAGGTGCTCCGAAGTCTGACCCATACACATTTGAATGAAAATTTTAGAAGTATCACGTTGATATTCAAGTTCGGTCTTGAATTCTGAACAGGAATCTTTTCCCCACACTCCATCATAGCTAGATCAACAGAGTTTTCCAAAAAACCATAGGAGGGGATTGAAGGAAAATTGATTCCTCAAAGAAAATCTAATGCTAAACACCAAAACAAAAGAAAATTCTAATGCTGCTGACCACAAATTAAGGATATCAGATAATTCAAGAATAGGGATACCGAAACATACTTGTACCATGATCAATCAACGGTGTTGTCGGTGTTGGTGATGTTAGTAAATTGTCGCCACAATTCCTTGAATAGGGCTGATCATAGCAGAAGCAAACAAAATCGGTCATATGCCCACATATCCCACCTGATCTTGTGCAATCTTGACAGAATGTTTCATCCTGCACGATCCACCTTACCTCAAAACCTTGATCTAAAACATAACTCACGTCCCAAGCATTCTTAATAAAGCCTTTAACAGCCATGTTCAGAACAGGAACAGTCATGTTAACATTGCATCCCAGATCACTAACATTACCCCAATTTGTGCTTAACAAGTAGTATGCACCACGAAGCTTGCTGCCTATTGAGCAAATAAACATACCAGGAATTGAGATATTTATGATTTTATCCTTATGAAGTTTGCAGTCATATAAAAAAGTAGCATTGTCATCGCTGGAAGTGTATTGAAAGTAATCATAATCCAATTTAATGTTGGTGAAATTCTTCGGACATTTGCTATCCCATAAATCCAACCTTGCAATTTTCAGAACTTGTGTTGTGGAATTGATATCAATGACATGGAATTTCTGGGACAATATGTCAATTGTTAGGTTGTCATTCTCGCAATCTAGCATGAAATTTGGCAGCCCGCAATAATTTGGTTGTTGCTGGTCAACCCAGAAAGGATATCCAATCTCTGTGACATTTCCACAGCTAAATGGTTTGCAAGCTTCGTAGTGCTCATCTTCAATGGCAAAAAATCTTGGGAGGAATAGTGTGAGAAAAAGGAAAGTCCTGATGAAAAAATGGAGGCGGTGAAGAAGAAAAGGACTCATTTGGTTTTTGTGTCTCACATGATGTATGAGCTCCATTATATGACCGAGGATTAGATTTAATTAAGCAGCAGATGAAGTTTATTCAACTTGAGACCTTTCACGAGGTTGGACTTCCTCACATGTATATGTGAACATGTGATATTCTATAGTGCAGAAGAAATACATGGGGAGGATGAAGAAAATGGGCGAAATTTAATATTCTGGAGCTACCATTCTTTTCTGTCTTTCAATTACTTTCTTTTGGCAGAATTCTATATTCACCAATTGCTATAGTTTTACTTTTGAAACTCGAAAAATAAAGGAGACTCAACTTTCGTGTCCATTTGCAGTGTAAGCAATGCAACATAAATCTTGCAAAAAATGCCTTTTTATGCTAACTTTCCTATCAAATGACCATCACAAACCTGACCGATAATATTAAGAACACTGAAATTAGAATTATTATATAATTTTGTATGAGTTTTTTTTTTTTTATTACTCAATAGTGAAATTGACTTGCAAGAAAACAAAGAAGGACAATAAGATATAGTCTAAAGTCCAAACCTTTCATTGTTTGCTTTTACCAAACCAGCGCTCAGCCCACAGAAATGAGGAGAAATGCTACTCCAGGAGAAAGAGAAAGGAACAAATGCAGTAGGTGGATCTGGCATAAAACAGTAAATGGAGCCTACTTTTTTATTTGTGTTTATCTCTCTCTCCCGGAGCAAGGAACAGTGCCTTACTCCGGGAGTAAGATAATATTTTCCAGAAATGAGACGCACGCACGCACGGACCCACAGTTTATCATCAGAAATCTTTGTTCGCCTCTCAAAATTTAACAGCTCAAATCTTTCTTCCTCGAATAGAATAAACATTTTCACAAGATTAATAATTTTATTCCTAAAATTGTAAAATATTGATAAAATAATTTTTAAATTATATAAAATTATAACTTTACCTGTAAATAATAGATCATACATATAATTTTATTATTTATACAAATGATTTCATTTTTGAACAATAATATAATTGGAAATTAAATTATATATACAAATAATTATTTAAAATTAAAATTAAAATTTTATATAATTAAGGGATGAGCTTGCCGGTATTTTATAATTTTAGAAAACGAAATTGTTCATTTTATCAAATTTTTTTTTGGTCTTCGAATTAAAAATATAAACATATGATTTTTTGGGCCATCCAAATGGGCCCTTACAATTTTGGGCTTGACATTGAGGCTAGCTATCCTGCAGGATAAGCACGTATCCCCTTACCAGTCACTCAACCCAACTCACGCCAGCCGTCAAATGCTAATCAATTCATTTCGTGCAGCAGCGTGGTGCTCAGGTGGTTAAATAAAAGATATTGGATGAGACTATCAACTATTTCTGATCATTTATTAGTAATGTCATCTGTTTCGCCACATCCTTGGATTTCAAGCCCATGGGGTAGAATTTACCCGTGTTTAATAAAGGACCTTACCGTTAAACTGATCTTAGAGTGTGATAGCAGTTATCAATAGCTGTGAAAAGGAATATGCAAATGAAGAGAGCAAATCAAATTTTACCTTTGTTTGCTATTAATGGTGCCATCTTTGTAAAAGCACACCGTCTTCATCATGATTTGCTTGGCCAATCCAGAACAAAGCCGCAACAAACCCAGTTACCAATCGTCCACTACCGATTTCACCCTCCTTCACCGTCACCACAACGTTCTCCTTAAAATACACCGACCAATTATAACCCCCACTTTCATTTCCCACCACAAATGTTAAGACTGCTTTGACATCTGACTATTTTTCAAACACCTTATGGGAGACACAACTAGAGCCCAATGGGAAGAACTGCGATTAAAGTAGAAACTGATGTTCAAATCTGATGAGCTATAAGACAAAGGGATGATACCTAGAGAAACATGGTGAAGAGATCTTGGACATGATTTATTCAAATCTAAGGGTAACGGCCGTATTCTTCGTCGGTGGTGGTGAGGCGGCATCGACCAGCCGGAGTACCGTAAGAAGAAGTAGGGCATACTATTGAAGATGTATTGGAGCTATCTGCATAATAAGATTCCTTGCAGAGGAAGAAGGAAGTGTTAACGTAATGTTTCAAGGCATTGCTTGACTCTTTCGGCTAGGCAATCCCAAGGCCGTGCGCATATATATATATACACACGGAATCTGTCAAGCGAGGAGTGAACGGAGAGGATAGATTTTGACTCCATCTCTTTCCACAGTGGGAAAATATTCTATTTATATAATATTAAATGAAAAAAAAATTTAAAATATTTTTTATTTAAAAGATTTATTTTTTAGAGTTATATTTTTAAATGTTATTTTTTAATTATTAATATAAATAATATATTATTTACTTATTAATAAATATGCAATAAATACATAAATAATATTTTTAAAAATACGTAAAATACATTATGAGAAAACTGATGAACCTTTTATGTTAAAAACTAATAGCTTAGCTTTAAAATGTAAAGTCACGTAATCTCACGGAGTAATGACAATTTTCACTTTCGTGTAAAAGCAAGACCTGTGCTCTCTTATAGGATGCTTCTATACCTTTAGACTGACATCAATTCCCATAGGTCCGATTGAAAATGTCCATATGTGTAATAAAAATATAACTACAGACCTCTTGGCTTTTGGACGAAGGGTTAAAAAAAATCAAGTTCCGATGATGTAAAACGTTCCTATGATTATTATGCATCCGTCATTGCTCCTGTTCACAGCTTCAGGTCAAGTGGAAATAGTACCATAAGAGAAACGGCCATTGGCTTCATAAATTGAAACACAATCTCAAAAAGAAAAATCTCTTCCATACCGTAAATTCTGATGGACAAGATTTTTTTTCTTTCTTTTTAATAAATACGGCCAGGCAGTTTATTTTCAACCAGTTGTGTAAAAAGAAACCTTCCCAGTTCATCAAGTCATCTTTTTCGTAGTGGCTCCGTCTTTGTTTGTGGTCCCATGTACCGTTATTCCTTTAATCAAAAACCTCATGGATCAAAGCAAAAAGGCGAAGACTTCATAGATATTTAGAATTCTAGGCATGCATTGGACAACGTGTTCGCAATTAATCTTAATTAAGTAATGTGCGAATTCATTTAAAAATGATGTGTCAAAATCCTTTTAGTTTAAAGATTTATGAATATACGTATACGTGGGTTGTGTCTATTTATTCATGTACATGGTAGGTGTATGTGTATGTTTGAATGTATATCTTGTAGGCATTAAAGTCTTTGGTGAAACAGAGACTGAAGTCCTAAACATTAAATATTGTCTGAAAGAGAGAAAATAAGGAAGGCAAGAGGAAACTACAGCGTGTTTTTTTCTCTGACGTGATAATCACGTACAAGCTACTAACAAACGTGCTAGTTCATCGGGGCCAAACATGTCGTTCTCATCCTCCCCTCCTTTTCTCTCGGAATTGGAAATCTTACTTTGTTGTCTATTCCCCGTGGCAAATAACTAATTCGGGATCTGCGGGTTTCATTTTCAGGCTCTCTCATCCATTCTGTATCATTCCTTCCTCCTGTAATTGCTTAATCTTACCCAGTAAATTCCAGGTAAGTTATGTTTTTATTCTTTTCCACAGTTTTTCTGCTTCTCTGGTCTTTCTGTTTTCCATTGTTAAGATAATTGTGTGTGTCTGAATGTGTTTCCCTCAAGCAAAGTTATATATGCTTGATTGTCTTCGGTGGTTAGTTCATGTGGATGAAACTCAAGCCGTTTAACTGTTGTCTATTTGTATGATTGACTCTTTAATCCCCCTTGTTGGTCTGCTGCAAAAACTCAGCAGAAATCAAACTGCTGAACCATATTTGACAATAACCCAGCAAGGAAGGACATGTCATATTTTGCCCATCTCTACTGGAATTAGAAATTTTGGTTGTTCTTTTATGACCAAATTTGATTTTGTTTAGTTTTAAACATGTTAAAGAACCAGTTGTTCTGATCATCGTCTGACTAATTTCATTTTTTTATGCGCCGAATCATTTCATATGTTATAGCATATTTTCCTGATGTTCTTGGTCCTGTAGTGTTGGCTTGACTTCAGCAAATAATACAAATTATTCTTCTTAATGATAAGTCCCGGCGGACCGCATTTCACGGCAGTGTGGGACAACGCTCACATTTCCAGTGGGTTCTTCTAAACTAAGCACAAATTTTCTTTAAATCTAATTTAAGGCTGACTTTATCCCCTGCTTCACGTTACCCAAAAGTCAACAAGTCAACCATTTTATGTGACTCTATGCAGCTGGCAGGCTTGCAGCAGCAAGTAGAATCCTAATGAAGTGTGTCCCCTCGTCTCTGTTTCAATGGTGCTTCAAAAGGAAGAGTGCTGCAACTTCTTCTAATGCTTCTTCCAACTCTGATGCTGCTTCTGAGAATGCTAGAGAGTCTGTATTCAAATTTTTCTTTCCCAATGATGCCACCATGATTGAAAGTGACTCTACACCCCATGATTCTAATGCCACTTTCGAAAGTAGTACCAAGTCTAAATTCCAAGTCTTCACCTACAAACAGCTAAAAAATGCCACAAATGGTTTCACTTTGCGCCTTGGAAGGGGAGGCTTTGGCAGTGTTTATTACGGTAACTGCAAGACTTAGAGCATACCCTTGATTTTACACTATCCACGAACCCAGTTTCACAAGATATAATATTCTTTCTTATTAATGGGGTTAGGATTTGTCGGTCTCACTGCACGTGCCTTTCCCTGTGGTCTTGGAATAAGAAAATTTACTTATTTAAAGAATAAGATAGAAATATTGCCCGAGCAGTTGCAAGATTTGGTTTTCTTGACGCAGTACACACTTGTTTGCAGGCAGACTTGAGGATGGGCGTGAGGTTGCAATCAAAAGTTTCCATGAAAACAAGGACAAGACAATTCAGCAGTTCCTCAACGAAATCAAAATGTTAAGCGTCTTGCGACATCCAAATCTCCTCTCATCTTATGGATGCAGCTGTTCCCACAGTCATAAACTCCTACTTGTTTATGAGTACATATCCAATGGCACTCTTTCTGATCATCTCTATGGTAAACTAGCAAAAAGTAGCACCGTTCCCTGGTCAGTTCGGCTGAATATTGCAATCGAGACTGCAAGTGCATTGGAATATCTTCATGCTTCAGGCATCATACACCGCGATGTAAAATCCAGTAACATTCTTGTAGATGACAACTTCTCTGCTAAAGTTGCAGACTTTGGCCTCTCACGAGGCCTTCCGTTGGTGTCTTGTGCTAAGTATGCTACGCATGCCACCACAGCTCCACAAGGAACTCATGGTTACATGGATCCAGAGTATTTCCAATCCCACAGGGTTAGCGATAAAAGTGATGTTTATAGCTTTGGCGTTGTTTTATGCGAACTCCTGTCATCAAAACCAGCAATGCCTATAGAAATGAATGGGGAATATCTTAGTTTTGCTGCGCACGCAGCGAGCCTGATACAGGACGAAGGTCTAAAGCATTTTGTGGATCCAAGTCTCGGGTTTGCTTCAGATAATGAAATAAGGCAGTCGATAACTGTGGTGGGGGAGTTGGCGTTTCAGTGCTTGCAGTGTCCCAAGGAACTTCGGCCATCTATGAAACAAGTGCTTCAGACTCTGCAGGGCATCAAGCAGGGCTCTTGGGGATTTCACCAAATAACATAGTCTTACCCAGTTACACTTTTACTTTACTGATAACTAATTAAAGATGAATCCACAAAGTGTTGATTCAATTTGAACAAGTCTTCACAGTGAAAAAGAATTAGCATGCATATCCATATATAAATAGTTTTGATGCAAAAATGTATCTTTAATTCATTTATTTTATTGAAATTTTAATCTTGTCGATAAATTTTATTTAAAGTAAATTTATTCTTTAACTTTACTTTTCCATAACTTTGTAACTTTCCAATGTAGTTAGAAACTATACCAGGGAAAGGAATTGAATAGTTATGTAGTTACAAATAAGAAAAGTTAAATGATAAATTTATTTTCAATAAAATTTCGGAGTTAAAATTGAAACTTCAATAAAAACTAATGGATTAAAGTTGTCTTTTTATTATAAAAATATGAAAATATGATTTATACACGATAGCCAATTGAATATCATGTAAACACTTCAATCAAAAAATTTAATAGAATTAGACTATTGTGTAATATTGAACTTTCTTCAAAAATTAGAGAATAAATTTACTTCAATTGATGAAATTAGTTGTGTTTTTCACTCATGCTTGAGATGAATTGACTAAGAAAGTATGCTCCACTTGCTTTTTCAGCTAAAATTATGAGAAGTTAAAGCTTTTGGATTATTTATATATCACTATAGAGTAATTTTATTTATAGTTTTTATGTACTCTAAGTTAGATTTAGATATATATTTACACAAATACATGTATCAAGATTAGACCTATATTTACGAGCCAAAAATTTAGCATAAATCGATATTTTCTTATAAAATAAATTGGAGTCATATTGATCTATTATGCAAACATTTATGATTTTTTTATGATAAATAGTAACTACCATTGACTTAAATAAGATTATATTATAGTTTATATACCTATTATTACATTTTTTACAATTAATTCACATATAATTTTAAATATCAAAATCAACTTTTAATCATTTATATTTTATCTACTTAAATTATTTTAGGGAGGGTCTTGAGTACTCTTTTACCCATACTCCCAAGTACTCGGAATAAAAAATGAAAAGGATTACTGATGTGTTACAGTAAAAGGGAAAGAAATTGTTAACACGTTGCACTTGCCAATTCCAGAGACACAGAGCTAAAAAAATGCAATCATTTTTCACTTTACCGACAAAGCCTTTTGGAAGAAATTGTAATAAGATTTGCTGAATTTAAAAATTTTAATATTAAAATAATAATAGTTAAAAAATTTCTATAATAAATTTTTAAAATTATTTTCAATTTTTTCTTTCATTATATGTATTTTTTATATTCACTTATATTTAATTTTTAATTTTTAAAATTTATTAATTTATAGTTTATATATTATTTTTATACTTTTCTATTCATTTCTATTATTTATAATTCAAATATGAATATAATATAATATATTTGATTTTTATCACAACAGTATTTTATATATGTTAAACTTTTAATATATAAATTATTAATTAAATTAATTAATTATATTATGTATTTATTCATAAAAATATTTACAAAAGAAAATAAAATTTATTTATTTAAGTTTTATTAATATGTTATTGATATTAAAAATTAATATCAATAAAATAATTATAAAACTTAAATATTAGTTTATTGATATTAGTCTATATACTATTTTAATATTTTTATATTTACTTCTATTATTTATAATTCAGATATGAATGTTATTAAATAATATAAATATAATATGATATATTTTATTTTTATCACAATAATATTTTATATATGTTAAAATTTTAATATATAAATTATTAATTAAATTAATTAAATATATTATTTATTTCTTAATAAAAATATTAAAAATGAAAATAAAATATATTTACTTAAGTTTTATAGATATTTTATTAATATTAATTTTTAAGTAGTAAATTTTAAATTAAATATATATCAATTGAGAATTTGTCAATATTTCACAGCTAATGTATTATTTTACTTCTCTTTATTTATCTCATTGCATTTTTTTCCTTTTTTCTTATTACTAATATTATTTATAGTTCATATGTTAAATGATTGAGTAGTATAATATAACAAAATATATTTTCATTGTAAAATATTTTAATTAGTTAAAAATTTAATTAATTAAATTATTTAATTATATATTTTTAATTTTATAACTTACATATTGACCCTCTTCTTTTTTTTTTGTCTTACTCCATTATATGTTTTTCTTTTTTTTAATATTTACAAATTTGATTGTAATATCATTAAGCATAACATAATCTAATTTATTTTTTAATAAATTTTTAAATAAATTAAAATATTAATATATAAAATATTAAATGAATTAATTAATTTTATATTATATTTCTTAATTAAGATATTTTAAAATTAAAATCAGACATATATAATTTAAACATCGTCTATATGATGATGTTATCAACTTTTATATATTCTATTTCAAATTAAAAATGTATCAATTATGGTTTTATCAAAATTTTGAAACTTATGTTACATTTTTCATTCATTTTTATAATTTATAGCTCAAATGCTAGCATTATTAAGTAATATAAATATAATATAATATAATATATCTTTATTATAAAATTATTTTAGGTAAATAAAAATTAATTTAAATGAATAATTATATACTTTATTTTTAACTTTTTCTTATATTATTATTTATGCACTATTTTTTATTTTATTTATTCCATTACTTATTTTTATGTTTTCTTTTTTACGTTTACTTTTATGATTTGCAATTCTTAATATAAACAATATAAATAAATATCTTTTGTTATATTATACTACCCAATCATTTAACATATGAGCTATAAATAACATTAATAATAAGAAAAAGGAAAAAAAATGCAATAGGATAAATAAAGAGAAGTAAAATATGTTAACCGTGAAATATCGACAAATTCTCAATTGATATATATGTAATTTGAAATTTAATGCTTAAAAATCAATACTAATAAAAATATTTATAAAAATTAAATAAATATATTTCATTTTCATTTTTAATATTTTTATTAAGAAATAAATAAAATATTTAATTAATTTAATTAATAATTTATATATTAAATTTTAGCATATATAAAATATTATTGTAATAAAAATAAAATATATTATATTATATTTATATTATTTAATGATATTCATATATGAATTATAAATAACAGAAATGAATATAAAAATAATATATAAACTAATATCAGTGAACTAATATTTAAGTTTTATAAATATTTTATTGATATTAATTTTTAATATCAATAAAATATTCATAAAACTTGAGTAAATAAATTTTATTTTATTTTTTAAATATTTTAATTAATAAATAAATAATATATTTAATTAATTTAATTAATAATTTATATATTAAAATTTTAACATATATAAAATATTATTGTGATAAAAATAAAATATATTATATTATATTCATATTATTTAATGATATTCATATTTGAATTATAAGTAATAGAAATGAATATAAAAATATAAAAATAATACATAAACTATAAAATAATAAATGTTTAAAATAAAATAAATTATTAAAAATAAATATGAATGAATATAAAAAATATATACAATGAAAGAAAAATTAAAAACAATTTTATAAATTTATTATAAAAATTTTTTATTTATTTTTATTTTAATATTAGAGTTTTCAAATTCAACAAATCTTATTACAATTTCTTTCAAGGGTTTTGTTGGCAAAGTGAAAAATGATTGCAATTTTTTTAGCTCTCTATTATCGGAACTAGCAAATATAGTGTGTCAACAATTTCTTTTCCTTTTACTATAACGTATCAATAATTCCTTTCATTTTTTAATTTGTGTACCTGTGAATATGAATAGAAAAGGTATCCAAAAATCCCCTTTATTTTTATTTAAATTTGTTAGTAATGAAAGTCTTGTCAAACTATTTTTTAATCCAAAATTGATTGGAAGGAATTTGTGAAATGCATGTACCCTATTTTCTCAAATTTGGCCTAATGTAACACTTACCTTCAGAATCAATTTATAGAAAAGTTAACCTCAAATGGAGACTTGTTAAAGCAATATTTGTAAGTAAAAATTATTCATACAAGATGAAAACTTACATAAATTAAGAATATAAAATATATAATTTTAGAAAATAAATAGCATACCTGTATTTATCATAATGAAATATGAATAAAGGTTTGATCTTCTCCGCCTTCTTTACAAATTTGTAATCGATGGGACACCAAGATTCATAAAGTATTTTGTGGTTATGAATAAAGTATAAAGTAGTTAAGGGACCTAACCTGATTAAATAGAAAATCCTACTGGCTCACCCATCAAAAGTTCAGTTGGTTAAAAGTTTACACTTACTGTAAAATACATCAGTCTACCAGGTATTTTAAGTTCATAAAAATGATTACAAAAATTAGACTCAAAATTATAACTCTAGGATCAAACTCAACCTATTTTAAATAAAATAAAATAAAAAACTCAATTAATGATAGTTCAAAAAAAATATTTTTAAATTCTCCCATTTGGATAACATTAATTGTAATTAATTTATTTTATAAAATATTTTATTTTGAAAAAATGACTCTTAAGCTAAAGATTAATTTTAAATACTTGTGGCCACAATTTTAAAATATACCACCCTAGAGATAAATGCCTAAAAATTTAATTAAACTTATATAGACAATGATACTGAATCATGCGGTAATTACATTCTTTAATAATGTAGGACCTTCCATGGTTACAAAATATCATGAACTATGAACTATACATACTTAGTAACTGATGTAATAGTGTAACATAAAAAATGGCATCAAAAATTATGATTAAATCATGCTTATCTTTCATGTAAATCCTTAATAATTTCTTTAATAAATTCACATAACACGAGAAATCAATTAGTAATATACAAAGCCATATTATCTCACAAATCCCAAAATAGTGTCAATTTTGAAATAAATAATTAAGTTCAGGAATTAACGACTGATATCGAGTCTTAGCCTTCATAAAAAAATTATAATAATATTAGCACATTATAATTAAATGATGCATGCACCAATAAAGATAACATAGATTCGTAATCAATGTACCAACAAGTATATGTGAAGATATAAGAAAAGGAACATATGAAAAATTACATAAAAGATAGTCGTAAAAATAAAAAACAACTTCCACTAACCAAAGACATCCAAAAAACTTACAATTCTCATATTCTCAACATACTTTTGAAAAATTATAAGTCTAAATCTTTTAGTTATGAGATCCGCTAGCATAGCATCAGTATAAATGTACTCTACCATTATGTTCCCTTTCTTCACAAGATCTTTGACTGTGAGATATTTCAATTCCAAATGCTTAGATCCACTAGAACTTTTATTATTTTTGGTGAAGAAAATCGTAACACTATTATCACAATAAATTTTCAATGGTTTAGCAATAGAATCAACAATCTGTAATTTTGAAATAAAAATTTTCAACCAAATAGCTTGCAAAACAACACCATAACAAGCAATGAATTCTGCTTGGATGGTGAAAGAAGTTATCAATATTTGCTTAACACTTTTCCAAGATATAGCACCTCCAGCTATTATGAAAATCTAACCTGAAGTATATTTCATATCATCAGAGCATCCAACAAAATCTGAGTCTGAATACCCAATTACTTTTATTTATCAACCTTCCTATAAACGAGCATATAACTCTTGATTTTCTACAAGTATCTCATAACCTTCTTAGTAGGACACTAATGATCTCTTTCAGGATTAGACAAATACCTACCAAGAACACTAACCATAAAAGCTAAATCTGATCTTATACAAACTTGAGCATACATTAAACTTTTAACGACACTTGCATAGGGAACATTTTGCATTAATTGTTTCTTTATCTCATTTACTGGGCACTGCATGTTACTAAACTTATCACCTTTCATAACTGGAACATTCCCAGGTTTACAATTTTGCATTTTAAATCTTTCAAGAATCCTATCAATATATGCCTTTTGAGACAATCCCAATAAGTTACAAGTTTTGTCCCTATGAATCTGAATACCTAAAACAAATGATGTCTTACCAAGATCCTTCATATCAAAAGCTCTAGACAACATTTTTTTAGTATCATGTAGTAAAGTTAGACTATTGCTCACCAATAAAATATCATTAATATATAAAAGGAGAAAAATAAAGTTATTTCCACTGACCTTGAGATAAATACACTGGTTATTTTTTGTGAAGCCTATAGATGTAATCAACTCATTAAATTTCAAATACTATTACTGAAATGCCTATTTCAAATCATATATTGATTTTCGTAGCTTGCACACCAAATGCTCAAATCCATTTATCTGAAAACCTTTAGGTTGTTTCATGTATACATCTTCTATAAGTTCACCATTCAAAAAAGTTATTTTAACGTCCATATGGTGAAGCTCCAAATCAAAATGGATAACCAAAGCTATAATAATCTTGAATGAGTCTTTAGAAGATACTAGTGATAAGGTCTCAGAGTAGTTAATTCCTTATCTTTGAGTGAAACCTTTAGCTACCAACCTTACTTTAAATCATTTAATTCTACCAGTTGAATCTTTCTTAGTTTTGTACACCTATTTGCAGCCAATTGGCTTACAATTTTATAGAAGCTCAACAAGTTCCCACACTTCATTCTTGATTATAAATTGAATTTCCTCATTCATTGCATTCAACCATAATTCAGACTGTTGACTGTTGACTGTTCATTACTTAACTATATGTAGTTGGATCAATAACATCCCTAATATTATATTCACTCTTACCAAGATAGACATAATAATCATTTGAAATTGCTATCTTCCTTTGTCTAGCTGACCTTCTAATATGGATTTGCTCTACAGGTTGAACAAGTTGATGATTTTCAATAGGAATAGCTGCAACAGGTTCTACAATTTGGTTATTCTTTACATTTTGATTATTTTGTATCTCAACACGAACAGATAGAGGTACAATAGTCTGACTAGGTAAAACTAGCGAAATGATAATGGAAGTTAGATCATTTTGTGTTTCAAGATACCCTGGATTTGGTGATAAATCACCAACATCAAGCTCAAGAAATTTTGTAATCATGGACTCAACTATTTTTGTACCTCTTGTAAGGCAATAGAACTTATATCCTTTTGCATGATTTGGATACCCTATGAAGTAACAATGAATGGATCTTAGATCAAGTTTCTTCACTGATGGATCATAAATTTTCACTTTAGAAGGAAAACCCCAAACTTGAAATGATTAAAGCTAGGTTTTCTACCAATCTAAAGCTCAAAAGGTGTTTTAGGTACTGACTTGCTAAAAACACGGTTAAGGATTTACTAAGCAATTTTAATAGCTTCACCCCAAAGAAATTTAAATAAATTTATTCCGCTCATCATGCTTCTCATCATGTCTTTAAGAGTTTAATTGCGCCTTTCAGCGATGCCATTTTGCTTAGGACCATTAGGCATGGTATATTGTGGAACAATTCTACAATCTTGTAAAAACTTGGCAAACGATCCCATGTGTTGCCCAAACATATCTTGTTTTTCATAATATTCATTTCCTCAATCAAATCTTACAATCTTGATGACTTTTCCTAATTATTTTTCAACCTCAATTTTAAAAATTTTAAATTTCTCGAGTACATCAGATTTTTCTTTTATCAAATAAAGATAACCATATCAAGAAAAGTCATCAATGAATGTAATAAAATAACGACAATCATAAATGATGGAAAAGTATGGTCCAGATATATCAATATGAATTATCTTTAAAAGATCAGAACTACGAGTAACGCCTTTCTTTTTAATTTTGGTTAACTTACCCCTAATACAGTTCATACATATGTCAATATCATCAAAATTTAGGGAAGGAAGAATATTTTCTTTAATTAAGCTCCCCACCTATTCCCTAGATATATATCCCAATCTCCTATGTTATAAGATTGATGATGTTTCCTTAATTCTAGGCCTTTTTGAAATTATATTTTCAATATTCAAAGAAACATAAGGATTATTAAAGGCTAATAGTAACCTATATAAACCATTATCAAGAACACCAAAACTAATGGACTCAGAATGTAATAAAATATTAATTTTTCTATTTCCAAAAATAAATCTATATCCAAGCCTATCTAAAAGAGATATTAAAATTAAATTATGTTTAAAACTAGAAACATAAAAGATATTATTCAATGTAATATCAATAGAGTTTTTTAAACATAAAATAACATCTCCTATGAATTTAATTACAACTTCAATATCATTTTCTACTCTAAGCTTAGACTCTTTCTCACTTGGTTTCTTCTTACTTACGAACCCCTACAAGGTAATTGCAACATGAGTTGTGGAACCACTATCAAACCACTAAGAGTTTATACGGACATCAATTAAATTTGATTCAAAGCAAGCTAAGGATATGAGTTTACTATTCTCATTTCCCTTTATCTTTTCTAACCAAGACTTGAATCTATAGTAATTATTCCTCTTATGACCTTTCTTATAACAATGATAGCACTCTACATTCTTATGAATGGAACCTATAGGGCCTTCCACTTGTGATTTATGACTGGTATTATTATTACCATGCTTGTGGGCCTCTTGAGATTTAGAAAAAAATTTCCTTGGAGCATGTGATTTAGATTTCTTTTTTTGGTGGGTTAGGCTTTTGCTGGATAAGGATTTTATTAGGTCAAAAAACTTATTTCTTTCTTTCTTTCCTCAAATTTTCTTCCTCAGCAACACATTTACTGATGAGTTCATTAATGGTTTAGAACGTGTTCAAGGTATTATAGCCTGTCTTAATTTGACTGAATTCTGAAGGTAAAGAATTCAAGGCATGTGGGACAAGAAAGGTACCTAGTAATTCAATTTTTAAGTTCTTCAATTAAGTTTAGAAGTGATCCATCTTGATAATAAACTCTCTTATATTGGTGTATGTCCTAAGAGCTAATCATAAAGATGATTGTAATATTACACAATATATTACGTTTCGCTTTAGCAATATAATTATTTTATTTTATTTTATTTTATTTTGCACAAATTATAACTTAAATATAATAATTATCCTTGAAATAGCTTTACTATTCCTAAAATGCCCATAGTCAAGTATTATTACGAAAAGAATAATAATAATGCATCGAGACTAGCATGTATAGTGATTGATGATTATGAATTATGGATACGTGATATCAAATCAATACAATAGTACATTGTTAGTGAATAATGTACTGGACTGACCCACTGTGAGAATACTGCAAAGATAAGATATGTCATTAGTTATTCTCATATAATTATAAATGCGTATAGTTCTTTGATCTAAAGTCACTATAGTTCCCTACATAAGGAGTTACTCACTTTAATGTCGTCTTAGATTACCTTTAATCCGGATGACAAGTAGGACGTTGATTGGGTATGTCACAAATCATACAGAGGGAAGTAAGTGATGTAGATGGGATTTTGTTACTCTTGTATAAAAAAGAAATATCCTTAGACCTCTTGATTGAGTGAAACTTAAAAATGCATAGTTATGCTCAATTGGATTAATATGTAATATTAATCATTTTTTTTAAGTCTACTCAATATCAAGAAATATAAATTGAACATTGACGAGGATGACACACTCCATACCTCCAGTTTGATTTGGATATTGTTATAAAAGGGATTATGATACAAAATATTGATAATATATTAGGTAGATATTGAATTATAGACATTCTTATTACTTGAGTGACAGTGATGTATTACTAGATATCGCTCACTATCTATGGCCCCAAAATGAGTTATTATCAACGTAGTAAGAACCTACAGGGTCACATAAAAGAAGTAGGAATAAAATAATAATTAATTAAGTTTTAGTTGGACTAAAATTTAATTAATTGGACTTATTTTCGTGCATATATATATTATTAAAATAATATATATTTATTCATGTAATATATATATTATATATTATGTGATATTATTTGATATTAAAGTAATATTAGATAATTATGTTATTAGATATTAGATAATTATATTATGAAATAATAATATTATTATTATCTAATATAAGATAATTATATACTAATTTAATATTAGATAATTATATTATGAGATAATATTATTATTATTATCTAATATTAGATAATTAATTGGTAAGTCTTATCTTTCCTCACTCTTTCTATGCTAAGGATAAGGTGATAGTTATTTAGTGTGATTAGGATTTTTGAAGCATTATTTTAGTAGGATTAAGATTGTGATATGCCTTAGTTCTATAAAAGAGACTTGAAGGCAGCACTTTGTATTCACGCACTTAAGCTTCAATCAAACCCTAAATCACTCTAGAAAACGTCTAAACCCAATCTTAGTGAGAAAAATGAATCCTAGTAGCTTTGTGGAAGGGAGAAGTCGTTGTTCACTCTGTGTGGATATCGTAAAGACGTTGTACCTTCTGGATAGCGTTTGATTCATCTTGATCTCTCAAGGATTTGTTCAAAAAGAACACAAGCACAAATAAGGTAAAATCCTAATACTAATTTATGACTTTTGCATAGATCTTAGGAAGGTTTTGGATCAAAATTTTAAAATTTCGCTACGTATATTGATCTGAATCCTAACATCTTACACCACCAGTGTTATCATACTTCATAGTTGTCAGTTCCTTCATCAGGCATCCAAATTTAATATTATCAGATACTTAATACCTTTGCACTATAGCATCCATAAATTCTTTGGCCTTGGTTGCATCTATCTATCCACCCAGTAGATGTTCAAGTACAGATCTCTTAATTGCAATGAGGCTAACCCTATTAGTTCTTTTCTATTTTGCATAGTAGTCTTTTTACTCTTGAGTACTTTTAAGAGTAAGTGTTGGCGATTTTGGCTTACGTAAGGTTAAATCAAGATCTATAATACCAAGAGCAAACTTTATATCCTGCTTCCACCTCTTATAATTTATACCATTTAATAATTCAATAGTTGCAATGTTATTATTCATTGCAAAAGAGACTGTGAAATAACAATTAGAGATGCAATATGTTTAGTTCTGGCTATTTCAAATTAAAGAACAATTAGAGTTGTAGTGTTATTATTTTAGGAGTAAGTGCTGGCAGTTCCTGCTCACGTAAGGCTAAATCAAGATCTATAATACTAAGAGCAAACTTTATATCCTACTTCCACCTCTTATAATTTATACCATTTAACAATTCAATAGTTGTAGTGTTATTATTCACTGCCAAAGAGACTGTGAAAGAACAATTAGAGATGTAATATGTTTAGTTCTAAGCATTTTAAATTTATCCATAACCACATTTAGGAGTATATGAAATATCACTACATTCTCTCCTTTGGGCAGAGAATGCAGTGTGTAAAAGGCCCTCTAAAATTGAAGCCAACTAGAATAATATATTATTATTACAAAATTACCCCCTTTGGGTAGGTAAAATTTATAATAATAAAATAAATTCAGAAATAATATTTTACTTTAATAAACTAATTTCTAATCATATCATACAATAACCTCCTTTGGGCAGGTTATTATACGAAATAATTTAAAATATTAATAAGTTCATTTTTAATTATAACACATACTTACCCATTTTGGATAGATAATTATGTGAAATAATTAAAAATTAATCTCGTAAATATTTATCAATACCTTGAAGACTTATAAATTAAAATAAATAATTTCACTTTGGTGATAATTATTTATTCCAATCTATAAGTCTCTCAAAAGAACCAAGATATTTAAATGAAGTCCAAAATTATAAATTAAAATAAAACATGACCAATCCATTAAAGGATACTAAATAATATGCACCACTACTTATCATAAAAAAAATTATATTGCATCAAAAACCCAGTCTCAACATATATTTAGTACAAATTAAAGAGAAATTAGATTTTTCTAATTTTGTCCTAATTTCTTTAAGAGAATGTGTATTTAGGATTATAATTTTGGAAGAGTGAAAAATATTATGTATAAATATGAAATATGTTATTATTATTATTTTTTAATTGAATATATATATAATAAATAATTATTGTCAAAAAAAGTGTGAAAGAAAAAAAAAGTTATGCGTGGTCCACACGCATCAATGATGGCGTGTGGCTCATGCCATGATTAAAGTGGTGAAAGACACAACATGCGTTTGTCACTAAGAAAGCCCTTTCTGGGCTCTGGAAAATTGTACGCCATATAATGACACAGAAAAAAAAAAGATGGTTCCAACGTGATTCAACATCAAAGACGGAACATCTTAGTACACTAGTAGTTTTTTTTTTTTTTTTTGGTCAAAAGGGAGAAAAAAATTGAAATCATATTCCAGAGAACATGCAGACAAATCACGAGAAAAAATATATATAAATAACTTCGGATAACATGCAGTACAACTGTAAGATCGAAAAATAAAAAAAAAAAATTACAAATATTTGAGATTAACAATAATGCAATTCCTGACACGCCTTCACATATACTGTAATCTGATTTTAATTTCACCATAATAAAATCATTCAAAAATATATAAATTGTCAGATTAAAAGAAAATTGCTGCAAAATATATATGATAATTTTAAATGATCTAAATTAATGATCATATAAAAATAGATGATATCAATCATTAAAAAAAATACAGATCACACAAAAAAAATTACGTATCTTAATTCTCAATTTATTGTAAGTGACTTTATTATCAAATGTAAGTAAAAATTATTTATACATGATAAAAATTTACATAAATTAAGAATATAAAATATATAATTTCAGAAAATAAATAGTATACTTGTATTTACCATAATGAAATATGAATAAATTAATGAACAAAAATTTGATCTTCCCCGCCTTCTCTACAAATTTACAGTCGATGAGACACCAGGATTCACAAAATATTTTATGGTTATGAATAGAGTATAGAGTAATTAGGGGATCTAACTCCCGCTCGACTCACCTATCAAAAACCCATTTGGTTAAAGATTTAAATTTATTACAAAATATATCAACCTACCAAATAGTTTAAGTGCATAAAAGTGATTACAAAAATTAGATTCAAAATTATAATTTCAAGATTAGATTCAATTCATTTTAAATAAAATAAAATAAAATATCAATGGTAGTTAAAAAAATTATTTTTACAATATTTTCTAACAGTGTCGAAGAGTGGTGTTCAGTGCGCTCTTCCGTCCCTTGTCGTTTGGCTGGCTTTTCTATCTTCAAATTTTTTCAGTTCTAACAATTGAAATGAATTTAAAACGTTTGTTCTATTCCTCGATGATTAAGCGGGACACAACCATAAGAATGTATAGTTACTTCAATAAAGAGGGTTAGGATTTTTTGAAATAATTTATTTTTGGAGTTAGATTTCAAATTAAGTTTAAATTTTCAGAAATTTGGTATGAAGGAGCATACACACGTCTCACACATGTATTTTATTTCGATGGAAAAAAATTTAGATATGTAGAATATTAATAATAAAATTCATAGATAAATAAAATGTAATTTACTCGTTAAATAAATCTCATTTGTAATTTAAATAAACTATTTGGATGTTAGATATAAAATATAATTTTATTTATAAGAGTTATAAAAAGAATAATATTATTTTTACTTTTTTACATTTATTTTTTTTATTTTCCCCTCATAAGTTACAAGGCCCACAATTCCATGAACTTTTCTATTTAATAAGAGGGGGTAAATCAATCACTTTTCATTCAAAAAATGCAACAAATATTTTTTTGGGAAAAACTAAAAAAAAATTATATAAATATCTTAGAAATTTCCAATTCTTCATGGTCTGAAAGGAACAATTAATTTCCTATCACCAACTCAATGCGAACTAATGCTATTAATATTCACTACTATGGAGATTTGTGGTTACTTCTTTTTTTAAAAATAATTCTTTTTTTAATTTCTTAACAACAATAACTGAAATTATTGTTAAGCATTAGTTACTAATCTCTAATCAATTGTATTTGATACTCTCTTCCTTCTTTTTTAAATGTAATTTAAGCTAAAGGTGCAATGATTAAAAAAATAATAAATAATTTTAATTTTAAGAGAAATAAATTATAATTTACTAATATATTTCTTACAAAATGTTAACTGATCAATAAAATTATTCAATATTTATTTAAAAGGAAAAAGAAATATTTGAAGGAAAATAATAAATATAATTTTAATTTTTTAAAATAATAGATAAATAAAAATAAAATTTGTCCTCTAAAATTATACTAAAAAATAAAGAAATTATTTTATTTTTATTTTTATAAATATAATAAATAATAATAAAATTAATATTAAAATTTTATGTTAATAATATATTATTATCAAAATTCGTATCTTTTATTTATTATATTATTAAAAATAAAAATAAATACATTAAATATAATTATTTGAGGATTAATAATTAATACTTAATAGCCGCACTTGTGAGCATCCGTTGTAGTTTTAAAGTGGACCCTGTGCATATGTTTCGGGAAGATAATTTGTTGTACTAATATCTCTACTCATGGATTAGCGTCTTTATTTTTTGTGTTATATTGGGAGTGTCTTGAACTCTTCGCATTCTTCCTTCTTAATTGCCTATTTTTTTATTTTATTTATTGGGCTCCGACCCCGTTGAATAAAAAATTAAAAAAAAAGTATGGAAACTTGTTTTGGTGTAATCGTAGGTATGTAATAATCCTCCCCATCATCATGATCGAACAAAAGAAGAGGGAAAATTTAGGTTTGTTTGAATATTATTTTTAAAAACAAAGAGATCTGTTTAGTATTTAATTTTCAAATATATAATTTAAAAACAGAAATAATATTTAGATTTTTTAATTTATTTTTATTTTTATGTTAATTTTATAATAAAAATATATTATTTATTTATTTATATAAATACTTTATATTCTTTATTTTCTAAAATTTAAAAATAATTTTCAGAAAAAGCAATTTTTTAAAAAACATTTTGATAATAACTTTTGAAAATAAAAAAATGAAAACATTTCTATACCGGGTGTCTTCGTTTGATGTTGGGCTGCGGCTGTTTGCGCGTTTCAGCGCTAAGGGGATTTTCCAACATTCTGAAAATAAGAAGAAATTTGAGAACTTTCCAAATGAAATTCGATCTAAGTATAGAATTTAGAATAAGCAGTTTCAAGGTGAGACTTTCGATGTTTCTACCATTTCTGTTCTTCCTGTTGCTTCTCTGGTAGTCAATGGTTTTTGTCATTGCTTGCTTTCCGTGCTCGAGTTCTAGGTCTTGTAATTTTGGGATTTGAATGTCTAAGCACCGATCATAAGTGCCGTCCACAATGTCTATCTTCTCGTTTATATCCCATTGCTTCAGCCCCAATCCAAGTAAAACCGATCCTTCTGTTTCTGTGGATTCTGAAGTGAAAGGTAGCCAATTAGCGCCTGTAGCTGTGGATTCTGATGTACCGAGCAGCCAAGGGCAATCAGTGCCATGGGATTCTGGGGCACCCAGCAGCAGTTCGCAATCAGTGCCTGTTAGTTCTGAGCTGCCGAGCAGCCAGTGCAATAGAAGTGAGATCTTCTCGTATTCTGATCTCAAAGAGGCCACTAACGACTTTGACTCCGAAAATCTACTTGGGAGTGGAGGCTTTGGGAAAGTGTACAGGGGTAAGAAATTCACTACCTTTCAATCTTAATAATGACTCAAAAGATATTGTTGTTTCGTTTACCCGCATCTTTTGGATTAATTTAAATAGGTTTAGCAGGACTCTAGAGTCTAGTGCTTTATTCATACTTAGAATTCTAGATGTGAGGTTTATCTTTGATGTCTAAATACATCTCACATATTTGATCATCATTCTGATTATACATAATTAAGTATTGACATTGGCATTGTAAGTCTACCGGTTCCTCCTTGGCTCCTTCTCTTTCAAGGAAGCATTTTTTTCTATTTTAGTATATGCAAATTTAGTAATTACAGGCACCATGAGCTGTTGTGATCTTCCCAAATCCTTTGAACATAACTACACGACATTTCCCTGTTACAGGATAACGGAATAAACAGAACAAATTTTGCATATGATCCTATTTCACAATTCTGGAAGAAGTGATGGTTTAGCCTGCCAATCATTTAACTCACATTTTTATATATAAACAATTTTTACAAGACATAGGAGCATAAGAAAGTATAGACAATAACAACAAAGCCTTATTCCACTAATTGAGGTCGGCTACATGGATATTACAACGTCATTTAGCTCTATCAAAAACTAGATTTTCAGTGATATTATTCATCAAAAGATTCCTTTTTATAACTTTTTCCAATATCTTTTTTGACCTCCCGCTACACTTTCTCACAGGGTTAAAGATTACGTGATCAACTCTTCTCATTGACCTTCCTTTACACTTTCTCACAGGGTTAAAGACCATGTAATCAACTCTTCTCATTGGTGCCTCCGATGGCCTTCTTTGCACATAAGAAAGTCTAGAGCAAAAAGAAATTTTAAGTCCCCTCCCCCTTTCAATTAGGTTTGGCAAATTGAAGATCTAGATTAATTGATCATTAATGAAGATAAAAACATCAATTTGGCTGTGTAAATAACTCCAGAAAATCATTTTTGCCTGAGGTACCTAGGAGTGGCACGAGAACTTAGACTGAGAGTTTGTTGGAAGTGGGTGTACATTATGGGTCAAGCATTGGTCCTGGTAAATGTTGAAAAAGTAGGAGCAAGTGAATTTGAATCAAAGCGATAATTAAAAAATGCTTAAGTGGATGAAGATGGTATGTTAGATAATTAGTTATAATGACACTTAGTGAATTCAAGTTAAGGGAACAATTATGCAAAAGAGGTTGTCATAAATCATGAGAAGCAACAGGATATTTGACCATTTGCTGACTGTGTGTAAACTGTAGTTGATGATATCTGTGATTTTGATGACATTGTTGAGTTAAATTGCAATACAAAATACGGGAATTTCTTGGATTTAAAGAGGCCATGTAGCCAAGTTTATTCCAAGAAACAATAGGTGACCCATGGAATGCATGAATAATGCACGATGGTGTACATAAAATTTCTGTAAATCTTATCATGCATCACAAGTCTCACAAAATATATAGTATATTCTCAAATTTCACTGCACACTTCGATTAGTACTAAAATGCTGCTACACTTGACAAATTTTACCACATGAAAAATGAGATTTGGGCAATGGAAGTTCTTACTGGATTATCTTTTTCATACAGGAAAGCTTAAAGATGGTCGTCTTGTTGCAATAAAGTGCTTGCATGGAGACAGGTCCAAGAGCTTGAAATTACAAGATGAGAGTATGAGACAAAAAAAATTCATGAATGAAGTTGCAACGTTAGCTTCCTTGAGCCATGAAAATCTTGTTCAACTCTATGGCAGCACCTCACCTCACACATACGAATTGCTTCTAGTGCAAGAATATATTTCAAATGGAACTATTGCTGACCATCTTTTTAAACGATATAAACCAGGTGCACTGACCTGGACTTCTCGTTTAAATATTGCTGCACAAACTGCAAGTGCATTGGCTTATCTCCATGCTTCTAACATAATCCACCGAGATGTGAAATCCAGTAATATTCTGATTGACAACAATCTCAATGCTAAAGTTGCAGATTTTGGATTGTCATACCTTTACCCCCTTGGTGTTGTTACCCACATTACAACTGACTTTGTTGGGTCTCCAGGTTATATCGATCCAGAATATTATGAGCTTTGCCATCTTTCTGATAAAAGTGATGTTTATAGCTTTGGAGTAGTACTGATTGAGCTAATATCATCGCAGCCAGCCTTCATTGAGGAAGATAAACAGCCATATCTTTCTGACATGGCTATGGATAAAATCCTGAGTGGACAAATCCAAAATCTTGTTGACCCATATCTTGGATTTGAATCAGACAATTGGATAAGTCAAACGATAACTTCAGTGGCAGAATTGGCATTTAAGTGTCTGCAACGTCAGAGAGACGTGAGACCTTCCATGGCTGAGGTGTTTGATACTCTAGAGACTATCAGAGGTGGAAACCCTAGTGCTCTTCCCTGGCGTCCAAGTAGTGAACGCAGGGCTGCCTAAGTTCAAATTGTTTCCCGCTTGCCCAATGATTATTTTGAAAGAGGTAGGAAGAAAATTTGATGTTTTTTGTTCTCTTTTGTTTGTTGAAATATTTTTAACTTGTGTTATAAGGAGAAAGTTGATAATGTTTTCCACTGTGGCAAATTTTATGGTATTCCAAGGGTTTTAAAATTCGAGATGATGTGATAATCTTAAAAACCATCATATTGAAATTGCTTGATCACATTCGTTAAAGAATGTACAATTGTGATTTAATAATTTTAATTTATAATTTCAAAACTTATCACATCACCTCAGGTTTTGAAGTCCCAAGGTTATCATAGCAGTAACAATAACAATAATAACAAAGTTTTATAACAAGAGTATCATAGCAAACACCAAAAATTGTACACGTGTGAATTTTTATTTCCAACTCTGCTATGGTTAGATGGAAATACACTCTGGACTACTTTAATACTCGAAACTCTGTATGTTCTCTCCTACTTGTACAAGGCTTTGTAAATTATAGTGACAGACTGTGAAGTATGGGTTGAGCTCACTGGTTACTTTTTTGACATTGCCGGAAATTGCCTAGAATTGAATGTTGTCTAGGTGTAGCTTTCAAACTAAAACATTTAGGATCAAGTCTATAGAAAGTTTCCTGCAGAATTTAAATGTTGACCTCAAGATAGGATCGAAATGACTCCTTGCAAAACAGAACACACCACCAAAATAATTTCTGCCAAGACACAGGCTAAGTATTTAGCAGTAGTCGATGTATGAAGCAGCAGCTTGCAGTTCTACATGATATTATCTGATAAAAAGGTACACAAACTAATTGTTAGGGGGAACTTATCTAAGCAACCTCTAGCTTTGGACATCAGTGCTGGGGACTGGAAGGCCAGAAATGAAAATCTCCTGGAAGTTTTAGTCCCTTAAGTTTGGTAACATGAAAGTCAGGGCTCAGGAATGAGTTATTAGAATCACGAATAAACTCAAATTTTATAAAAAAAATTTTCTTATTAAATGTTTTTGGAATATGCTGATATAGAATTTATAGATATGCTTGCAGATGCTGTCAGTCTAGCTTTAGGATGGTGCGGAGACATTAAAGTCCAACACCACCAAAGCTTGCAAGGGCCCATTTTATTTCATCATAGATGTCCTATTCCATTCTGTACCATTTTATTTCATAACCGTATTGGGCCATCAAACGGATTGATACTTGCCAACCAACCGGTGTCATCCATCTTGATTAAGACTTGCCATTTATCCTTTCAATGACTGAAGCTATAGAATTTGACTAATAAAATTATTCTCATGCTGCAATTGCACTGTTTTTTTTTCCTTTTCTCATAAAAGTTATTTACGCATTAACTTTTTTAGGTTTATAAAATCTGCCAATTCAGAATATTCACTTTTTAAAATTTTGAAATAAGAACTTAAAACAAATGAGAGTGTGTAATTTGGCACTCACATTTATGAAACAGAGCACTTTGGAGCTTGATTTGAGGTGAATCTAAGAAGCTAATTAGTCAATTCTTGGGAATTTAAAATTCAGAAAGGACTGAGTGGCTATTACATTATTCGTGTGTTGTAATTTCCAAGTTCTAATGTCGGTAGCTGTTGGGGTCAAGACAGTGGTTGGCGTATCTATTATTCGCCCTTCTCTTTGGTTAGTCGTATGGACTGTCTTTGTGTGCATCTGCCTTCCTGTATCTTATTGACAAATAATATAACAATGACATTGGCAAAATTATGAGTCTGTTTTGTTAAAAAACTTGTTTGGTCAAGTGTTTTCGAATTTTATTTTTAAAACATTATTTTTGAATTTTTTTTGAAAATTTTGTTTTAAAATAAAAAAGAATAAATTTTAGATATTTTTTGAACTTATTCTTTTATTTTTTATAACAGTTTTATAATTAAATAAAATTTTTATTCATTTACTTCATCAAATATCTTTTATTCTTTATTTTCCTTAAATTTGAGAACAGTTTTAGAAAATAAAAAAATATTTTTAATAACAATTTTTAAAAACAGTTTTTTAAAAATAAAAAAATAATAACATATCAAACATACCCTATGCCTCCCATCTTATGTTGAGGTTGGAAAACAGTGTGTTCTTTGTTACAGGTTACAACTCATTGACAACGTTGAATTTGATGGTTTCCACGATTTTTTTACAAAGGGGCCGGAATTAAGTATTGTTCACTAAAAATGGAAGTGGTTAGATCCTTTCGTGGCATCAAAACTTGAGAAAAGCCGCTAAAAGGTCTTGGAAGCAATCAAGGAATATAAACAAATATATTAAATTAAATCGTCTATAAAGAACTTGCTTAAAGCTATATATTCTTGAACATTATTCCTTTCCTCTGCTAGAATGGAAGGAGAAGAAGGAAAGAAAGAAAAATAAAAAAAATAATTTCCTCTTTTTTATTTGAATTATGAGAAAATAAGAAGAAAGTAAATTTTTCTTACTTATTTAGATAGAAAAATAGGGTAACATAAAATTAAGAAAAAAATACACTTTATTCATATATAGCATGATCTTATTTGTAATCTACTCATATATAATTAATGTTAAGAAGAGGCTAATTATGATTTGCACCGTAAACGCTTTATCTATTTGTGTTTATTTTTCTCTTGATATAGTTTCTAATCTATTAAATTAAAATGAGATTAAAAAAATATCAATTTATATCATTTATTCCTTTATTTTTTTCCAATATAAAATTTCAATATTTCAATTCCAATTGCATATATTGCAAATAATAGGAGAAATTAAGAATAAATTAAGATGAAATTAGGTGAAATTAGAGTTAGTGAGGGAGTATGTGACTTGTACAAATAATTTCATTAGCTTTAGATAAAAATATAACAATAATGTTATATGCATAAAAAATGAGATTCAAAATTAAGCTTTAAGCGAAAAAGTTGTTATTAAATATAAGATGATAAAATAAATTTGTAAACTTTAATTCAATATATATAAATAATTTAAAATTTAATTTTAAAATCTACTTTTAATACTTATAATATTTTTTAAAATATAAATGAATAAAGTGTTAATAGTACAAATTACATGTTACTTTCTTTTTTGTTAAATACTAAATCATAAGTAGAAATCATACAAATAAGATCATGCCAAAGTTGGTAAAATATATTTTTCTCTAAATATTTTGATTCGTGTTTGACTGTACCAAATATTTTAAAGTGCCAAACTTATTTGGACTCTGTTCAATAATAATTAATAAACATCATGGAATTTAATATTTTCTAAAATATAATATAAATGAACAAAAAGTTAATAATGCAAATTACATGTTGCTTCTTTTTTTTTTTTTAACACTAAATCACAAGTAAACATCATACAAAATATGATCATGCTAAAGTTGGTAAAATATATTTTGATTCGTGTTTGACTGGACCAAATATTGTAAAGTGCCAAACTTATTTGGACTCTGTTCGATAATAATTAATAAACATCATGGAATTTAATATTTTCCAAAATATAATATAAATGAACCAAAAGTTAATAATACAAATTACATGTTACTTTTTTTTAACACTAAATCACAAGTAGACATCATGCAAAATAGGATCATCCCAAATTTGGTAAAATATATTTTTCTCTAAATATTTTGATTCGGGTTTGACTGGAACAAATATTGTAAACTGCCAAACTTATTTGGATTCTGTTCAATAATAATTAATAAACATCATGGGATTTAACAAATTTAAAATTTGATTAAGTTAGGCTGGAGTTTGGCTTGAATTTGACAAGACTTAATTAAACAAAGAATATTAATATATTTTTTAAAGTTATTTAATATAATTAGATGTTATACTTAAAGTCATGAAAAATTAAAATTTTAATTATATATTATATTATATTATATTATATAATAAAATATTACAATCAAATTACTTCGAGTTAAATAAGTCGTGGGTCAACACATTTAAGTAAACAATCTATTTTTTTACTCAAATTCCACATAAATAATAAATAAATATAAATAAATGAGTTATAATAGCAAAGAGTCAATTTACTTATTTCAACGACCCCGCCACTTGACACTCGCCACTTGGTGAGTATCTTGCATCTGCCTCCCCGACTCGTGCTTTGCACGTGCCCACTGAATTCCGCATGTCGCCCCAAAAGTAATCCCACGAACTCCTCCTTAAATTATATATTAATTCATTATTCATGAAATTTTTTACTATTTATCGTAATTAATTAATTTTATATATTAATAATTTAATATAATTATTTTTAATAAATTTTTTTAATTATTTTTACACATAAAATTTGAAATAATTAAAATAAAAAATAATTAAATAAAAACAAAAAATAAAATAATTATTAATAAAAAATAAAATTAAAATAATATTTAATATTTTATTAAAATTTTAAAACAACACATGAAAACGAACAAATTTTTTTTTCAAAAGAAGACAGATAATAAATAACGAATGGGAGCACCATTTTAACGAAATTAACACAAAAATAATGAATATCCTCCTCTTGGGCGCGAAATTCCTGTAATGTCGTCTGTGTCTTGTGAAGACACGTACGAGTCTGGTGCGGTTTTGCGCTTACCGCTCTGTTGCCTTCCTTCCTTCATTCCACCCAAGACTAATTATTTTCACTCAATCCACACACACTACTTTGATCCCTTCTTCTTCATTCCAAGTCTCTCAACTTTCTGCTGATCAATTCAGTGTTATTTTTAATGCAAATTTGCAAGGTTGCTCTGCTCTGTTTGGTTATTGAAGAACAACCTAATAATCCGAAAGAAGCGTTGCATTCTCTTTACTCTTATTGTTCCTTTTCTGACTGAGACGATAAAACAAGGAGAAGGCAAATTCAAATAACTAAGGTCCGTACTAACTTATCTGGGTTTTGCTCGCTTGATTGTTTGTCATTGGGAACTTTTATTTGGGGAACCCAGAAGTTAGGGGAAAAAAAATAGACTTTTTTGTTCATTGCCATAAAATTGTTTCCTCCGCTTTCTTGACAACCGAACTGGGGACGAGCCACTTGTAGGCTTGAAATATGCAGGGGACTGCTCTGCA
The DNA here is from genome assembly GCA_020226215.1 of Sindora glabra. Classification (NCBI taxonomy): domain Eukaryota; kingdom Viridiplantae; phylum Streptophyta; class Magnoliopsida; order Fabales; family Fabaceae; genus Sindora; species Sindora glabra. The sequence goes on from CM035227.1 coordinate 4,058,437, forward strand.
GTTTAGTGTTGTTAGCGGCGAGGATCGGTTTTACATTCCGGTAAAGGCAAGGAAGAACCGCAACCAGCGAAAACAAGCCCAGAGAGCTAAGAAGGGTGAAACTGAGAGTCTTGATTTGATGAATGTGGGACACCCATAATGGGTCCACATGGAAGGTTATCATTCTTGATCTTTCAGGTTACATTATTTTAAGAAGAAATATAACCTTTTAATATGAAAGGACATGATCTTGATTTGATGAGTATGGGACACCCATAATGAAGCCCACATGAAAGGTTATCATCTTTAACCTTTCAGGTTATATTATTTCAAAAAAAAAATATAACCTTTCAGTATGAAAGGACATGATCTGATAGAAGATTTCTATAAATAGAATAAAGTCTCATATTAGAAGGCTGCTGAAATTTTTTGTCAGATAACTCACATAATACAATTAATTCTTTAAGTGTTTGTAGTGGTGCATTTGTTGTGGAAACGCAATCCGAAGTTCCAACTGGTGATTCTTGATTTTTGTGTAGGTACGTGAATCAGTGTTCGTGAGTACGTGTTCGTGCAATATAGAAAACATCCAAGTGATATATAGCATCAGATCGATCAAGAAAACTAAGTATGTATTCGCTGTGTGTTAATACTATAGAAAATTCCTTCATTAATATCAGAGTCAGGTTATTCTGAATGTCTATATGATTCTTGATGTTTGCAAAATATGACCAATACTGGATGAGAAACACTGATTCAATACATATATGCATGAGAAACTCGTAATGTACGTATGCTGTGCATTTATTTTTTTGGAAGACCTATGAATGTACATTAGGAACTTTTCACATAAATTAAACAGCATGTTTCAACATTGGACAACGTGCTTAATTTCTCATATGTTCTTGATGACACTGAATACATGCATGACAAATTTTTTTTTATTATTCCAGTATTGTAATTTTTTTTCCTTACTGGCTATATGTATATATATATTTTTCTTTGTTTTGTTTTGTAAAAAATGCATATAGATATAAAATGTGTTTTACTGTAAGAATTACATGGAATTATACATAGAACATTTAGCATGTTTTCTGGACCACAAGACTATCCTAAATATGCATAAAATACTAATAGGGAAGAGAACAGTACTAAAAAGACTTTATAAAACTCATTTTTTTTCTTGGGACATCTAAAAAATTAAATTTTTAGGCCCTAAAATTACCCTAGAATTGTAGAACATAAAATTCTGAAATTTTAGCTTTTGAATCACCCAAAACGGACTTCTGGATAAAAAATTATGGTCAAAATACGAAAACGGGTCAATTGGGTCGGGAACCGGGTCGAGTCAACCCACTGCGACCCGGCTGAAAGTTGAAGACGACCAAAACAACGTGTCATTTTGGTTAATCAGTAAACGACAAGTCGTTTTAACCGAGAACTGCCAAACAACAGTGGCTAAAACGACATGTCGTTTTAGCCAGCCATAAACGACAAGTCATTTTAACCCAGAACTGTCAAACCCAAAATGACATGTTATTTTTACTAGGAAGAATTTTTTTTAAAAAAAAAATTCTCACTTTCGGGGGGAGGCGTGTAGGGCCCACCCCTACACCCTATGGCCACATTTCATGCACCAATGAACTAGGGAGGATGAGTTCTCCGTCGACAGCTGCGATCGGTGGCCGGAATCGCCGTGCAAGGTGGCACATGGGGGAAGTTATTTTCAAATTTTTTTTTTAAAACAGAAACTTCTAGCGGCGTGTGCGGGCGCTTGCAAGGGTATTTTTGACCCAATTTTGTTTCAAAATTTTCCTAAATTCATGATTTACACATTGGTATGCAATTTGTGCATTTTGAAAAAAAAAATTTAATGTTTCTATAAAAAAAAATTGGCTTAAATTTAACTGTTATTTCCTATATTTTTTTAGCATACAGCCATGGAATAGTGGTTCTTGGAAGAGAATGACCCCTACGGCTTTTTGGAAAGCTTAGGGGACTGTTATGGTAGAGAGTCAGATTAGGTGGAGACCACAAAAGACCTAAAAGACATAGTACATTCCTTATTTGAAAGATGCAAAAATACTGACCTGCCCATGATATCTTTTTTGAACAATATTAAAACACTAAAATCAGATCTCAACCGAAGGGGGAAGGTGTTTCCCAATACAAATTGGGCCAATACACTATTGAACGAAATACTAAATGATAATTTTTGGAAAGCAATTAAAAAGAAACTATGGAAATGCAAAGACTATAACCTAGGGATCGTCAAAAGAATGGAACTTGAAAAGTGTATGGAAATCCTAAGATTACAGGAGGTCTGTCAATTTAAAGCAAATTGGAGACGATCCATTCTATTATCTCAATTTCCAAACATGAGGAGTGCGAGATGCTTCGGACATAGCATCATGGAAAAAGGATCCCACTTGAAGGGTCCGATGAGAGCGATGAACAAATTTGAACATGAACCTGCTCATTACAAGAACCCACCAAAACAACTATTTAGTATCTTTGATGAAATGGAAATGTTAGATACGAATTAGGGAACAATTGTGTATTTTTTCTTTATTTTTTTTTCATGGATTGTTTATTGAACTGGTTATTTGTTTTAGTTATTAAATGTATGATTACATTTATGCACAATTACATATCTATCTTATTAAATGTTATATTTAAGTGGGAGCTCTTAGATTGCGTCCATCTAAGAGTAACAACATTTGCATTAGGGATATCTTGATAAGAAATAATGATAGTATTTAGAAAAACCTTGCGATAGGGGTAAACAAACGTAAACTCCCGACTATGAACTAAGTAATGTCATTGTTGTTCTATATAAGAACTATGCAAATAAAATGACATTGTATACTCATTAAGAAATGTTCAAATCCAATAGAATGGCTAGCAAAACCATTATTGCCGACTTAAACAAAGGTAACAAATTAAACGGGGATAATTGGGACATATGGTATTAAAAAATATTATACATACTTGAAGAATAAGATGCTTTAGAAGCCTTAAATCATGTGATGATAGAATCGGAACCCAAAAATTCTGCTCAGCACAGAAGAGATGCTGAAGCATTTAATGTCTGAAAAAAGAAAAACAGCATCGCATGTATTACACTTCTGAGTGCAATGACAGATGACCTTATGTGTGAATATGAGGGTTACTCAACTATTCAGGGCATGTGGATTGCCTTGAAAGAAAATTTTGGTAGTACTTCAGCTATCAAATTAAAGAAACTTACAATTAAATTTGACACATATAAACTTCGGCCGAACACGCCGATAAAACAACATTTAAGAGAAATGTTAAATATGATACGTGAGCTTAAGTCTGTGGGCCACGCACTTTCTGATGAGCAGCAAGTGCAAGCAGTAATTAGATCACTACTCGCCAGTTGGGAACACATGAAGGTGAACTTGACACATAATGAAGGCATTGTCACATTTGATGATGTGGTGAGACATTTGGAACTGGAAGATGAATGTCTTGAGGCTTACAGATCCTCTGGACAAGCAAATATAGCAGAGGGAGCTGGTCCCTCTCATTCCAAGCCTAAATCAAAGAAGGGCAAGAAGTTCCAAAAAAACAAGTCTGGACTAAATGTCAATAGCAAAAGGACCTTCAAGAAAAAGAAAGGAAAGCGTGGTGGGAAGAATGTTAATCTCAAGAAGATCAAATGCTTTGCGTGTCAAAAGAAGGGTCATTTTGCTCGATATTGCACTCGGCAAAACGATCAAAATAAGGTATCTCTGGACACTAAAATTGAAAATTTTTCATTTATTTCTAGTACTGTTTTTCTAACAGAATCTCATCCTTTGTGGATTTTGGATTCAGGTGTCACAGACCACGTGAGTAAGGATCGAGGATCCTACATCGAGTATCGTCGAATGCCAAGTCAAAGAAGATGGCTTTACATTGGCAACAACGTAAGGATTGAGGTCAAAGGAATTGGAACATGCAAATTGGATTTGCATGGAGGACAAACCTTAATCCTACATGATGTACTTTTTGTACCTGAAATTCGGCGAAACTTAGTTTCTGTTTGTTCCTTTCTAAACTTTAGTTTTTCTATTAATTTTCATGACAATATTTTCGACATTTTTATGGATAATATATTTTATGGTTCTGATTTTATTTCTGATGGCCTTGTTATTTTAGACATTGTTGATAGTATTACTTATAATTGCTTTACCGCTTCTACTTCAAATTCAAATGTTGATATGAATGTTTGGCATGCTAGACTAGGACATATAAATCAAAATAGGATGATTAAGCTAGCAAAAGATGGATTGCTAGGTACAAATTCAAAGTTAGAAATGTCCTTATGTGAATACTGTCTAGCTGGTAAAGCAACTAGAAAACCATTTGGAATAGGGACTAGGGTTGAAACTCCATTACAACTAATTCACTCCGACATATGTGGTCCTTTAAGTGTGCGGGCAAGACATGGAGCTTGACATTTCATCACTTTCATTAATGATTACTCACGTTATGATTATATCTATTTGATTTCACATAAGTCAGAAGCATTAGAATGTTTTAGACGATACTTAAATAAAGTAGAAAATTAAATGGATAGAAAAGTAAAAGTACTTAGAACTGACCATGGACGTGAATATTTATCAGAACAATTCAAAGAGCTCTGTGAAGAGAAGGGGATAATGAGACAATTGACAATTCTCTACACTCCACAACAAAATGGAGTAGCTAAAAGAAGGAACTGAACACTTTTAGACATGGTTAGGTCAATGATGGCATAGGCAAATATACCTTTTTCATATTGGGGAGATGCTTTATTAATAGCCACTTTCATTCTTAATCGGGTACCCTCAAAATCAATTACATCTACATCCTATGAACTATGGACAAAACGTAAACCTAATTTAAGTATTCTCAAACCATGGAGGTCTACTGCGTATGTCCATGATACTTATCATAAATATGAAAAATTAGGTCCACGAGGGAATAAATGTATCTTTATCAGATACTCGGAACAGTCTAAGGGTTACGTCTTCATTGGTGAAAATGAGGATGGTACTGTAACAGAACTTGAATCGAGGGATGCCATATTTTTGGAGAATGAATTTTCTAGCAGAGGAGAGATTGATCGCACTATATCATTTTATGAGACACAAGATCAAGTGGATAATAATGAGAATTATCCAGCTTATCTAAGTGGGAGCTTTCAAGAAATGCCTACCGATCTAAGTGAAAGTTCGAAAAGGCTAAATGAGAACCCTGTATTGAAATATGATGCGATACATAATGCCCAACTATGAAAAAGTAAAATAGGAAATATACTTAAAAGACGCTTTTCTATTGAGGGATCAGCTCTTATGATTACTTCTCAAGACGACGAAAAGCCAAGAACTGTTTAAGAGGCTCTAACTTATCCTGCTAAAGAACATTGGAAAAAAGCAATGGAGGAAGAGATGGACTCAATGAAAACCAACCAAGTTTGGAAACTGATTAATCTACCATCTAGCTGAAAGGCAATAGGGAATAAGTGAGTTCTCAAAATAAAAAGAAAATCAGATGGTTCAATAGAAAAATACAAGGCTTGATTAGTTGCAAAGGGGTACATACAACAAGAAGAATAAATTATGAGAATACATTCTCTCCTGTTGTATGTTTTAATTCAATTATATTACTCCTAGCCATAATAGCAAACCTAAATTTAGAATTACATCAAATGGATGTAAAAATTGCCTTTTTGAATGGAGAGCTGGATGAAGAAATCTACATGGAATAACCAGTAGGTTTCATCCAAAAAGGGGACGAAAAGAAAGTTTGTAAACTCCAACGGTCTATTTATGGACTAAAACAATTATCCAGACAATGATTTTTGAGGTTTCACTAAGCAATAACTTCATTCGACTTCAAAATGACTGAGGAAGACCATTATGCTTACATTAAGTGGTATGAAGGTAATTTAGTGATATTATCCCTTTATGTGGATGATATACTATTGGCTGGAAACAACTTGAAATCAATCATGGCTATTAAGGAATGACTATCCACGAATTTCGATATGAAGGATATAGGTGAAGCAGATTACATTCTTGGAGTCAAAATATTTAGAGATCACTCCAAGAAACTTGTTTCACTTTCTCAAGAAAACTACATACGTAATTGTCTTGAAAAGTTCAATATGAAAGATTTCAAACCCATAGATACCCCTGTTAACAAAAGCGAACCATTGAGTCAGGAAATGTGCCCTCAAAGTGATTTTGAACGAAAGTCAATGGAAAAAGTTCTTTATTCCAGTGCAGTTGGTAGTCTTATGTATGTGATGATGTGTACTCAACTAGATATAGGAGTGATAAAAAATTTCTAAGTCGCTCTTAACCGACCGAGCAAACCCGAAGTTGATCGGTTAAGAGCAGTTAATATATCATAATTGGTTAAAATCGAAAAAAAAAATTATAAATTTTGGGTGGTCAGTTAATTTTGGGTGAAAATTCTTAACCGCAATTAACCAAACTTAATCGACATTAATCAAAATTTATATTAATTTTTTTATTTGAAAATTCATATTTAAAATTTTATTAATTATTTTTATAATTTAGTACTTAATTACTTTTTATTATAGTTATATTAATGGAATTATGGTATTAATATGTGTTTATAAATTAATTTTAACATTTAAATCAATTTGTTTAAGCATTTTTGAAAAAAAAAATTAAAATTTTAAACCGCTCTTAATTGAATTTAACCGACTGAAACTAAAATTTCGGTTAAAGTTATGTAACCGATTTCGATCGGTTGAAAAAAAATACATTTCGGTTAAGATCGGTCGGTTTAAAAAACAGCCTTAACCGCTTTTAACCGTCCGATGATCACTCCTAACCGGATATTTGTCATGCGGTTGGACTCGTAAGTGAATACTAATTAAACCCCGGATAGAAACATTGGAAAGCTGTCAAACGAATACTAAGATATCTAAAAGGAACGGCTGATTACACACTCTATTATCAAGGAGACAACCTGTGCTTAGTTAGATATTCTGGTGTGGATTGGGCAGGAGACTTGGATGAGCGAAAATCTACATCAGGATACTTATTCTTGCTAAACAATGGCGCCATATCGTGGTGTAGCAAGAAGTAGACATGTATTGCTTTATCAACAACGGAAGCTGAGTTTGTAGTATGTTCTGTAGCAGTACAAGAAGCTATATGGCTAAAAAGATTCATGGAGCATCTGGGGATTTATGGCAAAAGCTTAAACCCCATCCTGATACATTGTGACAGTTAAGCAGTTTTCGCTTATACAAAGGATCCGAAGTACCATAGCAAAACTAAGCATATAGATATCAAGTACCATTTTGTTAGAAATGCCATAGTAGAGAAAAATGTCACCATGCAATATATTTCTACGCATAAAATGATAGCAGATCCTTTTATTAAGCTTATACCTAGGGATGTGTATGTTAAATATGTAAAATCTCTTGGTATGCATAGAATATAATTGAACATTTTTATGAATAAAATTTGTTCTATTCTATTTGTTATAATACGTGTTTGAGTATACAGATGTCTAGTATGTATGTCGTACAAGTTATTTAGGTTGGTTCTCTCACACGAACAACCGTCTCCAACACTCAGGAGGAGTGGGCGGAGATGAGATATGTATTCACCAATATAATAAATTATTTTTTGGTTAAGAAGTAACAAAATAAAATAAAATATATCGCCTCGATAAAAAGAAACAAAGGAAAAGTTGAGATGAGATCTAAAATACAATATGGATCGACTTGTGGATTATCCCACCTTCCACAATACCTGTAGCCAGATAATGAATTCTTCAAAATTGACGTCAAAAGAAGTCGAACAATGTGAAAGAATTCAAGTTAGGTACTGTGTATACCTCAACTAAAATCTGTACGGTGTTAATAATAAAATCGACATACACTCTTGTGTTACAAGAGAAACACCGTAACATGTGATTCATACTACATGTGCAATATAACCGCAAATGAGAAGTGAGTGAAAGATACCTGGTTCATTGCTATGTGAGTCTCAGAAAAGAATAATTCTTTTCCTGAATACCCTTTAACTTTAACGATATCATAAAGAAATGACACAGTGCTCGCTATCTTAGTATGTATCTAATAATCATGACAAATATGGTCTAAAAGATGAATGCTAGAAAAGCAACTGTTTCAAATTGAAGTGATATACGGGCGAAAGAAAGATTTTCAAACATATACATGATTATGCTAGTATCTGAGACATGTCCATTATGAAGTTAATTATGGTAACATCATAAGTGTGGACACTACGCATATATGAGTGACAATCTGAGCTTGAAATAAAAGCTCGAGAGGGATTAGGTTCGAAATATGTAAAATGTATATAGGCAAATATAAGGCATTCAAGGCATGTTACAAATAAATAAAAGATGAGGTTGTTTTGTGCTGATCCTATAAGGATTCCTAGTACAAGAACATCCAAGATGACGTCTCGCCCACGCAGTCACGACGATGCACTAAGTATGAAAATGCGAAGAGAGATAAAAATTATATAATGTGACTCATCCCATTATGTGTGAGTGGGAGATGATGAATGTGGGACACCCATAATGAAGCTCACATGAAAGGTTATCATCCTTGACCTTTCAGGTTGCATTATTTCAAGAAGAAATATAAACTTTCAGTATGAAAGAACATGATCTGGTAGAAGACTTCTATAAATAGAATAAAGTCTCATATCAGAAGCCTGCTGAAATTTTTTGTCAGATAACTCACATAATACCATTAATTCTCTGAGTGTGTGTGGTGGTGTATCTGTTGTGGAAACGCAATCCGGAGTTCCAACCGGTTATTCTTGATTTTCATGTGGGTACGTGAATCAGTGTTCGTGAGTACGTGTTCATGTAATACAGAAAATATCCAAATGATATATAGCATCAGATCGATCAAGGAAACCAAGTATGTATCTGTTGCGTGTTAATACTGTAGAAAATTCCTTCATGATTCAACTTTGAGAAGTGAAGTTGTTCTCCCGGAGAATAGCAATTCCTATGAACCTTTGTTTTCTTCAACAAAAGCACCTTCTTCTCCATCCGTAGTGCCTGCTAGTAATATCGATATGTTCCTGGAGTCTACAAAGCCAATGGTTCCAGCCCAATATTTGTCCAAGGCTGATCTTATTTATCTATTTTTTTTCCTTTTTGAAACATATATATTCTTTGATTGGTTGCTTTGAAAAATGCAAAGGTATCGGCTTATCTATTTGAGTGTCCCCCCCCCCCTTTGTACTTGGGGAGATAATGAACTCCATTAATGGGATTTGGAATGGTTTTCATTCCGTAAATACAATGTACAGATGGAAGTTGAACTCCTGAAAAAAGCTGATTAGCTAGGCCGAGGGAATAAGATTTGGCACTTTCATCTTCAGTTTTTTCTCCTTTGAACTACTTACAGCTAGATGGAGGGCTGCAAGAATTTCCACAATTCATATTGTCACATGTTTGATCACTTCCATTTTCTTTTGTTGTGGGTATAGACAACAATGACAGGTTGGAACACTTGTGATGTCGAGTGTCAATCTTACTTCAACCTCAATTATCTGTGGGAATCGTTTAAGGAGTGGAATGCTTATGGAGCAGGAGTACCTTTGATACTTGGTCAAAGTGAAGCCGTCGTCCAATACTATGTTCCTTATTTGTCTGGTATTCAACTATATGGCCGATCTGCTCTGAAATCAAATTCTAAGTCAAGGTATTAGCATTTCTTGTTTATTCGACTATAAGAAATTGTGACTTTGAGACAACAGTAATGAAGGTCGGGAGCACAGTACTCTTTTTTTTTTTTTTCCTTTTTTTAAATGATAGTTGCAGTTCCCTTTCTATGACTGATGCTTTCCTTGGTTAATCCTTCATTTGGTCTAGTAATGGGATCATAAGATCTTGATCTGTATTTTTGAAATGTGTTTCAGACATTAAAGTTCAAAGATTTCCTAAATTGGTTTTATTTTTGCACAAGATGGGTAAAGAAATTAACGGTGCTTACCTTCTGATGTTAATGTTTTTTCATCTACACGGTGGTATATCTGCTTGATCAGGTTCCTCTGGTTTTCCTTGATTTAGAAGATTGCATAGAAGTATAAAATTGAGAATTGTGTTTTAGCAGTTTCTTTGCGTCACAAATGAGCAAGTTTTGACTTGAAATATATATTGACACTTCACATGTGGAATAAATATTACAAAAGTTACCAAGTTTTTGCTCTCTTATTGGTTTGCAGCCATTGTCTATTTGATCCCCCACCCCAACTCAAAGAACTGAAATCCCCTCTTTTTGGGTCGTATTTTTAGCCATTTAGATAATATAGGTGAGAAGAGCTTAATTGTTAGCTGGAAGAGTGAGCTAATTGGCAATGCTGGTATGAGATGCTGAAAAATAAAATTTGAGGTTATTGAAACTTCTTTTCATGACATGGTCCTCAGCTGTCAATGTGTAATTTGATTACTGGCAGTTCTTCATGCATATTTATATGATATGATCTCAGAGAGGAATAAATGGAAATAAGTGATATTTCTAGACATGGATCTTGTCTTGATATGTTACACTTCTACCTCCTCCCGTTCAATTACTTTCATTTTCACTCTTTCCAAGCATGCTTTCAATTTTAAAATCAGATGTTCTTAATTGGATTAAGTTCTTTATATACTGTCAATTGGTTTTGATGGGCAATATTTTTAAGATCTCAACAAGATGAATCCTGTATCCATCTTCTTGCATTCTTTTCCATCTGTTTGCCTGGCTCGCTTCCTCACTCCGTGTCTACAATTTCCTTTACATATTCCTTGTGATTCTGCTTTTGTGAATTCATTTTTACTGCAGTGATTGTATGTTTGCTGATTGTATCAGCTTCTATGCAACTTCTTGATATTACAGATTTCATTGTGAACTGTAAAGGTTGTCTTTTAACTTGTAATAAGATTTGATTTTCCTCTGTCAAAAGGTACCCTGGGGAAGATAGTGATGGTGAGTAATACAGGAACTCGAGTACTGATGGAAGCGGTGATTATGAACTTGAAAAGGGGAATGAACTTTCTAATCCATGGAGAAGTTGTAAATATCTAACAGGTGATGTCTCTGTTCAACTAAGCAGACTGTCTGTAAATGATAAACACAGTGGCATAAAAGAAGGATTTTCTAGTGATGACAGTGAAAACCTTTCTGGGTATTTTGAGCAAGATCCTCCTTACAGCCGCGAACCTTTGGCTGACAAGGCTAGTATTTATCTTAATTAATGTGTGATTTTTTTGCACGTAATCTGTATTCTGCATCTGATTCTTTCTTCCAATATTTAAATTGAACTGATATTTGATCTTGCACGTCAATATCCTCGCCTCAAGTCATTGAGAAGTTGTGATTTATTGCCTGCCAGTTGGATATCCGTGGGATGGTGAGAAAAGAGTGACCCAATGCTTTCTTCATGAATGTTCATGTCAATTTAATTTCTTCAGTGGAATTTGCTAGGTATCCTATCTATCGAATTCCCACAGGTCCAACATTAAAAGACTTGGATGCATGCTTTCTTACATACCATACACTTCATACCCCCATGACAGGTAAAAATCAATTTTAAAACCTATGTTTCAACAGCAGTGTAAACCCGTCCCTTGCATATGAAGATTCAACTTGACACTAATTGGTCTTATCTCAGCTTGCTTTTTTTTTTTTTTTTTAAACGCAAAATGTGATGCTTTGTGTCAAATTGAGAAAGATAACTTCATTTGACATTGAATATATTCTCAAGAAAGTTTCTATTGAATGTATATTGCAGGAATTGGAGGGGGTTCAGGGTCCAACAGTGGTTTACCCAAATGATATGGGTCGTGTACCTAATATTTCTATGCCTACTTTTGCAATGGCTTCCTAAAGTTAAAGGGATCTATATGGATGCAAAATGGATTAAGTGAGAGTCAAGTAGTTAATTCCCTCTTGCAGGCTGCTGATAACTGGTTAAGACTGCTTCAGGTCAACCACCCAGATTATAGTTCTTTATTTCACATGGAACATGCCAGAGGTGAATTAATGAAACGGCATATCTTTCCACTCCATCCTCATGCCAAAAAGAATTAGCCTTAAAATGTCTGTGTTCCTTCCTTGGTGCAAACTATATAAAAGTCCATTCATATGTAGAGGATGTGATGCATGAGAGTGTGGGTTCTGCTACATGCATAAGCAGCATTAGAAGACTCGAGATGATCTCAATTCCCAAGTTAAGAATGATAAAAAGAGCTCTGAACGAGAAGCAAGAAAGAAAATAAATATGTTTCATTTGAGATTTGAGAGGAAAAAAGGTCTACAAGAGGAATCTCATGTGGGAAGGGACAAGAAGTTAAATGCAGTTCAAGATTGGCATTGCCTATAGGTGATAACAGGAAGACGTGGGGAGTAACTAGTAAGCTAGATAGTAAAGGCCTCTGAATTCCGGCAGTGGTTAGAATCCCTTCTGTTTTTAGAATCTTGAATATCTCCACATGGTTTTATTAGCATAGGAAAATTTTGGTTTGTGATTTTGCAATATAAACTTTGCCTCTCTCAAGAATATTTTCTTTCTCCGATGGGGAGAGAAGTGGGAAGGAGATGGGAATGTGCAATATAATTTTATGAGCAATGCTAGTCGCACTTCTTTCTCCTTACTTTCCTCTTGCTTTCTTTTTTATATTTGGTAAAATAAGTTAATTAAGTTTATTCCTTTATAAATTTAAAAAGGTTTTTTATTTTTATTTTTCCTTGTATGGAAGGGAGAATGAGAAGGGAGTAAAGAAGAAAAAGTAAAGGTAACATTAATATAATTTTATAGTTACGAGAGTGTTATTTATGAGATGTTAACGATTTGATTTGAGGGGCGGCCATTTAGACTATTAATGACTGAGTCCCTTTGAGTTGGAATATCTCAGATTGACATGTATTAGTTGGGGGCCGAGGCGTTGTGCCAGACTGCCAGTGGCTCCAAAACTTTGGTGGAAGTATATTCCTTTCTGAAGACTAACTGGCTAACTTATTTTACATGTTAATGGAACAAATTGCAAAGAAATTTTTATGTACTCTCGTTATGAATTATACTTATTCTTAAAGGATAATAAATTACCGGTAACTGGGTGGTACAATATGATTTAAGGTTTTACATCCATGTTATATATATATATATTACTTACTTCCTTTTTATTTTATTTTAAACATATGCTTATTTGTTTGTTTTTTAAAAATGAGTTTAAATATAATTTTGATTCATCTATTCAATTTTTGTTAATTCCTATCAAATTCTGTAATTTAGGTTTAATTTTAAGTATTCATTATATTATTTTTCAGGTAAATCACATTTTTTAAAATTTTTATAGATAATTAACACTTAAAATTATTCAATTTTTTATATGTAGTTCATTGATTTTGTTCATAATTTTTAAAATTTAGATAAATTTTTTTTCATATTTAATACAGAAAAAATATTAAGTAGGAATAGTCTTGTTAAGTTAAAAAAATTGATGAAAAATAAATAAGAGGATTAAAATTAGACCAATATAAATTAAGAAGATCAAAATTGTACAATTTATATTTTAAGAAAACTAAAGTTACATTTAAACTTAAAAATATGGAAATTGAGTGTATATTTTTAAAAATAAAACTAGTATAACTAAGTTAAATCGTGAGTATAATTTATCCTAATAATAATATAATAATATATTGATAAGCATTTAATTTAATATTACGGTTCAAAATATCAGAAGGTGACTTTCTAAATCATAACGCGGAGAAAATCAGTACTGCGGAGAGATGTTTCCCTCAGGGCCGCATGAAACCTCTTCTGCTTTTTGTCCTTTTCTCCAAAAATTATTAGTTATCAACCCACAGAAAAATAATAAGTTGGATTTCAGAGTCCGCGCGCACTGCATTTATGGAGATTTACTCACCAAAACGACATGCATACTCAAGGGTCCTCAAACTATTATTATTAAAAAAATATAAAATACTCTTTTTAATTTTAAAATGGTTGATTTTATTTCTTTTTATTTTAGAATTTTAAAAATCATTCAGTTAAATTTTATAAAATTTAAATTTAACATATATTATTAATTTAATTAATTATTTTATTAAATAAAATAATTTTTATGAACTTTTAAACAAGCAATATTTAATTTATTAGTTTACTTTGATATTTTTCACATATAATTTATAATCCATTTATTATTATTTAATTAAAATTTTATATATCTAATTAATTATTTAATTATATAACATAGAAATTATTTGTAAAAAAATAATAAATTAAATTAAAATACTATAATACTATAATTTTTATTTGAAAATATTATTAAAAAATTATATAATTTGATAAAATGGTAAAATAAATTTATGGTAGTGTTAAATTTAAATTTTGTTAAATTTAAATTTTGTAAAATTTGGGAGAGTGATTTCTAAATTTTAAAAGTAAGAGAGGATAAAATTTAATGATTCTAGGAATATTTTGCATTTTTTCCTTATTAAAATTAAAGGAATTCAAGAAAGAGAAAAACTAGCCGTTAGGGGTCCCGAATTCAAAGTAATTGGTCGCTGACACACCCATGGCGTTTCTTGCATTTCAGCATCATAAAGCCAACGACGGCTAACCATTCTCTTAAAATCGAGGAAAAAGCCATCATCCTGAATATTTTGGGTGACGTTCTATCTGATTCAAAGGTGGAACCTTTGGTTTTCTCTCATCAGATTCGTACTCTAATTCGAAGCTGGGTTTGATTTCTTCTTCTCGGCTTGAATTTGAGTTTACTTGCTTGGGTCCTCGCTGTTTCGAGTTGCAGGAACTTAATTGTTCGACTTCTGATCGAACTTAAGTTTATGTGAGTAACTGTTTCCATTTTCCTTATTTTGTTTGGATATTTTTTATGTCATGTTAACGAGATCTGGGGCCGAGTTCGGTAATATAGACTGTAAAGTTATTGACTTTCCTTTTTCTGGGTTGATCTTTTCGATTTAGTCTTCTCTTCCCAGTTTGATCCTTGAAATCAAGGTAATTCAAGCATAAATAGGTTTCCTTTTTAAGTTTGAGTCTCAAAAAATGATATCATGCTCAGAGACTAATGGATTAGCGCACCGCATTTAATGTTATATCTTTTTTTTTTTTTTAAATCTTCATCCAATTTAAGTGACATTGTAATTAAATTTCGATTGATCTAATATCAGTCAAAGTAAGTGTTGGATAATACCCGGGATGAGGACTATTTCAGGAAACATTATACTAACAAAATAAAACATTAGGAGCAAAACATAAACATTTTAATATCATAGAAAATATGAATACATTTGCATTTCTCTTTTTTGGCGGCAGGAATTTAACTTCCTTCTCTATATTATTTCCATTTAGTTAATTATTTTTTGTGACTACACCCTAAATCTTGTGATTCTGCAGTAGAAAATGACCGTCAGAAGTGCACCAGGAACACCAGCTTCAAAGATAGATAGGACACCGATGTCCACCCCAGGAGGGCCGAGATCTAGGGAAGAGAAGATTGTCGTTACAGTAAGACTAAGGCCTTTAAACAAAAGGGAGCAGTTGGCCAAAGATCAGGTGGCATGGGATTGCATTGACGATCATACTATTGTGCATAAACCACCACCACATGAACGTTCAACTCAGCCAGCTTCATTTACTTTTGGTATCACAGAGAACTTTTATACTTGCTTAGTTTTTCTTACCATTATGAGTCAAGACTTAATTCTTTTCTGTTTTAATCGATCATCAATTTTAAAATCATTATTTTATTGTGGTTTATCTCCCTTCAGATAAGGTTTTTGGTCCTGCATCTTTAACCGAGGCAGTATATGAGGAAGGAGTAAAGAACGTTGCATTGTCAGCGTTGATGGGCATCAATGGTACTGTATATATTTTTATTCTTATTTTCCCTGTGATTTTCATTTCAGCATTACTCAAGTACTTCATGTTTCTTTTAATGCAGCAACTATTTTTGCATATGGACAAACTAGCAGTGGAAAGACTTACACAATGAGAGGAATAACAGAGAAGGCTGTCAATGATATCTATAATCATATAATGAACGTAAGTTTTCTCAAATTTGCAGCATCGCTAGTCTACATTAGATGCAGACTTCATTGAAACCCTTTGCTCTATTCAGTTGCTCTAGTTCAAGCTTACACAACATTAGATACAATTTGGAAGGTTATTTAATAAGTGCTAATACGTTTAATTTCCATGATTGCAGACCCCAGAGAGAGATTTCACCATAAAAATTTCTGGACTTGAAATATACAATGAAAATGTTAGGGACTTGTTGAATTCAGAATCTGGCCGCAGTTTGAAGCTCCTAGATGATCCTGAGGTAATCTCTGAAGTCTAAGCACTTTGAATATATTCCTTTTTCTTGCAATTTAGCAGCTTGTTTAGCTTGTTTTTTCTCCAGAAATTGGAATTTGATGTCATTATCGCTACATGTAGAAAGGTACTGTTGTTGAGAAGTTAGTGGAAGAAAGAGCAACTGATGACAAGCATTTGAGACATTTGATCTCTATTTGTGAAGGTAATAAACTTTTGTACTTGACTTATATACTGGCTTTCTTAATCCTTTATTACAAGTGTTCTGATTGTGTTTAACTGACTTTTTTTTGTTTGGTAGCACAAAGGCAGGTTGGCGAAACTGCTCTAAATGATACCAGCTCGCGGTCCCACCAGATAATAAGGCTGGTCAGTTTCAGTACTTGTAGAAGAGGATCTTCTTTTCTTTTATTCCTCCTCCTAACAAATAGCTGGGAAATTTTACTTTATTTTTTGTATACTGCAGACAATTGAAAGTACTCTTCGTGAAAATTCAGATTGTGTGCGGTCTTTTGTTGCAACCTTGGTAAATTGAATCTCACATGTATCTATTTGTTTTGCATATATTAATGATTTATTGGCAACAATTAACTTGTCAGTGACTACAGAACTTTGTCGATTTGGCTGGAAGTGAAAGGGCTGCACAGACCCATGCAGATGGCACTAGGCTCAGAGAAGGCTGCCATATCAACCTTAGCTTGATGACTCTTACAACTGTAATCAGGAAGCTAAGGTCAGAACTTTTTTTTTTCTTTTCTTTTTATAGAGGTCATAGAGATGATAAAAATATATAGAATTTGATGCTAATTTGATTGTCATTTAATAAACAACACAAGATCAACAAGTAATTCTAACCCAGATCAATGTCTAAACCCTAAACCGTAAGTATATTGAGTATTAGTTCAATATTTTGTTGGGATTACAGTATGATACATTTTCTTCCTAGAAAAGCTTCGTTATTGACTAACTCAGAGATCAACTCTGGGGCACCTCCAAATTTTTGCAGCACTGGAAAAAGAAGCGGTCATATACCTTACAGAGATTCAAAGTTAACACGTATACTGCAACACTCCCTTGGGGGGAATGCCCGCACTGCAATTATATGTACTTTAAGTCCAGCTCTAAGCCATGTAGAGCAATCACGGAACACACTTTATTTTGCTACCAGGGCAAAGGAAGTAACAAATAATGCTCAAGTTAACATGGTACTAACGATTTACATTCACCTTGATGACTTGCTTTTATCTGGGTTTTAAATCAGAAAACAAAATCAAATGACTCCTTTCTCCGCATATATATAGGTTGTTTCAGAGAAGCAGCTTGTTAAACATCTGCAGAAGGAAGTGGCCAGGCTAGAGGCAGAGCTGCGGACCCCTGATCCATCCAGGGAAAAGGATTTGAAAATTCATCAGGTAAGTTGTACAAACTAGTTATTACAAATAAGCATATGACACCATTAGTAGTGATTCCAATGCATTTTATCTGATAATGTCCAGATGGAGATGGAGATTGAAGAGTTGAAACGCCAAAGAGATCTTGCACAATCTCAGGTGGATGAGTTGCGCAAAAAGCTGCAGGAAGACCAGCATCTACTTGATTCACCCCGCCCATCAGTAAAGAAGTGTCTGTCCTACACTGGAGCACTATCATCAAGCTGTGGTGATAGAGTAAGAAAATCAACATTAAGGCAGACTATGAGGCAATCTTCTACTGCTCCTTTTACACTAATGCATGAAATTCGAAAACTTGAGCACCTCCAAGAGCAGCTTGGTGAAGAAGCTAATCGAGCTTTGGAAGTATTACAAAAGGAAGTGGCATGTCATAGACTGGGTAACCAAGATGCTGCTGAGACAATTGCAAAGCTGCAAGCAGAAATAAGGGAAATGCGTGCTGTCAGGTCACTGAACAAGGAAGTTGAAGTTGGGAGGACAGTTGGAATCGATGACAGTGTCAGTGCTAATCTCAAGGAAGAAATTACTCGACTTCATTCCCAGGGAAGCACCATTGCAAATCTTGAGCAGCAGCTTGAAAATGTTCAGAGGTCTATAGACAAGCTGGTGATGTCACTTCCAAGCAATTTTCAACAGTTGAACAGTGAAGCATCCCCAAAGAATAATAAGGAATCCAGAAGGAAAAAATTTCTTCCTTTGGCTTCAAGTAATGCTGCTAATCGGCAAAATTTTATAAGATCTCCATGCTCACCACTATCAACTGCTCAGCAAGTTATGGAATATGATATTGAAAACAAAACTCCTGAGAATGATGATATTGTTTCAACTGAGACTCTGCCTGAGTCTGACAAGGAGACCCCAACAAAGAGCGAAGAAAGTGGAGACGTTTCATCCAAGGAAAATAATTCTGGCTACCGACGCTCCAGTTCAGTTAACATGAAGAAAATGCAGAAAATGTTCCAGAATGCAGCAGAAGAGAATGTAAGAAGTATAAGAGCTTATGTCACAGAACTGAAAGAGCGCGTGGCCAAGCTGCAATATCAGAAGCAATTACTTGTCTGCCAGGTACATAATTTCTGTGTTATGCCTTCATATACTCAAAAGGATTTTTCATGTTGGCATTATATGAATTCCCCTTCAATTATGTTTACTTGTCTTTGTATTTCATAACTAGGTGCTTGAGCTTGAAGCAAATGAAGCCAGTGGCCACATTGTAGAAAATGAAGAGTACTTATGTGAACCTGAGGAACACCAGGTTTCATGGCAAATAACATTTAAAGAGCAGAGGCAGCAGATCATTGAATTATGGGATTTATGCTATGTCTCCATCATCCATCGGAGCCAGTTTTACTTGTTATTTAAGGGAGACCCTGCTGATCAAATATACATGGAAGTGGAGCTAAGGCGTTTGACTTGGTTGCAACAACATTTAGCAGAGCTTGGGAATGCAAGCCCGGCTATTGTTGGGGATGAACCCACTCTCTCTTTGTCATCAAGGTTATCTCTCTCTCTCTCTCTCTCTCTCTCTCACACACACACACACACACACAGACACTAACCCAATTGTATGATATTTATTTTTCAAGTATGTTCGATTGAATTATAAATTCTATAATCTGCAGTATAAGAGCCTTGAGACGAGAAAGAGAATTCCTTGCTAAGAGATTAATGTCACGCTTGACTCCAGAGGAGAGAGATTCACTGTATATTAGGTGGGATGTTCCACTTGAAGGGAAGCAGAGGAAGATGCAATTTGTTAACAAGCTTTGGACAGATCCCCATGATGCTAAGCATGTACAGGAGAGTGCTGAAATAGTTGCAAAGCTTGTGGGTTTCTGTGAGAGTGGCAACATGTCAAGGGAGATGTTTGAGCTGAATTTTGCACTTCCATCTGATAAGAGACCATGGCTTATGGGCTGGAATCATATCACAAATTTACTTAATTTGTGAGGAAGTATGCCTTGTATGCACCAACCATTACAATCTTGTACATGGAATGGAATTTTGGCATTTTTCTTCTGAAATGCCCTTTTATTTTATTTTTCTTCACATTTTTACAACTCAGGTCTATTCTTTTTCATGTTGTGGATGATAATTATTTGTAATAGATCAATTATATCCAGTTCCACAGCTTTGGCAAATCCCATTTATGATATATTTTAACTGTACAAGTATTTCTTCCTCGTATGCATCTCTTGTTTGTATGGACAGATGTTGAAGTGTATGTGGCCATGATACCACACCGTTAAAAACTTTTCAATGCTGCAGACACTTTTAACATAGTGGTCATTTGGGAGAAATCCACTCTACGGAAAGATGCACATTAGACATTTAAATTTGCAACTTTCACTGAAGCATACAGATAATTTATAAATAAAGCCTTTTCCAACCACTGTAGTAACAAAAAACCACACCAGTGAACTATGACAAGTGATCACAACATCAAATCCATTTTTAAGACTAGCACTTTTACTACTAGTAAAGCACATATAGATAGATGATATAGACCACAGACCAGTTAAGGTTATTTTCTTAACTAGTATTTGGCCGGGAGGAAACAACTATGCAACAAGAAGATTCATAAATATGTAAGTAGGCAGACAAAGTTCCTTGAAGTCACGATTAAGGCTTAGCACCTTGGGAAGGGAGTCCCACAAGTGGTAGCAACTTTCCTGGCATTTGGGGAGTCAACAAACTTCTTAAGGTTTGGATTCTTGAGGTATTGGCAGAGGCAAGGCTTCTGTTCCTTGATCTTTGAGCAGCAGAGTTTAGAAGGAGGAGTTGAAGATGTGATTGCACTCACACATGAACTCAGCTGTACTGGGCTGCATGTCACTGCCATTGACAGTTGTATTTCAGCCAAAACCAGCACCATCAGAGTGCAAAGTGCAATGTGTGCTGCCTTCATTGTCTCTCAAGGATGGCTGAGATTGTGTGTAAGAGAGTGGACGAAATGAAGGATTGCTTCTGTACTGATGCATTGTGGATTGCGCGTCCTCCGTATTTATAGTATGAGTGGGCTCAGTGGAAAGCATAAATAATATAAAACTTGGCTATTTCCTCGCTTATGTCACTGATGTCTGAATTTGTACTTACAAATGATGGTTGGAGGAGAGTGATTGCACACTTGGCCTATTTCTTTGAAATTGGTTGGCCCCATTACTAAGAGGGAAATTAGTTGAGTCCAGAGATTTACCACTCAAACTACTGCTTAATGATTTCAATGGTACAAAATCATTTGTTTTAATGTTATGTGCAGTGCACAAGCCTTTCGTTTGAGATGTTACAGAGAACTCGAAAATTTTAGAGACATTCACCACAATTCATGCTGCATGGAAGCCATCGCCGTGTATTATTGTTGTACGTACTGAATTGAGAAGACTAAAACATCAAATTCTTTAGTGATCATAATACTGAACCTTGATAACAACTTCACATCCTTTAGACAGTCACAAAAATTTTTATGTGGAAAAAAAATTGAAGTCTTCTCATTTTTATTGTCTTTGCACTTTTCTTTTGGACTGATACTACTTGTACAATTCAATCACTTTAATGATCTCAGAGGAATAAATCATTTTTTATTTTTTATTTTTTTGTATGAAATCCTCAATATCCAATAGTTGCATTATGTCCTGACTAAACTTGAGTCAATCCGAATGGGACCCACTTCATGATTTTAGGACTCTTGCAGCCTACACCTCTGACTGCTGTGAATGAGTTTGAATATAATTATTCAAGTACCTTTCTTCTACTACTATCCTTTCGGCTACTGTGGTAGCTTTCGGTGATATTGATGTAGTATTTGTTTAGATAAAATCACATGTTCTTATCATCAATATGAGGCACTTGGAAATTCGTGAGATCCACTTTATAAATCAGTAGCCATCATTATAAAGCAGCGTACTGATTACTGTAATAGATGATGAACAACACAGTGTTGCCATTGCATGATTGACAATGTCAATTATTTCCAGGAAAACCTTCTGTGTGACCAATAAACCATCCTTAAATTGCCTTTATATTGATGACATGTTATGAAACTATAATAGGAATTAAAACCAGTGTCAGACATTTTGATTATATCAAACACGTCACAAGATCCAATGAGAAATTGGAAAAAGAGAGAGAGATTTGCAATATTTGAATGTGAAATTTTGTGAAGAGAAAACTTACTAGGCGAGTGACTTGACGTTCACATTCAAAGAATGTGTAATTTGCCTTTGAGGGCGCCTGAAGATTGAATCTTTTGTTTTAGTTCACATTTGCTGCAATTATCAGGGACTTCTGGTGAGTGAAAAACATAGCAAATCCCACTCTGGAAGGTTTCCTTTCTACTTTTCTTTTTCCTGTAGATATGGAAAAACATACTGACACAAAATTTCATAAGAGAATATCTATAATCCATTTTTGCTGGAAAATTTCAAGTATAACATATTTTATTGTTTGAATTATATGCTTTTGTGATCAACTTAGCTGGAAAATGGTTAGTTCGTGTGTACTGTAGTTGAAGCACGCCAAACAAGAGTGATCATGGATAACTCATTTGCGAAAAGCAAAAGAGAGATGGAATCAGAACCGTGAATTCACACATATATCCCCATTGGGTTTTTGCCCGATTATATTTTAAGTCAAGATCAAAGTGCTCGTTATTATCAACCTAGGAGACTAGTATACACTTGGGGTACTTTCCACTTTGAAATTTTAGTTCTTGGTGGAGCTTCCAAAGTTAAGATGGTCGAGAGACACCAAATTTTTTGAAATCCTATTGGTTTTTTTCCCAACAACCCCCCATCCTTTTTTATCTTTGTATTTTTTCCTTTAAAAAATAATCATATAATGCCATGTTTAAAAGTTACAAGGAAAAGAGGAAAGGCACCAACTGTAGGATGATTAAGTGGAAGTAAATTGAATTTCAAGACATTATAAATTTTGTAACTACTTTTATCAAGAGAAATTTTCCACTTACGAAAACCTATCTCTGAAATTTAAAGAATATAAACAAAATGTAAAAATCGGATGATATTGGAAAATTTTGAAGGATTAATCATAAATTCTTGCTTGTTCTCCAAATTTTCAAATAAAACTAAGTTTTTGACATAATTTTTTTTTCCCTCTCCTTCCTCTGCATTTTCGTAATCCTAAAATAGTTTAGGTCAATTTTGTCCCGGAAGAACTGCTCAATGATAAGCTGAGGTACCAATCTGCATTAGCTTTTAACTCACCGCTAAATAGCATCCAACTTTACTTTATTTCCAAGATTCATCCCGCTTTGCTTTTCTGTTTCTTTACTATTTTCTCAGTGGTCATCCATCTTCCCTTTGATTGAAAAATCAAGGTTAATCACTTTACGGAGTTTACCCAAAACGGCAATTAATTAAGACGTAAATATTTGTTAATTAAGGTGGTCCCTATTATTCATTTAAGCCATTAAACAAATCTTCTAGGTTCTGGCTCTGCTTATTGTGTTTGCATATGAATAAGGAGGTGACTTTGTGGGGGCAAAAGGCAAACAATTTAATTGCAACATAGGTGTGCAGTATTCTATGATTACATATGCGATGTGAGATTAATTAGGCATGCTCATATACCCCACCTTTGAGAAATTGGCATCCCATGTGATTTAAAGAAATCAGAATCAATTCCAGCACCCGGAAGACTATTAGTTCTGAAAGCTTCCTTAATTCGAAAAAAAAAAAATGCAAACTTTTGAAGCAAATACCTTGTAAACTTGTATTTCTCCAAAATCTGAGTGAAGGAGTTGCACCAAACCAAGTCCTGATGACAAAATAGCTGTATGAAGATTGGTAAGAACAGATATTTCTCCAAAATCTGAGTGAAGGAGTTGCACCAAACCAAGTCCTGATGACAAAATAGCTGTATGAAGATTGGTAAGAACAGATGAGACCGATCAAAGTCAACGATGCACTTACATGACTTAGAAGAGGAACTTCACAGTCAATTTTGGAATGGGTCCAACGTCTGGTTTCCCTAGCAGCGACGGACTACGTAACATATATAAAAGTAATGATTATGGTGGATTAGTTATACTAGGGTATTATTAGTTCAAGTTGTTGAATTTTATTGCTTATGTATAATATTGCATAGGATGAATAAAATTCAATAATTAAAATCAGTGATTTATCAATATAAATGATTCATCAGAATCCTTCTTGAATCTAAAAGGCAAATATGATAGATACACAGCAAGATATTACTTTTTCAATAAAAACTTTGTCAACAAAGAAAGACTTTATCCTTTGTTTAGAATCATATAAAAAGGAATTAAATTCATGAGTACCTGCAAAGTTTAGGATAATTTACTTTTTAAGGTTGAATATTTTTATTATTAAATTATATTTAATATATTAAAATTTATATTTTAATTTTTAATTAATTTACTTTAAGATTTCAAAAAAGATAATTTAATAGAAAAATATTCAATCTCTTAAAAGGTCAGACTCCTTATAACATTAGCTTATGTTTAAAAAACTAATACCAATTTTTTGTAATTAAATTCTAATTATATTTTGGGAAAGTTATGCTTTATTAACATATGGTATGACCCTATTTGTAACTTACCTACATATAATTTAAAGCATTAAAAGGAGACAGCCTATGATTTGTATCATTAATACTCTACCCACTTTTTCTCTAAATATAATGAATTTTGATACTTACCTCTTACATATTCTTCTTCTTTATCTATTAAATTGAAATAAAATTTTAAAGGTCTAATTTATGTCATTAATTTTTCATTTCTTCTCCAATTTCCAATTTTAATACTTCAATATCATTCAAGTATAATGGGAATAAAATGTGAAGTTAAAGAAAAATTAATGAGAATATGTGATGAATTATCCTAAAATTCAGCAAACCAAAATAAAAATAGAAAGGTATTCACATCACATTATAGAAAAAATAGAAGTGATGTGATAAATGATGAAAAATCATGCTAAAAAGCATGAATTTTTTTTTATAAGTGATGATAGATGCCACAAATATTGAATTCTCTTGATAATTCGCAAAATTCTTTCAATAACCCTAGAAAAAAAGTTCACAAAAGAAAGTTAATTCTCATTGTTAAAAACTCATATCTCAAATGTATATTGTATTAAAAAATAAGCCTCCTTAAATCGTTTTAGAGGAATCCTACAATAATTGGGGCTTAAGTAGACTTTACTTAAGTTTGAATCAAACATACTAATAAAGCCTAACTTAAAGTAATAAAATAATTAACTTAAGGTAAAAAAGTAAACTAATGAATTATAAAATACTAACTCATAAAAAAATTCAAATGTATTTAAAAATAAAAAAAATATGAATAAAAGTCTCAAAGGTCCAATATAGTCAAATTAACCTCAAAAGTGGTATTTATAAACTTCAAGTTTACTTTTTGAAATGCATTATTAATCTTTTTACTCTCACTCTTTGAGATTGTCCCCTAATATCGCATGATAAATTAGAGAAAAATCATGTCAAATTTAGGCTGATAAGGAAATGTATGATTTGTATAGAATAATTTTTATTAGATTTGGACAAAAATATAAGAAAAGTGAGTAAAGTGTTAAAAATACAAATTATAAATTATCTCTTTTCAATACTCTAAATTACAGATGAACAGATTATAAATAAATTCATACTACAAATCAATAAAGTGTATTTTTCTTTCATTTATATGATTACAGATGTGGGTTAGAAAAATGTTAACATAATTTTAATATAAACAGAATTTTCCATTCTGGCCAACAATAAATCACATTGGGCTGAAAGCTCAAATCCTGTTATGTCCAACAGTTGGTGTGTGTCCGATGAAGTGTGGATTTATGCACTCTCATAGCCCATTTTTCGTTATACTCCATTGTGGAGCCTATTTATGCAGTCAAGGGTCAGAGGCCCATTATAACTTCCCACCAAGCAACATCATCTGAACTGCCACCGATAGAAAGCTTAGCACCTCGTATAAAAATCATCTAGAATAAAATATGATCATTGAAACTTTATTAGCTGCTTTATTTGACAATGGCATACCCCTTTTTCAAGATCTAAAATAAACAAAAAAAGGAAGATATTATAGTTACTAATAATAAGTTTTCAATTTTTATATAAATTGAATTAAATTTTATATATTTACTCCATTATTTTATATTTACTGATCATTTTTATTTTTTATTTAAATTTTAATTTTAGATTTTATTTTGAATGCATATAATATTATTCAAAAAGAAAAAGAAAAGGAACAAAGAATTGGCCATGAGTCCTCAACACGTCGCAAAATACACTTGATTTTGTCTTGATTTAGCAACTAATCCAAAATATAACCCATTGAATGCGGCGAACAGATACTCTTTGGATTACGTAAAATTCCACTAACATCGTGGTCTTGCGGATTCATAAGCATGTCTCAGCCTTTCTTCTGAAAATATTTTTAATCCTATTATAAACATTTCGATAATATTTTATATTTTAATAAGTAAAAAATTTTGATAATCAAAATTAACTGAATGCTAAAATTAATGCTTCCTTAACCTATCAAAATACAAGAGACTTTTTTTCAATAATACAATTGGCCTAAAAATGTTTTTATCTGTTTTTACCTTTGAATTAAAAAATTGACAAAACTAACAGTTTTAAAATGCTAGTAAAATGATCCTTAAATTATATAAAATAAAATTTTGATTTTAAAATAATAATTTGTACATATAATTTCATTCCTTAAATCATTGTTCATATGCGACATTATATGTAAGAATTATTATTTGAAAATAAAATTATAACTTTATATATTTTATGAATTATTTTGCCAATATTTTATAATTTTAGATACAAAATTATTAATTTTATAAAAAATATGGGATTTAAGGGAATACACCTTTATTAATCATAGATAAGTATAATTGGTCATCGATAAGAAACAAACCCATTTGTCTCTCCAAGCCAACAGTGGGGTACCACTCAGAAGCTACAGGTGCTGATTTTGTGATTGCTGAATAGGATAGAGAGAAAAGTCACGAAACAAATGGACCCAATTTACCACCAAACCAACAAATTTATGTGCAAATGTGATTCTCGGATCATAACATCATTACTGCTTTGGAACTTCCTTCAAGACCAACAACAAAATTTTATTGGCTTTCACAGTACACTTTTTTAAGCACTATTGCTTTGTTGGCAACAAGGCAGAAAGACAAGAAGCAGCCACTAAGGCCAATAATTGCATTTTATTATATCCATAGTGCTGGACTGGCTTTAGCCTCCCCAAGTCAACAACTGAGAAAAGCGTGCTAAGGTTATTCTGTGCAACTAAAACATGAAAGCCAATTTCATATTTGATAGTTGAAAGTGAGCCATGTACTCGCAACACGTATCCCATGCGATGAGAAATGTAGATTCGTCTGTGACATAAAAATTAAGGAACATGTTGTCAAGTTAGCTCCCACCAATGAATTTTGTGAGCAGCCTGTGGGAGACTGCAGAAACCTATAGCAGCTTCTGCTTTACTAAAAGTTTAGCTTCCCACTCATCTAGTGACGTCAAACTTGTTGGTTTTGCCATCCAATTCCAGCGTAAGCACAAAGAGTGATCAGTGCTACTTACTTTTGTTTAAATTGTATTATATTTATGTTATTGTGAATGGAATGGATGGAAGTGAAGTTATAATTTTTTTAATAGATAGGGCTTAAGTTTAAAAAAAAGAAAAATTACAAATGAACTAAATAAGGGGTGGAGACTCTTGAAACCTCTTCAACCGCATAGGAAGAAAATATATATTGATATTTTTAAAAAATTACTAGAGAGCTAATATAAAAAGCCTATGCACATGTGGTACGCTCACTTATAAGAAACAAACACAACCAAACAGACAGAGCAAAGGAGTAAGTGACAAATGGTGAGAGAATGGAGAGAAGTGAACCATAAGGAAGAAGCAGATGTTGGTTTCTCGGGTAACCCCTTAGTGATATTGGGGCTCGTTCTGGTTACATTCTTCATTATGTCAGCAATAATCTTTTCGTGTGCGGATGGGGTATCCAAAGAGAAGACTTCAGCAGCAGATGCAGAACCTTATGGAGCTGGATGTGCTGCCGGTTGTGGCGCTGAATGCGGTGCATGAATCTCAAAGAAGCTCAGTACACAATTCAGAAACAAGTATTCTAGCTAGTCTTAGTTTCCTGTCTTTCTGAGTATCTTAATTAGTTCTTTTTTCTCGAAGCCAGAAAACCTAGAATTAAATGCTAACTTCATGTTTCTCATTTCTGAGTTGAATGGTTTGATGACTACAGTTACACTTTTCTCTTTCCTATTCTTCAAACACTGATCCACATGTTGGTAATTTGATTAGATATGTATGTGGCACTCAATTACAAATCCTCTCTAAATCTCTTTAAAATTTTATATAAATTTTGCTCGTCTCAACACTGAGGTTATTCTTTGACTCATATTATGATCATATTAGCAAGTCAATCGGCCAAATGTAATTGTGATTGTGGGGCCATCGAGACAAATTATATTTTAAGATCTCTCATTTCTTTTCCTTACAGGTCTAGTTATGGTATTCATCATGCAACTCAACTAACTAATCCACACACACTCAGCTGGTTTTCAAGGGTTAATAACTTAATATAGTTCATCCCTTAATAATCAATATGTGGCCCATCGGTCATTATTTATATACAGTTTATACATGAAATCATATTATTTGTAAAGGGAGAAATTACTCTTTCGAAGATATCGGTATAAGTCAATTGGCGTACAACATCTACAAGAAGAAAATTTTATCTATGCTGCTTGCACTAAACTATGGAAGAAAAATGCTCCTTACACAAAAAAATAAAAGAAAAATACGAAATTTCAGAAGTGGAAACAGTTGAATCTCCAGCAAAATCAAATAGCAAACCCTGCAAAACCTGAAGAGGGCACTTTTTTAGCTTCTTGAAATTTCATGGTCTTGACATGCAGCCTCTCCATGATTGCTGGATTGGCCGAGTCTTTCTTTCACATATGAAGCCTTAGCATCTTCTACCAGTTTTTTAGCTTTGCCAGCCTCTTTCCCTAAGCAATCTTTCCTGCTCTCTTCTGGATGTTCAAACCTACAAGATGGGGCCAAAGAAGACTTATAGACATAATCGTATCTACTTGAAAATTTTCAACAACAGCCCAGTAATTCAAGAGTTACAAAAAGCAAGAGTAAATCAACCATCTTATTTTACATGACTAAGCAACTCACATTTCACTAGTTACTGTGAGCTCATCTTTCCCAGGATGATAACGATTTCCAACCAATTCTCTGGAGCCATGAAATTGGTAATTTGAAAGCCCAAGTTCCTTTACAGTAAGAGACCGTTTCACTTTTCTGTGTTTTGGATGCCAAGCATCATTGCCAGAAGCAAGGACTAACTGAGTTTGCTATCTGAGAATTGGGCCTTCCCCAGATGGGACATCTACATCCTTTTTCTTGTCCAGTGCAGCAGCATTGTCAAACTGTGTAGGTTCCTCTGCTTCCATCATCTTCATTTATTCCATTACCATCTCATCCTCAAACTTCTTAAACTGTTCATATGCTTCTTCCGGCTCAAGTTCCCCTCTTTCACACATATCCCCAAGCTCATTGAACTTTATTTCAACCTTCCTTTTTATCCCATCTAGATAAGATATTTCATCAATGAAATTCGGCAGATTCTTCTTATGTAACTCAAAACAATGAAGTTGAAGTTGCTGACTACATGCTTCTCAAACAAAATATTCACAGGCCAAAAAAATAAAGCACAATTTTTTTTACTTGAACATCTTAAAATGCTTCAAGAACATACAGAATTTTGGAAGAAACTGAACTGACAATAATCACCTTTCAGGCTGAGAACGGGATTGGCTATTACCCACGAAAAAAGCGCAACAAAGAAAGTCTATTAAACTTTTTCAGTCTAACCCAGACACTTATACATCTTCTGATTCAAATTAATTATCATAGGTTCTTTCCTTTTATATCTTCTGCACTTAAGCAATGAACTCATAACTTACCGTTTTCTCATTCAACAAGTCTTGTTTCTTGTTGTTCTTGAATGCTATGTCAAATGAAATGCAGCTTGAAACTTCAAAATCATACAATAAAGAAGACATACTCTATCTCATATTTAACGCCCTTCAATAAAAAATGACAATATGATAAAAGGAACCGTGCAATTTATAACAAAGAAAAACAATTATGTACCATAGGCACATCCAGAATAATAAACCTCAGCAGCAGAGCACTAGCTGAAGAACAATGTTTTACCTGGGAGGAGCTAGTCCCAGGTAAGCATATCTTGAAAAATCTCCCCCCACTCTGTGTCCTTAAGATACCATCCTGGATTCCTTCCTCGAGAATCTCATCCCACTTTCTATTATCCAAGTTGAAGGACTCATCTTTCACCAATCTCTTCATGACTACATCCCTAGCATCATGCTCCTCGTCAATCTGATGCATTTCCTCAAGTCTGATTCAAACTCTCTCTCACTTACATCATCATTTGGCAGCACCTGAAATTCTTCTATCAACTCCTTGTCTGTATCCTCATGCTTCCCAGCCAATTTTCTCTGCAAAATAGCCTCAAGTATTGATGAAAGTTCTTCTTCCTCACCCTGAAGTACTTCTCTATTCGTTTTTAAGCTCTGAAAACCAAAATATTCCTTTATGAATTAAAAGAAGGCCCTACATATATTACACGACTAAGAAATCACAAATCAAAAAAGGACTTGCACTTGATCGTACACCATATGAACCCCACTCCAACAATGTAGATAAAACAGACCACCTAATACGATTGTTTATGAAATAAAAGTATCTCGGAATGGAGACCAAGCACCAAATATTAAATTATGTTAAGAGCATAAAAAAGGGAATAAGTAAAGTACAAATAAAATCTGCTTCATTTATTTTGAGAGAAATGTAAGTTGAGAAGCATACTTTAAAAAGACCCAAATTCGAAGCAATTAACATGATCCCAATACAAAATTCAGCTTTACTACAATAAAAATTAAACAAACACACAGATAACAGTTGGGATGCCTCTCACTAGTCCAAAACAAATTTTGGATGCCACAGCATCGATTTTTTTCATTTTTTTTGTACAATCAGTTTTCTTCTCTTGGATGAGTTTTTCATCAATTTTCCCTTAAAAAATGCAAAATGAGAAGGAAAATAGAAAGTCTCAATACCTTTGTCATCGATGTCCTCAACATCGGCGAAGACATCCTTTTTCACGGGATTTGCCAAGCTCGTCTCAGGAACAAGTTTCGAGTTTTCATTGGAAGAATCATTCCTGGAAGGGAAGAATCAGAGTCGCGAACGGGAGGAGGCGGCGAGTGGCGAGGAGGTAATATTGTATCAGGAAGGAGAGTGAAGAAGATTCTGAGCGAATAAAGAGACAGTTCTCGATAGAGTTCTCTCATGGCTTCTCCGATATCTAGGTCTTAAGGTTGATTGGGGTCTCAAATCTCCAGAGTGGCTATCTCCCTTGCCCGCATTGCATGGCGTCATCGACATAGCGGGGGCAAGTTCGTAGCATGGTTTAACGTTACGGAGTGTGTCAAAGGGACCGGCAAGGCCGAGCCTCGGAGGATTAGTTGACAATTATAATGATTAATTAATTTAATTAATTATTAAAGAATAGTTGCTTGTATTAATTAATTTAATTAATTAATTACATTAGTTGTTTAAATAAGAATTTTTAATAAAATTAACTTTCTATGATTAATTGTTTAAATATAAAATAATATATAAAAATATGAATATATTTTATGAGTTATTTTAGTATTTTTTTTAATATTCTAAATGTTATATATTAGTTACCATATTAAATTTTCTTATAAATGATATATTATTATAATTTATTATATATTAGATATTTTTAAAATTAAACTAATATAATTTTCATAGCTATTAAATTAATATAATTTTTATAATTATTTTTTTAAGAAATTAATAATTATAATTATTTAATTTTTATATAAAAATAAATATTATAATTTTTTATAAATTGATAGTAAGAGAAATGAGAAGATTGATTAATAATTTTTTTAAAAGGATAAAATAGAAAATATAATAATTTTATTTTCATGTAAATATGAATATTATAATTTTTATGTAAAAATAAATATTAATTTTCATATAAAAATAAATATTATATATTAATAGATTTTTTTAGAAGGATAAAATAAAAAATATATAAATTAATCAAAGATAATTTCATCTTTTCTTGGATTAGTAAAGTCCAAAACGCTACTTCCTTTAACTTTTTGAAAATAACATTTTTGAAAACAATCAACTAATCTAATCAGTTGATTGTCTTATATCAAAATCAACTGAAAAATTAGTTAATTTAGTAAGTTAATTAGCTGATTTTAGTCAAACCAACTAAAAACCACCCAATCAGCTAACATTCAAACATCTCTTAAGTTTGCACAGACTTGAATTTATACAAAATGGTCAGTAAAACTCATAAAGAAATATAGGTTCAATGAAACTAATCCGAATTTGATCCGAAAAATGCTAAAGCGATTTATGGACTTATTTATACTCCTAAGTCCTATTTTTAACACGTGTTCAACCAAGAAAACATATAAAAATATTGGATCAATCCTTATTCAAAATTCCTATTTTTCAACAGTAAAAAAGTATAAAAGGCTCTAACTATTTTTTTTTTTTGAAAGGGGGCCTCTCACTTTAGACTAATAGCTTTTATATATGAAATCATAATACTTCATATAATAATTTTACTTATATTTATTACGATCATCATAAAATTTATGTAAAATAAGAATTTTGAACTCAAATGTTAAGTTCTCATTCCTCAATAAAAGGAAAAGTTGCACATATGTCATTTGGCATAGCATGACAACTTAATTAGCAATTAAGTCAAACTTCTTCCTTTTACATTCCACAATTTATGTATCAAAAAATAAAATGTATTACAATTAAGCATATCCATAATATATAAAACAAAAATAATACAATTGCATATGCACCATATAAAAGCATTAATATAGTTCGATCTTACTTATAGATTTCAACATTTTTAAAGAACTAAAAATGAGTCATGCATAGAAAACATAGTTTATGTTCCAAAATTCCACAATTCAACCAGAAAAATATCCCATCTAAATCTCATAACCATTCAAATAGTCATAACATAAAAAGGGAATTAAAGAAAATGTCATAAATTTT
Organism: Sindora glabra; assembly: GCA_020226215.1. Classification (NCBI taxonomy): domain Eukaryota; kingdom Viridiplantae; phylum Streptophyta; class Magnoliopsida; order Fabales; family Fabaceae; genus Sindora; species Sindora glabra. The sequence goes on from CM035227.1 coordinate 4,091,412, forward strand.
TAAAGAAGTGAAGAATATTTATATGAATGAAGTTGTATATTTTACCTTCGACATAATAATGAATGAAACTTTTATATTTCACACTTTCTTGTATCCTTATTGCCTACATGAAGTTGATTATCCAATGATGTGAACCCTTATTGGATCTATCCTAATTCAATTACAATTGAAGAAAAAGAACAATATTCTAGTCATGATTCAAAAAAAGAGGAAGAGATTAAAAGCAATAAAAGATAAAATTGACACAACAAAGATTGAATTCCTTTTGATAAATTTTCAAGTTCTTACAAAAATTTGGAAAAAAAATCCTTATAAGCAATCAAATTATAATAATGTCAAAAGTTAAAGTCTAATTTGGTATAAATAACAAGTCTTTTTATATAAATTTTTAAAACTTTAATTAAAAAATGGATTTAAATAACACCAAATAGGCTCAAATACCAAAATACCAAATAAATTCAAATTAAATATCCAAATGCTATATTAAAGTCTAAAATATCAAATAATAATAAAATGGGCTGAAGTGACACTAATTAGAATTATGGCTAATATAACATTGATGGGATGTTATCTCCTTGATGATAAGGTGGTGATGTAGACTATGGCTAATGTAGTAATGATGTAGCTCCACCTCGTTAATAATGTGGTAGTGATGTGGTGTCAAATTAGTAATGATATGACACAATTCAAATACTCTTAAACAATCTCTTCCTAACTCATTTCCTTGTGATTAACCCCTTCTTGAAATTTACATCACTTAGGCCTAATTAGCTAAAATGCATATTATAATTCTATTGTACTTTTCTAGTCTAGCTTTTTGAAGCATCCAAACTCTATCCATAATCTCTTAAAGTCCTTCCTTAATCTTCTTAACCTTAACTATTTTCATTAGACCTTCAAATATATGTAAAAGTACCTCTTTGCTTTTTGAATTCACATTATCCCCTCTTTCCTCAAAAAGATTTATCCTTAAATCTTCAAATCCTACATTGAAAAGAGATTAAAAAAGACACTAATTTTATAATCATTTGATAAATCTATTTATAAACATTTCCATTGATCTTCTCCAGCATTTGGAAAAGATCATCTCCTCTTAGATGTAATTTGCTTTTTCTTTGAGTTGGAAATCTTTCCTTCCTCATATAGATCAATACCCAATCCTTTAAATGAAATACAACCTTCTTCTGCCCTTTGTTAGCTTGTTTGGAATATTGTTTTATCTTTTTCTCAACGTTCAATTTAACTTGCTCATGTAACTTGCAAATCACATTTGCTTTACTCTTCCTATCTAAATTTAACTTATATTTTTCTTGATATTGAATTTAACTTGCTCATGTAACTTGCAAATCATATCTACTTTCCTCTTCCTATTTAAACTCAACTTCTCATCAATAGATAAATGCATCAAATCTAAAAAATTTAAATAATTAAACCCATAAATAATTTTGAAAGGGGAAAAGTTAATGGCAGTATGAACACTTCTATTATATATAAACTAAACATGAGACAAGTACTCTTCCAACTCTTTAATTTTTTTTTGAACTAAGAAATGTAATAAACTACCTAGTGTTCAATTCATTACCTCAATTTATTCATCAATTTGAAGATGACAAGTTATTGAAAAGAATAACTTTATCCTTAATTTAGCCCACAAGACTTTCCAAAAGTAGCTTAAGAACTTAGTATATCTATCTGATACAATACTCCTTGGCACTCTATGCAATCTCATAACTTCCTTAAAGAAAAGATTGACCATGTTCATTGCATCATTTGTCTTGTAACAAGGTATAAAATAAGTTATCTTAAAAAATCTATCAATAATAACAAACATAGAATCCTTTCCAATCTTCATCCTTGGTAAACTTAGCATAAAATTTATAGAAATATCAGTCCAAGGTTCAATAGGAATAGGAAGTTATAAAGACCATGAAGTAAAACTCTAGATTTAGACTCTTTACATGCAATACAATTAACATAATATTTTTTATATCATGTTTCATGCTAGGCCAAAAGAAATACTCATTTAATATATTTAAAATTTTTCTAATCCCAAAATGCTCTATAAAACCTCCATTTTAAGCTTCTTTCACAAGTAATTCCCTAAGAGATCCTCTAGGCACACACAATTTATTCTCTTTAAATAAGAAACCTTCATGCTTATAAAATTTCTCAAAGGATTTCATTTCACAAGCTTTAAAAATAGTGGCAAAATTAAGATTATTCCCTTCACAAATCTTTAATGTGTTCAAAATCCAATAACTTGAATTGTAAAATAGACATAAAAAGATACCTTTGTGATAATATATTGGCAATTACATTATCTTGACCTTACTTGTATAACATATAAGAATGTTTCAATAAATTCAATTCACCTTGCATGCCTTTTCTTTAGCTTTCCTTAGCTCCTCAAGTGTTTTAAGGACTTATAATTTGTGTAAATTATAAACTCTTTTAGCCACAAATAGTATTACTAACTCTCTAAAGCACAAACCAAAATATAAAGTTCTTTGTCATAGTAAGGATAATTAAGAGCCATTCCATTTAGCTTTCACTAAAGTAAGCAATAAACTTCTTTTCTTGTATTAAAATAGCTCCAATACCCATATCAAAGGCATCACATTCAATTTTAAATATTTTAGTAAAATTTGGAAGAGCTTGGGGTTGAACTCAATTTATCCTTCAATAAGTTAAATACACTTTTTTGCTTTTCTCTGCAATGAAATTCAACATTCTTTTTAACTAACTCATTCAAGGGGGCAGCTATAATACTAAAGTCCTTCACAAATATCCTATAAAAACTAGTTAACCCATGAAAACTTTTCACTTCACTTGCACTCTTAAAGGTAGGCCATTCCCTAATTGCTTTTATTTTTTCTTGATCCATCTCAATTCCTTTATTGCTAATAACATAACCCAAGAATACAATTTCTTTCAAACAAAATGAACATTTTCCCATGCTTGTATTCAATTTTTCATCTTTCAAAACTTGTAAAATAGATTTTAAATGTAAAACATGCTCATCTACACTCTTGCTATATATAAAGATGTCATCAAAATATGCAATCACAAATTTTGTAATGAAAAGGCACAAAACATAGTTCATCAACCTTATAAAGGTGCTTGGTGCATTAGACAAATTAAAGGCATTACAAGCCACTTATATAAGCTATTATTTGTTTTAAAACCAATTTTGCATTCATTTAGGGATAGGGTATCTATACTTTATAGTAATTTTATTGATTAGCCAGTAATCAATGCACATTCTTTAAGTTTCAACCTTTTTAGGCACCAACAAGAATGACACCACACATAGGCTTATGTTTTCCCTTATTTGTCCCTTTAACATGAGATCATTTACTTGCCTTTGAATTTCTTTTTCTTTTTTTAGGTTAGTCCTATATATAAGATGGTTTGGAATAAAAGCTCTTGGAATGAAGTCAATTTAGTAGTCAATTCCCTTCTCAAGTGATAACTCCTTTAAAGCCTTATTTGGGAATACATCTTCAAATTCCTACAAAAAAGATTTAATGGAATAAGGTAAAACAAGGTTATTTTAGTATTTACATTGGCTTCCTTGTACATGAGAAGGAATATTGATTTAGAAGCATAATAAGCACTCCTCAGACCACTTACCTTAGCAATTTCATGTTTTCTCTCTTTCTTTTCACTCACATTCTTACTTTTTCTATCTTTTTCATTTTACTCTACTTTTTTTCTTTATCTTTCCTCTTCTTTTGCATCATCATTTAATCTTCGTAAACTTCTTTTGGAGTTAAAAACCTAAAAGAGAACTTCTTTCTATCTTTAACAAATTTATATTTGTTGAGAACACTATTATAAGTAACTTATCTATCAAATTGCCATGATCTCTCAAACAAAAGAAGGTAACCCCGTATAGGAACCATATCACAAAGAATTTTATCATGGTACTTTCCAATAGAGAAATAAATTAACACTTGTTTATTCACTTTCAACTCTATATTTTTATTCAATCATTATAGGTTGTAAAAGGTAGAATGTTGTAAAGTACGCAAATTTAACTTTTCTACTAAGGTAGTGCTAGCTATATCAACACAATTATCACTATTGATGATAACTTAGTAAGCTTTTCCTTGGATGTTACACCTTATATGGAAAATATTTTCTTTTTTATCCTTACTCTCCCCCTTGATTTGTAGATTTAAGGCTCTCTTATTCACTAATGCACCTCCATTAAAAGGATTCTTATTATTCATATTATCTTTGTTGGATGAAGTAACTTATTCTTTTTTACTTTTAAAATCTTATTCCTCACTATTTTTTATTACCATAAGCTTTTTGTTTAGATAACTACTAACAATATGTCCTCTTCCCAAGCATTTGAAATACTTAATGTTAGATTGTTTTTAATTCTTTTTAACTTTGTTTTTGCCTTAGAAGCCTTATAAGACTTATCTTTTTGAAGAAAAATCAGATTTAAACTTGTTCTTTCTTTTTTTCCTTTTATCACTCTTTTTATCCTAAGACTTTCATGGAGAGCTTGATTATGAGTTATATTTGGCTAAGCTCTTTTTTTTTAGTTACTTCTCCACTTTCATAACCAAGTGTACTTTCTTTTAAAGTCACATAATATTGCAATTCTACCACATTACCAACGTATCTATTCAATCCATGAAAAAATTTAACCATAGTTGCTTCTTGAGTTTCCTCCATAATTGCTTTAGTCATAATAATTTCCATCTTATTGTGATAATTTTTAATATTCTTAGCCCATTGGATGAGACTTTGTATTTTTTGATGCAAATTCCTTTAGTAATAGCTAGCGATGAATCTTTTTTTATAATAAACTTCAAGTCTTCTTAAGTTTTAATAGGTCTTTCAGGCTGTTTCCTAACATCTATCATTAATTTATCTCACCAAGTAATGGCATAATCACAGAATTTTGTAATAGTAAGCTTCATTTTCTTTATTTTTAAATAAATATGGCAATTAAAAATTAATTCTTTCCTTTTTTCCATTCCAAGTAAGCTTTCAAATTATTTCTTCCTTTAAATAATAGGATTTTCATCTTAATGTTGTTAAGATTGGTTTCCACTCCTACTCTTTGCCTATCTCTTTCTCTTCTGGCATGGCTCATTTTACCATTTATTTTCTCCCCTTTATTTGATCCATTTAATCTCTGACTTCTTCCTTCAATATTTTTAACTCCTTCATCTCACACACGCATTTCATTTTGTCTTCTCTCTCTTTCTATCCCTCTAATCCTTTCATCCATGCTGGCAATTTACATATTCAATCTTTCAAAGCATTAAAACATAACTCTTATAGTGAAATCTAAATTCCTAGGCTAGTAAGTATAATTATCACTTCCTCTTAACATCTTTAATGTTCAAACTTGTAAGAAAAGTTAAATAAAAAGAAAGGTCCTCACAAAAGCATACTTCTCACTTGATTTAGCAATATTCATACTTATATTTGTACTCTAATTTAGGCTTTTATCCTTAAATGAGCTCACATACTCTTACCTTTTTTCACTCTTTTCTTTTTCTCTCTTCTAATTTTTTTGGAACTAAATGACGTAACTAGTAAAAATCTAACAATTGTGCTTATCATTATCTTTAATTGAATGATAACACAAGATGACAACATAACAACATCATAGCAACTTAGAATTAATTCAATTGGACTCCAAAAAAAGATTAAAAAATAAACATTTAAAGACATAAAATAGTGGAAAGGAATAATATTAAGTAATAAAAGGTGCTAATTTAAGAATTTAAATAATTAAAAGAGATAGTGAACAATTAAAAGAGTGATTAGAGTATATTAAGAACTAACAATAACTAAAAGTAAACACCTTTCTTCTTTTAATTTTATTTTACTTTGTTTTCAACAATTTAGCACTTCTAATCCTTTTAACTTTTTAGCCTTCTTTTGTTCTTGTTTACTTTTGAATTTTTTTCACTTTTACATATTTTCAATTACATTTTATTTTTTAGCCTTTGTTGTAAGTTGCTTTTTGATTCACTTACTTAACTTTTTTCCTTTATTTCTTGTTATCTTTCTTCTTTTTTTATTTTGTTCTTTACTTCCACACAATAATTCAACACTTTTTTTAAATTAAATTTTAATAATAGTTCAACATTTATTATACTACTTATAAGAGTATTTCACATAATCCAAACTTGATATTTTTTACTTTACTTTAATCAATTACTATATTCAATTATGGCACTTTGTTATTGTGCTATTAGTATATAGTAATTAGTTATTGCAACTGAACCTTTTCACTTTGAACTTTTAATAAATATGTTCAATACACTTTTCATTTACTAGACCAACATTGATATTTGAATCAAATTTTGAGCTAAACAACATAAAACAACATACCAAAAAAAGAAGAAGAAAGTGATCGAGTATTAAAACAAATTTAGACTTACAATTGATTTAGATAATTTATCAAACACATAAAGAGAAAAACTGAAGAAATATTCAGATTTGACATAAAGATAAATCAAAACACATAATTTAACTTAAGTTAAATTAGAAATGAAATAGATACAAAAATAAAATCAAAACAAGGTAGAAATGAAGAATTATGATATGAATAAATGAATACTAGTATGAACAATAACTAGAAAATTAAAAAAAAATTAAGCATGAATTTAGGAACCTTACTCTGAATACCAAATAATGTGAACTTTTATTGGATCTATCCTAATCCATCTACAATCGAAGAAAAAGAAAAATATTCTTACCATACTTCAAAAGAGAGGAAAAGATTGGAAGTAATAAAAGATGAAATTAATGCCGCAAAGGTTGGATCTCCTTTGATAAGTTTTCAAGTTCTTATAAAAACTTAAAGAGAAAATCCTTTTAAACAATTAGATTATAATAATGTCAAAAGTCAAAGTTTAATTTGATATAAGAAATAAGCTTCCTTATATAGCTCTTCAAAACCTTAATTGAAAATTTGACTCAAATGATACTAACTAAGCCCAAAATGCTAAAAAATGATTTAACATAAAATAAATATAAATTAAAGGCTCAAATGTTATATCAAAGTCTAAAACACTTAATAATAGTAAAATAGGCTAAAATAACACCAATTAGGACTATAGTTAATATGACATTGATATGATGTTATTTCTTTGATTAAGGCTGGGCAAAATGTTTTCATCCAAAGCAAACTGATTGTCAGAATTTAAAACATGTTAGTAAAAAATAGGTAGGCTATCATGTTCGAATGATGTTAACTTGCAAAGGAGAAGTTTTATCAAATGTCAAACAAAGACAGGTTAAGTAAATGTTAACCAAATTAAATCAAGATCCAACTGAGTTGTTATTGAGATAGGGCCACCACATATATTATTACTTTACATATAAGCCCACATTTTTTTGGGCTTACCTCTATGCATAGTCTATCCAATGAAACCAGTTAGAAAAATTCTATGGTCAAAGTTAAAACACATTAGATTAATATAGGCTAAGCTTATTTCAATCTTTGTAATCAAAGTCCAACTTAAGAGGAGAATAACAGAAATACCAATCTTATGAATGATAAGTTTTTTTTTTTTAAGAAAAAAAGTCTAAACCCCTCATACCTAGTCATTTCTGCTCTCCAAGACCTAGTCTCTTTGTTCTTAAACTGCCCTTCTAGTCCAGCAAGAACCACAATAACCTTCGATGGCATCATTTTGGCGCTAGTTTAATCTAAGGAAGGTGAAAGGATAACTTTATCTTTTTTAGTCTTTTGATAGTATTTCTAGAAAGAGAGACAAGGAAATTACTTACAATATAGATTTTGCAGATCAAGCATGGCCTCTGACAAGAAATATGAAATCTTCATTTATATCATCAAGCTTGCTAAATAAGCCAAGCATTACAAAGGTCTACACTTATATTTTTCCTTATTTGTCTTTAATTTGATCTATTTTTATTTCTTCTTAAACTCCATTTTGAATCTTAATTATAGTAAGATTTTCATTTTTATTGTTCCTTTTTTAGTTTTAATGTGATGATAATTGGCTTTGCTAGGCTTAATGTTTTATATAGTTGTCCATTTTATCGCTTTGTCGATGCTTTTCTCTTCTAGCTAATCTACATTGAAATTCTTTTCAATTTTATTTGCTTAGACTTCTTGTTTCTATGGAAGGAAATTTGATATCATTGATAATCAAACCAATTCGACTAAAATCATTTTTTGTAGTTAAGATTGATTCTAGTTACAATATCAATTGATTTCACTTGTTAGAATACCGATTGATTTCGCTTGAAAATTTTTGTTTTATAATTTGTATTGATCGATGGATTGAGGTGTGGAAACTTGATCCAGTTCTCTCGATGCCTAACCCTATCCTTTATGATGTGGCAGTGATGTGGATTATGATTGATGTGACATTGATGTGGTTCTACCTCCTTGATGATGTGGTGGTAATATGGTGCTAACTTAATGATAATGTGGCACAATTCAAATGCTCTTGAATAATCTCCTCCAAGCTCACTTCTTTGTGATTGACCTTTTATTGGAATTCACATCACTTAAGCCTAATTAGCTAAAATACACATTATAATTTTATCGTGCTTTTCTAATCTAGCTTTTTAAAGTATCCAAACTCTCTTTATAAGCTCTTAGAATCCTTATTTGATCTTTTTAACCTTAGTTCTTGTTATTGGACCCTCTAATAAATATAAAAATGCCTAATTATTTTTGGAATTCATATTATCAAAAAACTTTGCAATTAACTTCGCAAGTCAATTCCATCGTTTGAAAACTTGCATAACAATAACTTAGTTTCTAATCACAACCGATAACAATTCAAAGCTAAATAAAATCCAAAAGCCTCTTTAATAAAATTATAAAATAGATTATACTTTATTTGAACATGGGAAAAACAATATAGAGGACACAAATTATTAGTTTTTGTTATGATATTATATGTAAAATTCCCAAAAGAAAAAGTATTTTAGTTATTAGTAGTTAGTGGTTAAGTATATTATGTATAAAAAAATATATAGCCTAAATCTACATAAATTACACTCTTATTTTAACAAAGAAAACAAAACAACATAACAAGTTATATAAAACAATTTATATCATAAAAAAGTATTAAAAATAAAACTAAAAAAATATGTAAGTAAAATACATTGTCCTCCCTTACAATTTTTCTTAATTACACAGACTTCCCCTTTAATTTAAAAACCTACATATTAGTGCAATTATCGGAAAAACATTAGAAATATTATAAATTTGATTCCTTTATTCTATTAATTAGAATTCTCTTAAATAAATAATTAAGAAAGGTCTATTTTACCCTTTCTTTTAGATGCATATTAGAAAGTTCTTTTCAATCTCCAACCACAATTGCTTAGTTCATTTATTGGCTTTCAATCCCTTATATATATATATATATATCCTGCTCAGTTATTTTCATCTTGATAACCATGGGAAGGATGCAAATTTGAAAACTAAAACCCCAAGCACATAAATGAGGAAGCTAATATTGTGTCATTGGTTTCATTTTATTTGATTGGAAACTTTGATTGTAGTTTCATCGAAATGCCTATTTGGGTGAATAAAGTTTTAGAGAAACAACCATAGCAAAGAAAATAAAAAATGGACATTAAAATTGTAAAGTTTTTATTCTTTTATCTCACATTCATTCTATCCCTTATCAAAATTTTATCTTAAAGCATAAAAAAATTGTTTTGTTCTTTCAAATTAAATTGCAATTTTAAGCAAAAAAAATGGAGAGTGGAAAATGACTTTTCACATATAAAATGAATTTAACTATGGTTGGGGCTACGAAAAAGGTGTCGATCTACTTTTTATATTTGTAATTATATAACTGAATTTTTTTTTACTAGTTATTAGTAATTCTAATGGATGGATTGATGATACCAATATAGAGAAGAAGAAGAAGAAGAAGAAGAAGAAGAAGAAGGGGAAGGAAAATATTATTCTTGATTTATTTATTTATTTATTAGTAAATTTATTTTATGAAAAATTTTTCTTTTTAAATAGGCTAATTAGTATGCAATAAGATTAATGGATCTAGGCTTTCATGGTTAATTTTTCAAATAGTATTATTTAAAATTTTATTTCTTTAATATTTGTTTTTGGCTAAGTTTATATTTTGGTAGAATTTTTCAACAAAATCATTAAATACATTTTTAGTGAAATCAAAATATTAATTTTTGCTCAGTTATCTTATCTAGATAAATGCATTACTAGATTTGAGATATACATTTTATTTAAATTTATTTTTAATTTTTATATTCATTTTCAAGATAATTACATAAAATGGTTATAAATATTCTTATGGTAGCTAACTTATAAAAAGGATTAAATAAAATATTAATTAAAATATATAAAATATAAAAATAATATTAGCTAAAAAATTAATTTTAATCAAAATATTATTTTTTATAAATTATTTTCAATAATATTCTTTTAATTAAAATTAATATTTGATATACACATCATATTTTGGATTGTGAGATATTATGAAATATATTGACATACATTATATTTTATTTTCAAAGAAAAATTTGCCTTTTAATGGTTAAAAAATAAATTACAAAAATTTAAAATAAAATAAAATAATATTAATTTGAAACATAAAAAATAAATATGAGAAATAAAATAATAAAAAATAAAAATAAACTTATGAAAGGTTATACACATTTATTATTTATATTAGAAATAGATAATATTTATTATAATATTAATAAAAAATAAGAGGCATGGAAAAAGAATGAGTGAAATAATTTTGTAAAGGAATAAATTTGTAAGAAATTAAATTTGACAAAAGAATTACATTTAAAAAAATATAAAAATGGATTAAAGAAGAAGAAATTAAGAAACACTGCATTGTTCATTTTTTCTTTTTAACATTTTGTGGCGGGGTATTTTTAGGATATCAAGGTGAAAAGTAATGAAAATAGTTGATAAAACAATATTAAGTAACAATAATTAAAAAAAGATTTATGTATAGTATTTTTTTTAATTTTAAGGAAGGTTGGTATAAGTTTTCAAACTAGAAGGGAGGCCTACATAATTAAGGTAGACTACAAGGGATAGTATATTTTACTCAAAGCAAATACATCTATCTTAGAAATAGAAACCATAAATATGACACATATAAAGAAATAGTTATAGAATCTATACATAGTATACAAAAGCATCCAAACAAACAAAGTAAGGAACAAAGTTATTTTAAGAAAAAATATGAGAAAAAAATTTCATTATAAGGTAAATAATCTACAATGTTCAAATAATCATGCAACAAAAAAAAAGTTATCAATTAAGTGAAAGCACAAATTTTTTTTATCTAATTAAAAGGAAATAATGTTCAAACTTTCATTATACATTTTCAGATATCCATTAAATAAATTTTTAAATCCATGGGAGCCTTCTAATAAAACCTTGGTTAAAGTAAATGTCCAAAAACACTAATCCATCTTTGAAATTCTAGAAAAAACTATCTAGTTAAACCAAAATTATTCTTTCCAATATTTTGGCTTAGAAATTTCAAGGAATCCAAAAAATTATTGTGACTCCTTCTACTTTAAATAGTAGATATCAATATTAAGCCAATGCAAACATTAGCATAAATAAACAAGAACAATTCCTAGATATTTTTCAAGTACAATTCCTAAATGGAATGCATTTAGAAAACACAATCAAATCTAACCCATATTATCGTATCAAAACATACAAACCATGAAATAAAAATAAAATTAGAAGTTTTTAATTTTTTAATATGCAACATTATTACGTGACAAAATATAGTAGAAACACAAAGTAACAAAATTATCCTTATTTCTAAGCAATTAATTATAAACACATAACATTCAACTTTAGGTGAAGAATTGTAAAAAATAAAAAAAAATTGATAAAGATAATCCATAAAATGGATGATGAGAAACTTATATAAAAGTCTATAACAATTCCATTTTTTTGACCTCTTCCAAGACTCTATTTTATGCTAATAGTTTATAAATTAGTTAATAATCGATAAATTAGTTAGTAATTAATAATTGATAGTTGATAATTTAACTAAGTGTATAAGAAGTATTCACAAAATTAATTATTAAATTAGTTAAAAATATAAAATAACATAAAAGAATACATTAATTTAAATATATAAATTAAATCTATTCATATTTATTTAAAGATCAAATCATATTAATGTAATCAAGATGTTCAATTAAAAAATTAATTATCTAAAATTTAATTAATTATAATTCATGACCTTAGATAATTTTAATTTAATTATTATTTATAATAAAAATATAATTATTTAAATATAATTAATCATTTTTATGACATTACATTTTTTATATACGTATTTTTATATATTTATAGTTTAAAATAAGGAAAAACTTAACTAAAATAAAATAAATTATTTTTTACAATATCATATATTTATTTTCTTTCTTTCTTATTTATTTTTATTTAATTATTTATACTAAACTTTTGATTTTATATTGATTTACTTGTTTACTTAATTTTTATTTAATTATTATTTAGAATAAGAACATAATTATTTATAAAAGGCATGAGTCTTAAATTAAAAAAAAGAATAAAAATAAATTTAAAAAATTATTTAACTTATAAATTATAAATTACTTAAAGTAACTTATTAAATTAAAATTTATTTCTTGTGATAAGTTAATGTGTAAAATAACATTAGGGATTAACTTATAATTTACTGATTATATCAATAAATTTTAAGTTTACTTATTTATTATGTAAAATGGAACCTAAATTTTTGACATTTTTATACTTTAAATGCAACTCTTTTCCATTGGTCTCTACATTAGAGAAGACATAACTAAGATAAGCTCCAAAGGTAAAAATATTGAGCGACTATAGTAGTAAAATGCACAAATTGGGATGAAGAGAACATAATAACTTCATATTTCATATTAAAGAAAAATATTAGAAAAGTTAAGGATGATGAAAACTTACCTCTAGGTGATTTTTAACTAACTTCAACTAGAATAGGTGATCCTTAAAATAAAGTAAGTAAGTAGCTCATTAAAATAGCACCTTGATTCAAGCAACAAATCTTTTTGAACCTTAGCAAGTAGAATGCAATAAGAAATAAGGAACACAGAGCAACCAAAGATAGAATAAAAATAGAATTGAAAAAAATAAAATTAATTTTAGGATTTTTAGTTAGATTAGGGTTCGCCTAAACTACGATTTGTGCAAATTAGCCCATGATAAAAATAAAACTCTATTTTGTTTGGTTTGATTCTTGTAGATTTGCATATTAGTTTAGACCAATGTACACTTTCTAGTTTATTTTATGCCTCTATTTAATGCTTTAAATTTAGATCCAAAAAAATTGAAATAAGGAATTACTATAAATTAGAAGTATAGTTAGATTTAACAGAATAACTAATTTTTTTAAATAAAAATGATAAGAAAAGGAAGTTTTCTAATTCAATCAGTATAACATCAATTAAGAAAAAATTTAATTTATCTATGTGTGGTCTTATCTTTTTTTATTTAGTTCATTTGTGATTTTAAGTGTTACAACTTATTTACCTATACTTTTAATCATTAACATATTACCTATTTAATATACTTTTTAGCCAAAAATTAATAGAAAACATACATATATTGCATATAATTTTTAATTTTTAAAATTTGACTCAATTGCTACCCACTTAAAATTAATTTACTCTAAAAAAATTTTTTTGACACCTTATATTCAGTAATCATAAACTAAATTGCCAAAGATAAGTCTCAATAGAATTAGAATTTTTTGAGATAATTTAGTTTTAAATGAATGTCAAATTGAATTAAAATTTAGGAAAGTAAAAATCACATACAATGCTTATAATTTTTTTATTAAGTTTTAAATGAAAATAATTTGAGTGAGTAAAATATTAATGATTAAATATACACGTCAATAAATTATAGTATTTAAAAGTATAGGTAAATTAAATAAAAATTAATAAAATTATGAATTATTAAAATATAAATTTTTTGAAAAAATTAATTTATTGAAATGAGCAAGAAACATGGACTACTTATACGTAGAATGCAAGTCATAGAATAAAGTTATTTACATGCTCTTGTAATGAGCAATGTCTATTAAATGTGAGTCTTGTTTCTCGACTATGGTGTTACTAGTAATATATGCTTATGGTGCACACAAAGTTATCTTTTCACAAGCCATGATTACGTCGATTGAAAGGATTTAATAAATAGTTCAATGGTACATGATATAATCTTAAAAATTTTATTTATCATAATATTTAAATTTTAAAATTATAATTTTATGTAAGAACCATGTAAGATGTCCTATTATAACCATACGATTGAATGGTTTTGATTTATTGATTTGCATAGTATTACACAAATTGAATAAAATCTAGTTCATTGATACATTGTGAGGTGGTGCGTCTTATTTCCTTTAAATTAGTGGTGGGGATCAAATTGGTTAGACTAGCTTATGCAAGCTAGTTGTTGAATAAGTTAGTCTAAACCTATTCATTTTTTTCATGAAATTTCAATATGAAAACAGTCCTATTCTTGTCAACCAAGGTTAATCCATAAGCTTTTTTTAAATTTTATTTTTAAATAATAAAAAATTAAAATCATTCAAAAGTATCACATGTTTATTCATAAATTAGTTATAATACATTTTAAATACTAATAAAAATATTATATAAAAATAAGTTATGAAATACCTATAAAATAAAAATATTATTTGTAGATTATTCATAATATAATCTTACATAATTAAAAATAGAAAATAGGAGTGTAATTTATATGGATTGAAAATAAAAAGTTAGAAATATATAAAAAAATTATAGATCTGGTCCATCTGCAAACTAGCCTATGTGAACTGTAAACTTTTGTGGGTTAGGTTGATTATAGCCTATGACTTTTAAAACCTTCAAAATGGAAGTTTGAGTTTTTCGAAACCTACGAATTTTGGCTCATTTCAACAACTTTACCTTAAATGAATTGTAAAAGAAAAATAGTGCTTTCAATAGTTTATTTAAATTTTCAAAATATTTTAAACTTAAAGCAAGTGGCCCAATAAAGTTGTGAAAGATGAACAAGGTGGTAGGTACAGTAATTAATTGAAATTTAAAAGTTACTCCATAATTTTATGAAATTGTAAACAAACTCCCATTATGGAATAATTTTGTTTAAAGCAGTGGATGTCATGTGAAATCAAGTTTGCTTATGTATGATGAGTTTTCTAGTGATATGGTGTTGAAGGGTTAAGTTAGCTATAAAGAGAAGAGGTGGCTGGGAATAGAGTTTTGATTTGTCTAAGGTTAGCTTAAAAGAAGTGATATTGAGTGGTGAAGGCTCTAATACATTCAATTATAATTGACAGATAATGGTGTAAGCGAGATTAACAAACTTACTTAGCGGTGTACTTAAGATTAATGTAGAAATTGACAACAAATGGCAAGTACTATCTCCTTCTGTTGTTAATGTTATGTTGATTAAGGCTTCTACAATTTATAATTGTTCAATGGGATGATTAAGGGTTGCATATTATAAGTGGCATACATTTGAATACAATTTTCTTAGATATCTACTTGCAATAAGACATGAGGTGACAAATAGTTTAATAATCGTGTTTCATCTTTGAAGAAAGTAAGCTTTTGAAAAATTTTCCCTTGAAGCTCAATGATAAGCAAAGGATAAATATTAGCCATTGAAATTTGTAAGAGAACTTAAGGGATTGAGAAAGGATAGACTTTGCAAAAGTTGTAAAATTGACACTAGCATTAAAGGAAACACAATTTTTTGAGGCATTGCATTCATAAGAATAAAGTGCAAGTCATTTATTAATTTAAATCTAATTTTAAATGGAATGACCAATAAAGCTAGCTTGTTGAAAAGAAGCAATGATTCTCCTTTGTTTGCCATTAATGTTGAATTCAGGAGCTTGTAGTTATATCATTGATCTTCTATCATGTTTTTGCTAGAAATATAAAATTATACTAAGAAATATACCCATTATATGTTAGAAATAAAAATCCTAACATTGTTGCCTTACCTTGTTTTGTAAAGTTAGAATGTAATTTGCTAATCTTATTATTGAATTGTATTATGATATGAAAGAATCCACGTGATATAATATAAAAGATTATGATGTAATAGTTAGTAGTTTTAATTTTTTTTCAATAACGTTGTAATTAAAGATTCTATCTTTAAAAGAGCTTATCCTCACAAACTATTTGGAACATTTAAATTGAGGAGAAACCGCACTTCCTAATCAACATTTAATTTTTATTTTGTGAAGCGTAATGAATGACTTATAATAAAAATAAATTATACAAGTATTCCTTCCTAAAAAACTATCCCCAAATCATTCCCATCTTCCTTCCAAAATTATGCGTTAACTAAAATCATTTTCACACCCCTTAAATTACTTACATATTAAATTCAATATTCGTAACGTTTACATGCCTACCACTAAGAAAATCTACTAAATATAAGGGGCCCTAATCATTATATGATTAGATGTAATAACTATAATTACAATAATTAAAGAGGATCCACACTGTCTAAACGTATAATGACATGCCAAAAAAAAATTACGTCAAATTCATATAGAATTCCACAAGTCATGCATAATGTTGTGCTTGGATAAACCCTTATATATATTCGTATCTGTGTGAATATTGGGCGACATACTTATTGACTAAACTTCAAAATGTCAGCCCAGATCTAATTACTTTCAAAGTGAGGTAACGAGCCTTCCACTCACTTATTCATTATCCAATACATAGAAAGCCCAAAAGCACGCAACTCCCTTACACATCACTTGCCCGGCCCAGGGATGTAAGATCCTTGCGGCTGCTCATCACATATTTCATGCCGTCCAACGGGAATTGCCAACGTGGATCCGTTGAGCAAGCAAGGACACAGCAGTATGGGCCAAAACAGCTAATAATAAAATTTAGCATGCATTTTATTCATTAATCAAGAAGGTAAGGAATATTCCCTCCAAATCAACAGATGATATTACTTTGCTTCAATTTAGACGTTCCAAAATAAAACACATCACCCAAAATTTCAAAATTCCTCCTTCCACTTGCGCTCTCATAAACTCCACTAATAAAAATATGAATTATGATGATTTCAGAATAGTAAGATAAATTATTCTTTATTGATAGACTGAATTCAAAATTGATCGGTTAAGAGTAATTAATATATTATAATCAGTTCAAAATAAAAAAAATTATAAATTTTAAATAATCGGTTAATTATAATTTAAAAATTTTAATTGTAATAAATTAATATTAATCGAAATTATATTAATTTGAATAGTTAAAAGTTCATATTTAAAGTTTTATTAATCGTTTTTATAATATTTGATTATTTCTTATTATAATTATATTAAAAAAATTATGATATTAACATATATTTATATATTAATTTTAACTATTAAATTAATTTATTTGAATATTTAAAAAAAATCTAAATTTTAAACCGATAGTAATCAAATTTAACAAACTAAAATCGAAGTTATTGGTTATACACGACTAAGATGATATAAACAAATAATTTTAATTAAAATAATATTTTTGGATTAAAAATAATCGATTAAAAAAATAATTTTAATTGCGGTTAACTCTCAGATGATCGCTTCTAAGAGATAGTATTGTTACAATACATTTTGGCTTCGAAGATATCGCTCCTCCAACATTTGGAATTAGAAGTAGGCAAAATATTATAAATCCATTTAAACCAATTAAATAGTTTTACATTTGATTGGTTTAAATTAGTTGATTATAATAAATAGTTAAATTTAAATAATTATTATTTACTTTCAATTTTTTTTGGTCAATTACGAATTTGAAAGTTTTCACTCACGTTAAATCATAACTAATTAAATTATTGTAAAGTTTAAGAATCAAGTTTATACAATACACTTTAAGGTTTTATGTTGTTACTTCAGAAGGAAGACAATATAAGGCGAGGAAGTGATGCTTCCATCTGAAATGCCATAATTCATAGCTTAAGAAGCGCAGAAAAAAGCAAAACTTAGTCACGAATTCCATGGTCTCAGGGTACTAATAGGTAGCATCAATTCCAGCTGTAAGACAAAACGCAATCATAACAACTCCAGGGGATATCAAAACCTATTCTTTCCACCATATCTCTGCTAATTTTTCTGTCCATATTTCCTCATTGTGTTTAATTCATCTCTTAACTATAACTATCTGCCCCCCCCCCCCCCCCCCCCCCCTTTTTTTTCTAAATCATGGCGGTTGTTACGGATCCCTTTGCGAAAGCACAACACATACAGTGGAGAAGACCCAGCAACCAATTCAGGCAACTCATTTCAGAAATAGATTCAAACACACCGCAAATTTCTTCCATAGTTCAATCCACACGCTGTAAATCCCCTATTTCCTCTCTCCTTCTTTCTACTTTTTCTGACACCACAAATGAAACCATACAGGGAAACTTCACCAACAGTGGCCATAGCAAGAAAAAGAAAAGTTTTTCCCCTGCATCTCTTAGAGCATTTGGATGCAATGCTCGCGCATCCCAGCAGGTGACGATTCCTGCTGTGATTCGGGCATCAGCGGATTGGCAAATTGAGACCAGAAAAAAGAAGAACAAGAGGAATTGTGCGGCAAACAATGACAGCAACAAGAACTTTCAAGATGTTTGGTGTGGCCCTGGAATTGGGTTGTCAGTGGCTGCTGCTCCCTCGGTTGACTGCGTTGTGGCCAGAAAGAATTTGAATGGAAGAGAGAAGATTGATGCTAAGAAGACAAGCCACGGAAAGGTGTTGTGATTTCTGCTCACTAATAATATTCTCCTTAATTAAAGGTTGTATTTTTATTGACGCTTCATCCCTACTTGATGTGTTATTATAAGATTTGAGTCCTTCCATAAATGCTGATTTTTTTCCCTTTAAATTATTATATATTTATAGTCTTTATTTACCAAAAAAAAAAAAAATCGTTTAGTCTTCCTTCTTAATTTGCATGACTGATTTTCTTCCTAAGGGTCCCTACCACCTGCTTTAATGTCATTTAAAATAAAACAAACCAAATATGAAATATTACAAGTGGGCCTGCAGTCACTGATATTTCCCTTTCTGATAACATAAAAAGCACTTGCCAATCCAATCCCTTCCTAATGCGTGATGCCTTGCTTTTCCTAGTTTGACAGACACAAAAATTATCTTGGTTATCACAGAGAAGAAAGGTCGTCTGATAGTTCATATGCTTATCTGGTGATCAGAGTGGGGGACACACCTGCTTTGTTGTGTATATTATTTCATATGCTTATCTGGTGATCAGAGTGGGGGACACTCCTGCTTTGTTGTGTATATTATTTTGTTATTGAGTTGTAGATAGAAGTGTGAATGGTAGTTGAAATTTGAGATTCATGTTTTATTTGCAATAACTTGGATTCAGTTACAAATTGTTTTTGGCTTGCATTGTTTTTACTTTGCTTAACGATGCTTCATGAATATAGCCAGGGTCCCTCGTGTTCTAGAAGAAGAACTGTAAGCCCTGAAACAATCACTTCTGTGGATGGTGATACTGATCCTGACAATTTTCTAACATGCTTGGGTTCAGAGTCAGTTGGAACTGCCGGCTACAATGCCCATGAAGACTTCTCTCAGGTTTGTTTATATGATCCATTGTTCTTCCATGTGTCCTTGTAGTGGACACTGATTTTCTTTCCTTTTTGCTAGTGATTTGACTTGAATTGAATGTATTGGCTAGTAATTGTAGAATTTGACTGATAATCTGTATGTTCCTAATTATAAGATAAGTGAGGACATCGGTGTACCTTACTCAAGTATGGATGCAACTCCATTATGATTTTGCAGTTACATATCTGTTGTTTGTTACAGAAATATTTTGACTATGAATATGATGGATGATGTTTGTTGTTTTAAGCTATGTTTGTTTTGTTGAAAACATCTTCCATAGGAAAATTTTATTTGATTGTATACAATTTGAGAGTTTTCATTCTATCCATATACCTATGATTAATAAAATAATGCATAGTATTATGATAGTGAGAGAAGATAACTTTATAATGTTCTCTGAAGTAAGGGATGATTTTCACAATACTCCTCAACATTGAGTAGATGGGATATTTTCTATAGTCTTGATACTTTATGATGAAAAATGCTGGTAAATGAGATTATTTTTATGAAAGATATTTTTCAATAAAACAAATGAAGGCAAGGGCAACATTTATCCTCCCTTTTAGTTTGTTTGTTTATTTTGGCTTTCTTCCTTTTCAATTGGACTGGTATGCATATTTGGAAGTATATGATTTAGGAATCTGTTTCTTATTTCTTGTGACATTTTGGAGTCACTTGTTGTGCGTTTTGAATATAACTACAAATTATCCTGCACTGCATTGAATTCCGTTTAGCTTTTGGATTTTGAAAATATTTCTCAATTATCAGTGTCATATTATTCA
Source organism: Sindora glabra (assembly GCA_020226215.1). Classification (NCBI taxonomy): domain Eukaryota; kingdom Viridiplantae; phylum Streptophyta; class Magnoliopsida; order Fabales; family Fabaceae; genus Sindora; species Sindora glabra. The sequence goes on from CM035227.1 coordinate 4,111,849, forward strand.
TGGACACATGAAGTGGTGGAAACTTGAAAGCATTTAGACCCTAAAGTCAAAAAAGTTCGATCGTCCCATGACATGAAGACCCATGACTTGTCTGCTGAAGTAATTTGTAATGCTGTTATTGCCTTCTGAGTATTCATGAGCTTATGTGCAATTTCTGACTATGTGAAGGTTATGATGCTCCAAAGAAGTTTGCTAGGGGGGGGGGGGGGGAAGATTAGACTCGCGTGACCAATTTAGGGACTTGAGACTTGATGTTGATGACATGTCATATGAAGTGAGGTCTTTCTCCCCTTTCATTCCATATTTTTTTTACCTTCTCTGTTATCATAATTTCTGGTTTCTCTGTGGCTAACAGGAACTGCTTGAGCTTGGTGAGAGAATTGGTCATGTGAACACTGGACTTAAACATGATGAGATAGGCTTCCACATCACGAAAATTTTACTTCCTCATTCAAATGACAAATCAGCATGCCAGGTTGACAAAAAATGCAGCATCTGTCAGGTGATTCTTCTAGAGTTTAGAGGCTTTTGTTTTTGTTTGCCTTGCCATTTACGTGCTTCAAATGCATTCGGCTAAGCTTTTGAATAAAATTTAATGTAATCAATCTTGGCTTGTGTGGACAGGAGGAATATGAACGAGATGATGAGCTGGGGATGCTACATTGTGAACATGACTACCATATAGAGTGTATAAGAAAATGGCTTGCACACAAGAACTTCTGCCCAGTCTGTAAGGTAGAAGTTGCCAAGCGTCACTGGGTGTCTCACGATGTATAGTTTTTTATATGCAATATAAATAAGAATTCATTCTTTGCTCTAAATCTTACAAAACAAGTGAGATCTAGTTCTGGATTTCACCTTTTTTTCTAAAAGAAAAATGTAGGATATTGGAAGTAGTTTTAGGGATGTGGGTTTGATTTTTCTTTATAGACACCGGACCACACCAGAAGCAAGTATCTTGTAGCATAAAAATCAGTTTACAAACGAAAGCACCGAACAATGCATCATCACAATGAAAGCAACAAAAGCCGCAAAAATAGGTCATCATTTGCTACCACTAAGATCAAGCATTTTGAATAGCATCCTTATCCCTCTGCAACAGTAAAGACAGATGAGCTATTTCATTGAACTTTCTAGGAACCCTGGCAAACAAAACCTATTGAATCCGAGCAGAAGTCAATAAAATGTCCCTTAAGATTGGTTCTATACTCCATTGAGAAGAATCAGAACTTTTGCAAGCTACAATCAGTTCTCTGTTTTTTGATTCAAAAATAATGTTTTAAAGGCTCAGAGACTGACTTAAAAATTAAGGCATCTTTTATAGCCATGCCTTCCGCCATGATAGAGGAGTCTGCTACTAACCCAGAGACAAGGTTGCCATTGCGGTCCCCAGTTACAACTGCCACTGCACCCAAATTATTCTTGGAACTAAAGGCAGCATCAATATTGGCTTTAAAAGCCCCAAATGGAGGAGGTTGCCGACCCTGAATATTGGAGAGAACTGTCTCTCCGCTAGAAAGCTGAAAGTCCACTTGAGGAGCTTTGGCTCTTTTTAGCACAACTAATGGAATATGCTTAATCTGATTAAAAACTAATTTGTAAAATTCGTATAACTTCGTAGGAAATGATTCTTCTTCCATGACACTACTTTGGAGAAAACACAATCCAATTACAGTCATGTTCCTGCAGCATTCATATAGCATTTGCTTCATCTTCTAAAATGCTGTTTTCTTTACAACATGTACACTGTATATGACAAATAACAATATAATTTTACCAAAAAATAAAAACTAAAGTTTCACATCAGATCATGTATGTACGAGGAAGAATCTCGACTAATAAAAGAATGAGTACCATCATTCAAATGAGAAAGGGGCTAAGCCATATCATGATGAATAAGAAATTCAGTAATACATGGATACAATTCTTCTGCTGCCTGCATTCAAAGAATAACAGAGAGAACAGTAAGATAATCTCAAATGGTCTCATAGTATACATGCTCTATGTAACAATTTCAATCTCAAGTCTCAACAAACATAATAATAAAACAATCATACCATACGTCCTCCCACTAAGTCATAATGAGCATAGTGTGGACCCCCAGGCTCCCCAAAAACCTTGAATTTTACCAATTTCTCTGGAATGCTCTTCACTGTTTCTGCCTCACATCAATGATCATTTGCATCATTAGCATGAAAACAATACTTGTTAGAAAAAAAAAAGGAATTAAATGGATTTTGTGCCAGCTTTGATACCATATACAGCTTCAGGGGGACAAATTAAATCTTGGTCACCAGCAAGCGCCAAGACAGGCACATTATTTTTAGGGAGATGTTCCTTGTACAAGAAAGATCCACTCCTGTCACGTAAACCACCCGTCTGGAAGGCTGTAGTTAACTGTAAGAGAAGCTTAGAAGGTACATTACCTGCCAAATTATGATCCAGTTGCCGATCACATAGAAATGCAAATTTAAAGAATGTTTTGCCAGAAAAGCGGAGAAAAGGATTGGTACTTACAGAAGTTGTTCAAAACAAGTTTTTCGAACAGCTTCTGATCCATCATATCTTTAGCTGAAATCTGAGAATTCAGCCAAGCCAAAACATACGGAGGACGATTTGCAAGAGGATAAGCAGTAGCAAGTAATGGCCTTACTGGAATAACCGGAATATTTAAGGCCTTTGTCGGCTCTGCCTGCAAACCAAGGAGTCAGTGTACCCAATTTTCTATCATATAAAGCTTAGACGGCTATCATTATAGTTGAAGTAAACAAGAATTCCCTGCAAGGCATCTCACTAGTGGGGGGAAAAATTAAATGCTTCAATCACTTACCAGTGGTAAAAGAAACTTGAGAGATGATCTTGAAGGTGTGTAGTCCAAAGATGATGCCAAAGTAACAACTGATGCCAACCCAGAATCCTTCTCCTCAAAACCTTACATAGAATGTTCTGCGTACGTCAAATTGAAATGGCAGTACAAAATGGAATAATATAGTAATGGACATATTTGTATCAGCAAAAGACTACCAAATTCACAGAAGTTGCCAAAATATATATATATATATATATATATATATATATATATATATATATATATATATATATAAAATAATAGTTCAGCAGGACTTACAACACCGTGAAAGCAATGCATATAACAAGATGCCCCCCATTGAGTGACCAATTGCAAGCATTTTCCCATCCTTTGGTTGCCACTGAGTCCTTATGTACTCCATCTAACGCGTAAAAAACAACTTGTTGAGAATCTTACTAATAATACTTTAAACTTGTTCACCAAGACTTGGTAGGACAATAATAAGATTAAGACAAAGAAGAAAATTGGAAACAAAGGAAAAAAAAAAAATGCAAGTGTAAAATTATTCTCAATCATCAAATCTAAAGGCATATATTATTGAAGGAATGTCACCTCACCGCAGCTGGTACATCCTCTTCCAAATAATGGTCGAAGTCCCAATCATACTTCACTATAAGATCAAGTTGTTTCTGAAATTCCTCCAAAGTGGCAGTAAAACGCTCTTGCAAGTCCAGAATCTGTGTTGGAAATAATAGCTGACCCTCGTCAATAAAGGTTTGAAGTCTAAGATTCAAGTGCTCCAGCTGACTGGCGATTGTAGTGTTTTGTTCCGCTTCCAACAAACCTGGAGAACATTAATATTGCTTAAGTGGTCATAGAATCAGCATACATACAAAAATTATGAGTTCCAAAAGTTTCTTCACAAACCTCCATTTAATAGATCTGATAGTTTCTCAGACAATTTTGTAAAAGTCACCATCAACTTTGTTGTCAACGGTAATTCATCGTACTTGGTCAAGATTTCTGGCCCTTTCCAATTCATGATTTCTGATTCAAAAGAGGAGACAAGGTTGCTGGCTGGCTGTGATCTTAGAGAAGTATCGCTGCTTTTACCTTCTACAAGCGCAGAATCTATCCCAGCCATAATCTTAGGATACTTGTTATCATCCAAATTAGCTCTATGTGTGCTTAAACCCGCCCCTCGAACTTCAAGAGTCCATGTATCAAATCCTTGGGCAGACATGTACCGTGCAAATGAAGACTGAAAATTACCATATGCCCGTGTTTATTATTAATTTATTTCCTATAGGCTAATATCGAAACTAAGCTATCGTCACAACATGGACATCATCATTGGCTATGTAATGCAGACAAGACAACCCAATAAAAACGACAACCATAGTGAAAGAATAGAGAAGTTTTGATCTTTAATGAAAAACATACTCACTTCAGCGGAGAGGTCATACCCAATAGCATTGGTTGCAACCCCTGATAACAGCAAAAGTGGGTGATTCCTTGACGGCGCCTGTAAAATAAACAAAGATCGCTGACGCAGGCTCTAACCCCACAAACAAAAGTTCCCAAAAAAAAAAAAAAACATTTTTTCCTCGGAGAAATAAGGTAAAATGATGTTATTTTCGATGGAAACGATGAAATTCAAATGATCTCATGGTAATCCATCATTGCATGATGAATGAATACAACCTGCAATCTCAAAACAAAGAAGACAAGATGAAAGCTGAGATCTTCGAATAGAGAACCTTTGGGGAAGGCAAATAGCGCCAAAGAGCAAGGTTCCAATCAGAGTTGGAAACGGGGACATAGTGAAGCTCGTCGGCAGTGCATATTGAATGCCGGTTATCGTTCTTTCTCTCCAAAAGTACACCTCGAAACGCCACAGACCTCGCCGCCAATGGCGTTTGTACCCGCCGGCGATTTGATTGTAAAAAGGTCCGATTCTTGAATTTTGGATCGGGTGGGACAGGGTCGTTATAACGGAATGCAGCGCCAATCCGGTTAACCAGCATGGTTCCGTGTTGGGTCAAACAAGGTGACGTTTGGTAAATGTGTCTGAGTGGTTTGTCTTCCACGTTATTCTGATGAAGAAGCCAACGGTCGCCAAAGACTCTTGGTTGGAGATGGCCCCGCTGTTCGTCTTGTGATCAGGAAGATTTTCTCCACGTGTCTATGAGTGTGCGTATTTTGTTTGAACATCAATGTTCAAATCCTCGTAGTCGTAACCCACCATGACCACCAATTATTCTGATTTTTTTAATCATTTTTTAAGATAAAAATATAGTTTTTATTTTAAAATTTATTATTTTTTATATTCATAATTTTAAATAATATAAAATTTTATATTTATCTTTTACCAAAATTCACCCTATCCATTCTTGTAGAAGATAAGAGGATCCCCGTGCGGATTTCACTCCAATTTGCCTGTAAAAAGTAAAAAAGCTTTCTCCTTTCAGCGGTTAGGCATCCAATATTTTGAACCATGTGTATGTTGAGTATTGAGTGTCTCCTCCCTCTATTCTGTATTACTTAAGAAGTTGTCATCTAGATAATGTTTAGATTAGAATTTATCGAAATAAAATTATAAATAAAGTATAATATTTATATTTGCCTACTAAGATATTTTCTTCAATTTTAAGTGGTTAAATTTTGTTTTTCCAATTTTGGAATATTAAAATCATCAATCAGCTTAATTAACCATTTGGTTAATCATATAAAATTTTTAATGAATTTTTAAATAAAAATTATAATATTATTATATGTCAGTTTCTTTTATTATTTTTTTGCATAATTTTTGTACCATATAATTAATAATAATTAAATTAAATATATAAATCTTTAATTAGATACTTGAACATAAATAATGAAATTATGTGTAAAAATTTGATAAAATAATCAATTAAATTAATAATAAATTTTAATTTTAAATTATGTATAATTCAAGGATGTAATTTAAAATTTTTTAAAATTAAAGAAAATAAAATGTCATCATTAAAAGTTAATTAGAATATTTTATATTTTTTTCCTAAAATTATTAACCTTGTTAAAATTAGTGTTTCAATTATTCCATTTGGTCCTTCAGCCACCAGGGGAGATTAAAGTCGCACTGTATTTGGATGCGTATTACTTTAGGGAGGGCACACGCCTCGCACCAAAAATGTTATTTTGATAAATTACATTCATGTTTAATATAATTATACCTATGTCTTTTTTTTTTAAAAAATACACACTAATCTTTATTTTCACACACACTTTCCTTCTTTTTGTTCATTTTTTTATATATACTAACCTTTAATACTTTTTGTTAGAAAAAAAGGAGAAATGAGTGTATAATTTTAAAAATAAAAAAATGTATGAATATAATTAAATTCAACATCAAATAAAATAAATATAATTTTTCTATACCATTTTTGTGGAGTTAATATGTTGTATGTTGCCACCTGTCGAAGCTATCCTTGTAGACAAAAAAAACTTATCGAGTATTTTCAATTAATATCATACATTGTTAGTCATGTTTACACTTGACTCGAATTACTAGATTACCTCGATTTAATAATAATTTTTTATTTATGATTCATTTGCATTAAATTTAAATAGAAAATTTAATTCGTTTACTAATTTAAATTGAATACAGTATGTATGTATATAATTTTTTGAAGAAAATATCAGCAGCTTAATCTTTTTTTATTAAGTGTTAATGTTAGTAGGCTTATTGGTTTATTTTCAACTTTTGAGAGTGTTGGTGTAATTCTAGCTTAATTCTTAAACAATATATAGTTGAAGTTTTTGCTTTTGCTGAAAAATTGAATTTCATACTATATTGATTAAATTTATCAACAAATCAAGCTTAAATCAATTATGAAATTCATTTACAGCTTGATGAAATTTTTTTTATCATTATTGAATGAGTCAAGCTAAGTATCAAGCTTTACTATTCCAAGTTGAGTCTAGTATGAGTTAATTAAGTTTCCTATAAAAATTCAAGCTCCAATTCTTATCATTTTTTGTTGAACTATATTTAATTAGGTCAAAACTCAACTCCATTTCATCTTTTACCTTATTTAATAAATAAAGGCCAATGGTTGAGTTTTGTAATTTTCAATAACTTAGAAATTGATAAAATTGTTGAGACTCCAATGGCCATGATTGGTGTGAAATCACTAAACCTAATTCTAGTGTAATAAGGTTAACAATAATAAACATAATACATTAGAAGATAAAGAATTCAAGCATTGCGATTAAGTTGAGAATGAAAGTGGAAATCATGGATTCATTTCCATTTAATATGAAATATCCTAGGGTACACTTGGAGTCCTTCAAAAGATGAATTAAATAACTTATATACATATCTTATATAAAGAATAAGTTAGTTTAACTAAGTTTTAATTCAAATATTTCCTATAAGGATCCATGCTAATATAACCTTATGTCTTATTAACTATGATCATGGCCGTTTATTAATAAATCTATAAAGAACATGTGCTCACAAAATAATTAAAGTTTTCAAATTTGCTAATTGGTCTACAAAATAAAAGAGAGGTCTTTAAAAGGTAACCTATCTAATATGGTGGAGGTGGTGGTGGTGCTTTAACATGTTATTTGAAAAATAAAACAATGGAAAAATTAAACTCTATGCTCAAACATATTCATCAAATACCTATATAATAACCTTACATGTAAAATTTCATTAGCAACATATTCATGTGTAATTATACACACTTATTTGTGCCATTATCCAAATGTACACATTCATCCACATCATATTAGCATTATGCAATAAACATGATAAATAAAGAAAGAAAAAAATGTAAATCTTTTTGTGACTTTTGGTTAACTTTATACTTTTACAAGCTTATCTTTGTATATATATTGTATCATGGATTGGCAGCTCTGTCGGAGGGGTTGCCACGGACGGTGATCGGCAAGTCCTTTCGATTCTTCTCTCCTCTCTCTAAAAGCTCTATCTCTCTAAAAATTCTCTCCAATTGGTGACGATTAATATGACCAACTCTTCCAAATTCTGCCAAATTTAGCTGGAAAGCTCGAACCTTTACTCCAATGTTATTCTCCTATCCTCTAATAGTGCTCTGTTCTGGAGCAAAAACGGTACGTATAGTTGGATCTGGCAGTTGAGGCAGCCATGGAAGAAGAGAAAGGAGGCATAGTGCAGAGCTTGATTGACTTGGTGAGAGATAGCTTCGATCTCAAATTACTAATGTATAGTGAAAAGGCAGAATTTTAATTTAGCTAGAAGATTGAAGCTGTTAACTCCAATGTTTGAAGAGATTAAAGATAGCTTGAAATTATAAAAAATTTTAGGTTAATTCTGCAAAATCAACAAATTTCATCACCAGCCGGCTTATCCACATGTCCATACCTCATTGGACCACTTGTCCTGAGTTTTAAAACTCCTGAAAACACAAATACACTGTAGAAAGCACCCGAAAATCATTATACTATTTCCAAGTTCTTTTTTTTATCTTTAATGAAATAATTTATCCAATTAGTAATCTTAATTCTACGAGATATAATATTAATTATATTTTGTAATATGTATAAAACTTGAAAATTGATAGGTAAATAATAAAACTAATAACTTTTCCATATATATTGACTAAAATTAAAGACATATTATCGTCAGAGTATGAAAATAGATATTGCTATTGTAAACATCTTTAGATAGAAGTTATTAACTTTTACTATTTCAATTATAAAAAAATATTAATTTAATAATAAAATAATAAAAAATATTAAATCAACTTACTTCCACTAATATCTTAAATTAATGAACATATTTATCGTAAAGATGAAAAAATGTGAAATTGACTTCAATATTTAAAATTTATGTTCTTGTATTAAATTATTTAAATGTCTTTTACTTTCTATTTTTTCTCAATTAAAAAAGTGAAAATTATTAACTTACCTACCATGAGATTAGCAATTCATTAAAAATTTTCTTAATCTATCATAATTACTATTTGCTACTTGTCTGTTAAAATATGGACGGAACATTAAAACCATTTCCTAATCTTTGTATTTGGCCATATTCTGTCGCCGATGAGGTCACTATATAATATGCGCTGCACCTAACAATTCGAGCTTCTCGATCATCCACCGCACTGCGTACTCTAATGCGTTGACTGTAGTCTTCGCAGCAATATCAACAGAAGCAGAAGAGAAAGCATTAACTGGTTGCCTCAGCCCACCACTTTCCATGGAACATACTATTTCTATCTGCTGCAGTGCATTTCATTCAAAATTTGCTTCTGGCTTCCAGGCCTCTGCACTACGAAGCCATATTTGCATTAGAATTCAGAATATATGCGTGTCGCTCCAGAGTGGAATATGGATCTATCTTCGCTTTTCCATCTGATGTATGTTCTTTTAGTACTAACAATCTGCATCATGTTTAACACAGGTTTGTCAGGCCATCTCCCAAGCCCACCGCCTCCTCCCGCTCGTAGTCCGCCCATTCAACCAAAGGGTTGAAACTCGAAAACGATATTATGCTTTGGTTTGAAGGGCCATCAATCAAGAATATGAAGGGGAATTAACTTCTAACTCATCCAGTTGTATGTGAGTTTTCGACATAAGATGTCTCGAATAATTAAACAGATTACTAATTTACTATTGAACTTTTAGGGTGTAACAGTTTACTATTGTATCCAAAACATAGATACAAGTATTTTCATGATATAATTACATCCATCTGTGTGTGGCAATATAATCAAGTCCAGATTCAAAATATGTGATGGTTCTTTGTGAATCTGAAAGTAGAGCATGCTCCAACAGGGAAGCTGTTGTCGCAACGAACTCCATCTCCCTTCTTATTAATGTAACCTGGATAGTTCCCTCTGAAAAATGCTGCTTTCTCAACCAAACATAATCCCACGTTGATTGCAAGCTTCTCAATTTCCCACTTGCAAAATGGATGTGCCGTCTTGTGCGTCACATGAATCTCTCCCTTTTCTGTAATCATCTGTATAGCACTGCTAAAAAACCCTCTTACCAAATTCTGGTGAAGCCTGAAAATATAAGTACATGCATGCTATTAGTCATTATAAATCAGCATCTGTTCTAAAAAAATATGACTGTTGTAGATTCTGCATTTGTTGGCCAGAAACATGTAATTTTTGTAACATACTCAATTTGGGACAACTCATGTTCTCGCCCGTTGTAACCAGCATGGGGAAAATTGAAAATTATACGATCAAACAACTTATTCTGAAGAAGAGGATGATTACTCATGATATGAGCATCTACTTCGTGCAGAATGGTGCACCCAAAGCCCTCCAATTCTTCCAAATTTGTAGAGGCCTTTGAGTACTTCCACTTCAAACTCTCTTGGAATTAAACATGTCATATTCCACCATATGAGAAAAATAAGGTCAGAACATAGAACTTATTAGCACGGTTTTTAAGTAGAAATACTACTAATGTTGCAATAAGCAAAAAAAATTATTCACTCCAACCTGCAATGTCAACCATATAGAGTATCTAATTCAGATAATACCTGCACATATATTACCTCTAGAGTCAAAAGAAGTTGCGACCATATTAGCTGCAGTGCCAAATGCCTTTGCCAAGCAGAGAGAGAAGGAGAAATCACCCTCTCCCACAAGCAGTATCTTGTGATAGCTACTGTAATGTTCTATCCTTTTCTCTTCCATTTCAGTCGGATAATCATTTATTCCAAAGGGAACAGACTTATATAGATAGACAGTGGAATGGACTCATTAAGTTTATCAGAACTACTTCACTGAATAACTAAATTAATTAAAATAACAGGCGTTTCATATGCTCATGTATTCTTTTTGTTTGGTGAACTGGGACGCTTCACTTTATCTTGTGGGTAAGTTCCGAGATTGTAGGAGTAATGAAGTGCTGTTCGCATTCCCACCCAAATCAAAGCATGAATAACAATTTTGGAGCCTTTATCACTTTGCGGCAATATCGAGAGATGAACAGATGAATGAATGCCTTTATAGTTTCATGGCAAGCTACATCTCCATATGCGAAATTACCAAGTGGTTCGGGTGGCCCCTGTTGTGGTATCCCATAAAAACAAAGAAACTACACAAGAGTATTATCGAGGGAAACCTAATAAGTAATGAACTTCTCAAAACTATATTATGTAATGTTATATGTTGAATGTTGATGTGACTGCTTTATGGTTCTACTACCTTTGAGTAATCTAGTCAAAATTTTTGTCAGACTTAAATTCCTTCTGCATCAGCAATTAGAAATATCACCAAATTGTGTAGTTAGCATTTATGGTTCTGAATTTCCCACCCAAAAAAGTAATGGTCAATGAAAACCGTACCAGAAAATGATAACTCCACAAGGCACAACCAAAAGATCACAATAAGGTCCCACAAGCTAATATGTAGCAGATAAGCATTGGGCATTATGCATTCGCTAAGCTCTTCTTATAATAAAAGAGAAAGATATGCACAAATAAAAGAGTCATTTGATACATATAGAAGTAAATTTCCTGCAAAAATTTGAACTTTTTAAAATGTAAATTTCTTTATGAAACTTTTTACGAAGTTTTACTAGTTAATTAGTGTCCAACGAAGCTGTACCTCCCAAATAAAATTTTGCCAACTAAATGACCTCAAAGAATCTAAAGTCTACGCAGTGACAAATCTTTTTGGTAATATACGTGTTAGAAATAGCCAATCTAGAAAAAAACAATTTGAAGAAGTATATCATGCAAGTTACCCATTTGGTGATGCACACCTTACCTGTCGGAGAAAAGAAAGAGCTGCTGTCAAGAAAAAATGGGAATGGGTAGGTAAAGGGTTGCTGTAAAAGAAATGTGATTGAGAAGGTTGGGTTAACTTGTATTACAAGAGATCTAATATTTTTAAGCTGTATTTAATGAAAGAGGTCTATAGATAGACTTCCTTCCCTCGTTTGTAAGTGGGATTTCTCATATGAGAGAAGACTCCCCAAGTTTTGCACTGTTATGATGTTTATGTAACCCTTTCTGCTGCTATCGCTTCCCTTTTGTTCTTGCTCTGTTTTTTTCTGATTCAATAACAACATGTTTTTTTTTTTTTTCCTCCTTCAACGATAAAATAGCATATTTTGCACTCTGCTTGTACACTTAGCTCCGTCGTAGTCCTTGCGAGAGAGAGAGAGGGAACTGGGGAAATTTAAGGACCTATATTATTAGGTACAAAATTATTCTTAAGTGCCGACATCAAACTCCTGCCATAAATATAAATCCAGTCATATGGTTTTCCTTCAGACTAAGGGTACAGGCTCATATACTGTCTGGCTTCTCCTTATTGGTTCCATTTCTTGCAATTTTCACTGTCATAGCTTGCTTGAATGCTTCAATGAACCATACTATGTGGCTAGCAACAGTCTAGATCTAGCTCACCATATGAAATAAAGGCTTCATTATATAGTACCATATTCATCACCTTTTGTTTCTCTGCACCAGCTCGGTTGCTCTCTCTCGCAAAATGGAGATAAGGGCTTTGATTCCGTCTTGTGGAAACGTGAAGAGGTATAGAGGGAGACAAGCATATGATGATAGGCTGAAGAGTGTTGATGAGGTAAGTGATAACAGCGAGAACATTGCTTTGTTGCAAGGAAGTCGTCCCAATGTTGAAATGATTGACGTAATAACAAAAGTGGAACCAAATAGCTCCGGCAGGTTGTCAACTAATGTCTTGAAAAGATTTAGGGATGCCTACATAGACACCATGTTTTATTTTGCTGAGCAGGTTGCGCCTCTGAACAAGATTGGTGACATTCACTTTTTGAAGAAGATACAGGATGATGCCAAACACAACTGTGTTTGAAAATCAGGATGCCTTAGATTATCTTCCTGGTCTAGCTTCGATAATTCTTATGCGAATCTGATTACGTAATTCTGAGAACAGAGAGAGATATAACTATAAATCCAAGTTTCATTAGTGGCATTAGGTCTCGAAAGTATTGTATCTATTTCTATCTTTCAGATCCATTATGAATCAAATCCTTGCAAGAAATTCTCCATACATGCATAGAAGTGTAAAATCTTAGCAAAAGTTTGCATATACATTCTTAGTTGCACTGAATTTATGTTATATGTATTAAACCAAAAGAAGTTTTGGAAAGTGATATGAAAAATGATGTATGTATGTATGTATGTATGTATGTATGTATAGTGCAATTATAAACTTCCTAATTTCGTGTGACTTTTTCCAAAAAAAAAAAATTTTACTAAGTGATTGTTTTGTTGAATGTATTTATATATTAATAAATTCTATGATATTTATTGCATTGTGTGCAATAATTAGGCACGTGCTAAAATCGTTTGATTCAGAGGTCTCATCTTGCAATTGCAACCAATGATGGCAATTGGTTAAACTTGTTTTTAAATTATTTTTAAGATTTCTTTCCAAAAACTTGCTTCATATTTCTTCAACCAGCAGAAATTCTTCATCTTTTTTTTCAAGCCTTAACTTTGATGATGAGGTTGTTACTTCTCACACAGTGGCCATCTGTATCATCAACAGATTTTCGGTGAAAAAAGAATATAAATTTAAGCTTTTCTAATGATTTTGCTGAGAGAAGAGAGAACGGATTGTCAGAGTCCATCCAAGGAAGAAGCAACCCAACGGAAATTTGTCTTCTTAAAACTCAGAACTCAATTACAGAAGAAGAATGGTCTTAAGTTAATAAATCTCTTGAAAAACCCTTTTTGGTAAATTTACTTTCAATTGTCAATTTCTTTAGACTTTTGACATAAAGATATAATTTTTTATTGTAAAACCCACTATTTTTTTCATTAGAATCTACTATGTCAAAAAAAAAGTATGTATTTCTATCTTAAAATAAAAAAAAAATTGAGGATTTTATTGGAATGCTTCATTTAAAAGATGAGAGTTTAACTATATTCAGTTGTATGCATTAAGTCAATAAAAAAGTGATGCATTTTACACATGAATGAACCGTCACTTTTTTTAAATAATTTATACCATTTTTTTAATTAACTTAATTTATACATCTTAAATGCCTAAAACTAGCAATCATGTCGCCAAAGACCTAAAAAATTCAATACTTTATCCCCTTTTTTCTAAAAAATAATTCTACTCTTACTTTTTTAAATTTATTCTCCTTTTCACAGAGTGCAAAATTTATAACTTTATTAATCTCACTTTTTAAATTTATTCTCCTTTTCACAGAGTGCAAAATTTAATAATTCTACTCTTACTTTTTTAAATTAATCTCACTTTCTAAAAATAATTCTACTCTTACTTTTTATCACTTTTTATGAATTTAATTTATTATCATGATAAAAAAGGGCAATCATCAATTTTATAGTAAATTAGAGTACTGTGTAACATGATAATGATCAAGCGGAACATAATTAAGACTAAGCATACAAGGTTACAATGAATGATATATATGTATTAAAGACCATCATGATCCATCTATTTGATGTTGGATTTAGTAGATTAGTTATGCTTTTAATAAGAAAAGAAATTAGGTGAAAGATTAAATGAGCAGGAATTTAAAAATTAGGTGAAAAATTAAATAGTGAGGAATTTAGAGCAAGTATAACTAAATTTTATTTTTAGGTGATATAGTGAATTAGCAATCGATGATTATTCAAGAAAAATTTAGGATTAATACCACAACGTTATAAAAGCCAATAATAGGAACATCATTTCTAATTATGAGTTACCATGAATTGAATATTATAAATTTTCATCTTTTAAGATGTAACATGTATATATACCTTATTTTTGGAAAGAAAACATCCAATAGATGCAGTCCTTAAGGACCTCTCACTTTATTAAATATATATTATTGATTTTCTTAATTAATTTGAACCCCACAAGTTTTTACCTTGTGAATTGATTAGTAGCTCATCTATCTATTTTGCAATCTTGCGAACCAACGGCCTTTTTCTAAATCTTGTCGCTCGAATTTATTAAATTTTTTTAATGCATTTGTAATAAAATGAGAACTTTAAAAAAAAATAGAAGCGATTTGCCCCTTCTTGAAATTGCCCTTCATATGTCACAAATATACGGATTTCAAACATATAGGCACTATTTTTAATTTTTTTGCAAATCCACCATCAAAATATAACATTTATGAAAACTTCTCCATTTATAGCTAAACGAGAAAATATGCATACAACTAATTGTTAATAAAATTATTTATTTAACACAATTTTTTTCGTCTGTTACCTGTGTGAACGGGCTCCCCGGCCCAAAACCACCAGCGGACTCTGGGTCCGTCACTAATTAAAAACATCCAAAATAGACTTCAAAGCTGTGGGTCCAATCATTATTTTAGTTTTAAGTTGAATTAACAATGATCAGATTTGTTTCAAGTAAAACCAGAACTAGTTTTTCAACCTTAGACTATCGTAATAATGAAGATGGGTGGGCCACTGGGCCACTCCCAAACTTAGAAGTACTAACGCCAGCATCAACCAGTCCTATACGAAATAATATTGCACATCTTGCATGGATATAAAATTCGATCTAAACACATATAAAAATTTAAAATTTAATTTTAGTACAAATAGCACTGTTGAAAAAAATATACAATATGTGTCAATTTTTTGTGTGCTGTTGATTTAGTACAACTATACGTCAATGCATGAAATTAAGTATTGCTTTGTAGGATATACGTGTGCATGCATCGACACAAAATAAACATACAATCATTGATGTGTAAATAAAGTAATTAATTGACAGAGTCTGCAAAGCTCCCAGTCCAACCAACCATGCATGTAAGAGCTTTTAATATGTGTATCTCCGGTTGGACCTTGCGACAGATTCCTTGTAAGAATTTTGTTCCCCTGGTTTTGCGTACACCGGTTCTACAGTAAGTCAATGAACCAAATATATATATATATATAGTTGTGGAGAGGAAGTGCGTAGGCTCCAGAAAAAAAGTCCCACTTGCCCCTAGTGTGTCTATATATAAAAGAGAATTATAATTGCTCTCTCAAACTCTTCAACAACTCAGTATTCAGCCGAACGGGGTTTGGTCTCAGAAGTCAAGTTTTCCTCCACACCTAAAATACGTACCTTTTCGTTTCAACTTCAAGTAATCAAAACATGAAGGTCAGGCGTTCTTTCCCTTCCCTTCTTTTCTCTTTGGTAGTTTGAAATCTGGGTGTTAGCAGTGATATATATATATATATATATATTAAACTTTGTAAAGTACATGCTGCAGAAAAAGATAGTTATTAGGGTGCAAGTGGACTGTGACAAATGCAGAAGAAAGGCTCTAAAAATTGCTGCGGAAGCACCAGGTGCAAGTCTTCACTGATCCGAATAATTAAGTTATGCATGCATGTGTTACTGGCTTACTGTTTTTTTAGAATTAAAAAACGCATGCAGGTGTGAGTTCAGTATCATTGGAAGGGGATGACAGAGACAAATTGGTGGTGACGGGAGAGGTTGACGCTATCTGTTTGGCCAAGGTTCTCAGAAAGAAGTTTCGCTGTGTCACCCTCGTAAGCGTCGAAGATGTCAAAAAGCCCGAAGAAAAGAAAGAGAAAAAGCCCGAAGAAGAGAAGAAGAAGGATCCGTGTCCGCCGCCGCCCTGCCGCCCATGTCCGCCGTACTACGTGGTTTATGAAGAACCTGGTTGCTTCATCATGTGAGACAATGATCACAGAACTCCATTAAAAAATTATTGCAACCTTGCGTGATTATGGGATATCCAACGTTCCAAAGTGCGTCGCATATTTTGTTATCCCCAATTGCTAGGCTTTAATAATTATTTTCGGAGTTGTTTCTTGTGGTTTTCTTGTCTTATTTGCATATATCTTTAATTTTCCCTACAGCATGTCTCGAGCTGTTAGTAAATTATATAATAAAATTATCTGCAATTTGATTCCTTGAAAACCTGAAAATATATAGATTCTTCAATCTACGAATCGATTTTAAGTTTTGAAACAAATTGCAAGCTCAAACCCAAAGTAAGACAAATTTGGATCTCCTCTTTTCTTTTTGTCATTTTCAAGAAAATAAAGATATAATTTTTATTCTAAAATTTACAATTTCAAAAAATAAGTTTTATATTTATTTCTTTTCAAAATTTAAATCATCATTTTTTAAAGAAAATAAGAAGATCTTATTTCAATTAAGACCTACCACGTTAGATATTTCCTCCACAATCTACATATATATTATTTTTAATGCGTTTAACTTGAGTGTGATTCACTAGAATGCCATTTTCTTTACAAACTATAAGCTGTGAAATTATTTGTGTAGAAGTTACGATCATCATAAAAGGCTGGATCTAATTCCAATTAATACTGGATTCTTTTTTTTTTTTTCTTTTTTTATAACAAGTGCTTCTGATGCTCATACGTAGGCGAAATATTTTGTGCATAGACTTTGAACCATGTCAATAAAAAATTAATAATTACTTCAATTAAGATATCTTAATAAATATATATATATATTCTACAAAAGTTTTAATATTTTGTTCCAAAGTATGAATTTTTTTTTTGACTACACTATACAAACAACTCCGACAATCGTACCGTGCTATTTAGTGCCCGCATCACCGTTCTACTACTATGCCATGTCAGAATTCGCATGGCAGTCTTATAGTCACCACTCTTTTAAAATATTTTTATCCTTAATTGTACAATTATACATATAAACTTTTGCATCGACTAAATTTGATATTTAAATATAATATATATGACATAAATCTTGATTACTTATATAATCCAAGTTAATATTTTAGGTCAATGAATTAACACTAATGATTATCTTAAGCTACTTAAATTTGAGACACAACAATATAAATCTACCAAATTTTGCATAAAATTTATGACAGTTTAAGGATTATATTTCACTCTCTTTAAAATTGATCAAAAATCAAGATATATGGTCTATCCAAGCAAGCTATGAAGTACGAGAAGAATCAGTAATTTTAGAATCTTGGAGTGTGCCCCAATAATGTAATTTTGATGACGCAGTGCTTATGGATGAATACGAGCTGGTAGGTCCTCTACAACAAACATTACGTTAGAGAACAGATGTCCTGCTTTTATTAACTTGATTTTGTGCACTCTAACAAATAAAATACGTACACATGACTTTTTGTCCTAAACTCGTGGGCCAAAAGATTCCAATAGTAGCGAAAAAGAAAAAAAATTATAGAAAAGTCGTGATCTTTGTATAATTTCTTAATCTTTATTCAATCACCATGACAAAGGATTAGATGGTGATTTAATGGTAAAGAATTTCAGTAATATATAAGTTGAAATTCTTATATTTCTACTACTTTCGCTATTAATGTATGTATAAAAAAAAATGCCCCGCGTATACCTTTTTCAAAATTAAAGACTAAGACCTTAAAAAAGCTCCCTTGATTAATTAAATTGTGGCCCAACAAGTATAGGTAGTTCATAAGCAATGATAAACTTTTCAATATTTTTTTCTTAATATACACCCTACCACCATTTGATTTCAAAATTTTCAATATTGGAAAAAAAATAGAAGAATAAGAGTTTATCTCAAATAGTTTCTTTCTGTTGGAGAATTAGTTATGAGTATTCTAGAAATCGGATGTACAGTTAATTTTTTTCCTTTTTTATTTTGATATTAGTAATATTAAACATCTAATATTTTTACCAGATTTGATTGTAATGATTAACAATGTAAGAGTTAGTATTAGTGAAAATATCAAACAAAAAAAATGGAGAAAAACCAGCATCATGCTTCTATTTAATAATTATGAAATCTCTCCTCTCCTACTTCACACCTCTATAAATTCAAGAGATAAAGAAAATACCAAATCATCAATGGAAATGGATAGAGAGGATTCGAACCCTCAGTATGAAAATTTCGTTCAACAGATTAGCAATCCGACACTTCTTTCTTCATGAGTATTGTAATTGGAACATTTGTATTACTTAAAAAAAAAATCAATTTCTACCTTTTCAAATAGGAATCCAAGATTCTTCTTGTTCCCATATAATTTTTATCATGAAAAGTTAAAAAAGGTAAAATAACTTTGTGTTGATTGTTTTCTAAATTTAAGTTTTCTTCTGCTGCATGTAAAAAAGGAATAAAAAAATAGAAATTGTATATCTATCTATATACTATATAAATTATATAGATGATATAATAGATATATATAACATATATAAATATAAACAAAAATACAAAAAAATCTAATTTTGTAAGAAATGATATTTTTGGGATAAGCAATAAATGGACCATGGATAAATCTAAGCGATTATTACATTAATAATTCTATTAGCTAATTATAGTTGTTTAAATAATGATATTCAATAAACTTAATCATTTATTGTTGTTTATTTATATATAAAATAATATAAAAAGACATTAATATTTTATATGATTTATTTAAGTATATGCATATGTATGTATACATGTGTTATATATGTACATAAATTGATTTTATTAATTTTTATTTTTAATGTGAAATAAATTTAAACTTATTAAATAATTATATAACAAAGTTTTTAACATATTATAATAATAATTTTGTTAAAATATTAATTTTATTATGTAAATTTAATTAATGAAAAGTTATATAATTATTTATTATTTATAAATAATTATTTTATTTTAATATATATTAAATAAGTACATATATTATAAAAGATGTATAGTGGCACTATGGTTGAGCACTAATTATTACATACTAAGGGTACAAAATTCTTCACCTTTCTTAGATTGGTTAATTGAAAGTCAATAAACTATAATTAAATCAGCTATTTACTCAACTATTTATTAAATATTTAAAATAATTAA
The DNA here is from genome assembly GCA_020226215.1 of Sindora glabra. Lineage (NCBI taxonomy): Eukaryota > Viridiplantae > Streptophyta > Magnoliopsida > Fabales > Fabaceae > Sindora > Sindora glabra. Next base: position 4,131,445 of record CM035227.1, read on the forward strand.
TTGACTTGATTAATAAATTGAAATAATCTCTCAATCTTATGAAACTATAATTTATCAATCACCCTCTATACGTATGCCGTAATACAAATGTTTATTTTTTAAAAAATTAGTTCATTATAAGTTTATAAATTAAAATTGAATCAGTTATTTATAAAATATCTAAAATAATTCATTGACTTTAACAATCGATTGTAGTAACCGCTCAAATCTGATGAAAATATTATTTATCAATTACCCTTTCATAAGTATGTCGTTTTGTTTTTGGTTTTAGCTGTTGGTGTAAGTGCCCTGTCATGAAACAAAAACTGTTAGTAAGATTATAGGACGGGCACATCGAAATATATAAATATCCAAACCAACAACTCTTAAGTTACCGTCAAAGCACTCAGATTACTTCTTAGACTTTCTTTAAGAATTGTCATTCATCAAGGACCATCATTTCTATATTCCATCTATCGGCCTCCATCGGTCGATTAGAAAATTTAATTTCGTTTGTTGAGTCCTTTTTATGACTTCTACGATTATATATAAGGTAATATGAGGGGAAGTTTTAAGGGATCCAGTTTTTGGGAACATAATCTTTTATTTATATATATATATATATATATATATTTATGTGTGTGTGTACATGCACATGACAAAAAAGAAGATATGAAAGATTAAGAAGAGTGTTGTATACTATTTATATAGTGATATATTAATGTATCATTAAATTTAATTATTATTATGTTATTATATAATATGTTAAATTTAATTTTATAAAAATAAACTTATTATATAATCAGATTTGATGATACCAATGCATTATTGCATATCATAATTTCTCCCATGAAAGAAAACTATAATAGGTTATTGTGAAGTTAAGTTGTCCATCCATAGAAAAATGAATTAATTCATATTATTCATATGTAAAATGAATTCAATTTTAAAGAATTTATACTTAGTAAAATTTATGACAAACATGATTAACTCGTGAATTTTGACTGTGAATCAACAAATCAATCATAATGGATCGTATTAAAATGAATATAATTTTAAATGTTCAAAATTATCAAAATCCGTGATAAATATGGATCAACTTGCCAAGACCTGTTTAACACCCTCTGTGAAGCGCTGGACCGGGATCCGTTGAAATTTGAGAAGCCTTTTTATGGAATCAACTTCATCACCCAAAGTCTTGGTCTTTCGTTTTTAAATTAAATATTTATAGAAGACTTTTGGTCTTCTTTTAAATATATTACAATCAGCAAAAGAGCCTCCGCATGTCACGGGTATGTAAATAATTGTGTATTAATAAAATTTCTTATAACTCTAAAAAAAAAATCAAATAATAAATAATTGTTTACAAGATCATATGATAACACTGTTATAGATATATAAATTGAAGTTATAATTAAATTTTAAAATTAAATTATAACTATAAAATATTTTAGTTACTCTTAATAAATAATAAATCTTAAATATTAAATTTTAGTATATAAATTAAAGCTAATCAAACTCCAATATCAAGTAAAATCATAGCTTAACTAAAATTATTTTTAAATTAATCAAAATTAAAAAAATAAAATAATTAAATTTTGATAGGATATATGACTTGCTCCACTGAAATTTTTAGTTAATTTCAACATATTATTCTACTATCACAAATATGATTCTATTTTAATTATAGTAAATTATTATTAGAAAAGCTTGTGCTTTACCTCATCTAGTCTATTTAGAATTAAATTGGGAAAGAACAAGATTGCATTTCATGACTTTAGTTTACAGGTTCTTACAAAGATGAATTTAAACCCACTTGCAAATGGTCAGCAATATAATTAAATAGTCCAATTTCAAGTTTGAATCACTTCTATGTAGTGACAAGTTGGTTCTTTTGAATGGTGATATGAATTGAAATTAAGAATCGAGCAATTTCAAAAATACTGTGTATGATATAAATAAACTAGTGTTTGAGAAGAAACTTTTAGCTGTGCAAATACTAGTTACAACAAATAAAATTAGACAATGATTTGTACTAGGGTAAATTATACTCATGACACTTTGAAGTTTAATTTAATTATATTCATTTTTCTTTTATTTTTAGAAATATATACTCATCTTCTTTATTTTTTAAAACTAAGAGGGGTGAGTATAAGTTAAAAATAAAAGAGAAGGAATATGTGTGTGTGTGTGTAAACAAATATTAGTATGTATTTCAGAAAATAAAACTGATGTAAATGTAGAAAATCAAGTTCAACTTCGGTGTAAGATACAAGAATGAAGAAATAAAGATGTGAAAGTAAAGAGAAAGGGAGATTGCAGTTAGAATCGTTACATTGAGAAGTAGATAAGTAAGGTAGATAAGTACATGAAGTATATAAAAAAAACAGCGAATTTCAACTCAAGATTAACCTAGAATGATAATTTTGAAAATTTAGAATTCTGAGTCAAACATAAACCAATAGCATATGCTGGCCAAGGAATAAATTATAAATTATTCAAATAATTTGAGGGAGTTGCATAAAATAACTAAGGTGGAAAATATTATGGGTAAAATTAAAAAAATATTTGTAAAATTAATGACTAAAAATAGATGTGAATAAATGAAAAATTAAGAATGAAGTTAGAATTGTGAATATTGCATTAAGAAGTAGATGATTAAAGTAGATAAATACATTGAGGTGACACTTAGTTCGTGAAATATTTTTAACATTCTCGAGAATATTTTAAGGGAATATTACATTTTCATATTTAGTTTAAAATTTGAAAAAAAATGCCTAAGAATGTTACATTCCCGAGAATTTTTTTAACCCAATATTCCCTCAAAATATTATCATGAGGGGAGGTGGGTATCCCAAATTCTCATATAATGAAAGTGTAATAATAAAATATTTTCAAAAAAATTTATAATGAACTAAATATAGGAATGCTATATTCCTGTTAATTAAATTCTCAGGAATCACATTCCCGGGAATACACATTTTCCTGAAAATATAAGGTTTCATGAACCAAACGCCACCTGAAGTTTAAAAAAAGCAAAGTGACAAAGTAAGAAGCAATAATTGAATAATGAGTTCTAACTAAATATTAACCTAGATTAATAGGTTTGAAAATTTAAAATTTTGGTAGTATTTAATTTGTAGAATTATACATTCTTAAAAATCTTAATATTATTAGGAATGTTATTCCTAGAAATTTAATTATTATGAATGTGATATTATTATGTTTGGTTCATTTAAAAATATTTTTAAAAATATTATAATATTATATTTTAATCAATTTACATAATTTTAAAAATATTATTAAATTACTAAAAATATCTTCATAAAAAAATTAAATAATAATCAATGTGGGTAGAATGAGAGGTGATCAATAGTGGTAGTTAATAAAAATAATGGATGATAGTAACAACAGTTACTCATGATGGGTGATAGTTGGCATGGATTATTAGTGATAATTGGTGGTTAACATAGCGATGAGTGGTGGTAATGATAATTATTTGTGGTGTGTGATGGCAAAAATGATCATTCGTAATGGATGGTATTTGATAGTAATTATCATCGGCAAATATTGGTCTACACGCTCATTAATAATAGGTTATGACAACTACAATCATTAGCGGTAATGATGAGTGATGAAAGACAATTGTTAATTACTAATGGTAATCAACTACAATAATTAGTAATGGTGAAATAAAGTATTAATAGTGATATGATTTTGGAATGATATACAAAATAACTTATTTGTATTTTTTAAAGTTTCAAACATTCATGTATCATGGAAATGTAGGATACTCACATTCTTATAAGGATATTTTAAGAAAATATTATGTTAAAAAATTCTCATAAACATTTTTTTCAAAAGTTGACCCAATATGAAAATTTTATATATTTTTTTAAATATTTTCAAAAATATAAGAAGAATTCTGCAAATCAAATCCCGCCTCTAACCAATGGGGTATGTTGGCCAAGAAATAAATTATAAATTATTCAAATAATTTGAGGGAGTCGCATAAAATGAGATCAAAAATCTCGTGGGGAAAATTAAAAAGATATTTATAAAATTAATGACTAGAAATAATTATGAACATTCCTAATTTGTGTGATTAGGACGAAGACAATTCAAATTAAATATTTCAAGTAATCAGAGAGAAAAAATTGAATAAAATATCTAATAAAAAATTTATTTAAATAAGATATTTTGTTTAACTTAATTTAAAGAAGAAACCATAATATGAAAAACTTCTACATTGACGTGAATTAGATTTTTAATTTATTCAATATTTGATTTTTAAAATTAGTTAGGATAATTGATGAAATATTTATAATTGAAATTCACACTTTTTTATTACATTAACGGTAAAAAGATTTGAATCTATAATTTTCAACATAATATTTAAGTTCTTCATTACTAATATATCCACCTCCAGTAGTTTGAGATTCAATCTTTAAACCTTATTAATTTCAATTTTTTTATTTTAATTTCAACATCACACATATTATATTAATTAGAATTAGAATGAATAAATTATATTATCAATAATGATTATTATTTTATTATTGAATTATCAAAATATGATGTGGGAAGAAGTCATAGTAGAAACATAACCAAAAGGAAAAGTAGAAGTATTTGAGTTGAAAATATTTTCAACAGATAATGACATATGATAAAAAAAATGGAAAATAATAGGTATAAAAAAAATCCCTGTATTATACTAAAACAGAGTTTTTTAAATAGAGAGATAGAATAAGAATAGTCAAACATAGGAACGAAGTTAAAATCTTAATACATAAATAAGAATTATTTATGTATTAAGAAGATTTTTTTTTTTTATTGATGCTCCAATATAATCAGCATTAATTTGCAAGACATTATCGGTACGATGCTCGTGTCATTGACCAATCTCCCTTGTCGTAGTTGTTTGGATTCGGAATACAAAAATAAATAATGAAACAAAATAAATAAATCTATCGCAGGGCACCGGGTCGTCAAGTAATAATTTAATAAAAAAATATGGTTATCGTAAGATATCTTTTTTCTTCCTATGTTTGAAATCACTCAGCGAATATGGACTTTTCAGCGAAAATAGAATAATAAGGGAAATACAACATTGTCTGCTTCTGCATGTGCCCTCCTCTTTGACTTTGTTCTTTGATAATGTTCATCCAAGATGAAGTGTTTCGGATGTACATCTTTTCCAAGTCAAACCATGCATGCTGCTGCCTCCAATCCGATCAATGATAATTCACTTTTCAACTCGAGCAATATCTTCGGCCTAAAATAACAATCAGTGATTTGCAATTAGTCTGCGTAGAGATGGGCAACGATATTCTCACACAATTCCATCATTTTTATTTATTATTTAATTTTAAAAAAAAATTTACAACATATTATTATTTTTTTATAATAATAATAAAAATAATAGTTCATGTAAAATTATAATAAGAAATAAAAAGTTTTTAAAATAATATTGAATATTAATAATACACCTTTAAACCAAGACCTAAAGTAATCTCACACGCTTATACTACTATAGAAGCACAATAATATGTCAGTTATTTCATCACAATTATTTAGTTAGAAGACCATTGAAAATTAATGTGTACACAAACAACGTTATATATTATATTATTCTGCAGAAAAAAATTATGGCATTATTAAAAAAACTCACATCTTTCTATTTAATTTGTAACACTTAGTTACAAAATATTTTTTTAAATATCGATTTTTTTGTTTTATGTAAGAATATCTATTGTAAATAAGAAATAAATCTATTACTCAACTAAAAACATGTATTTTTAATTAATTTTTTTCGTTTCAAGCACATTTTTTAGGTTTATCCATTTACAAATATTAAAGGCAGTTTGTTGTCTTAGAATCACAAAATTGATTGTTTTGATAATTTTTTTTTTCATTTTTTTCTATCTCTTACTATAGTTCAACAATTTTGAACTCTTGTAATATTTATTAAATACATAACAGATATTTAAAAGCCAAATATAACTTAAATTTTCTTTAACAAGGAACAACACAAAAAGCATGCCAAAAAATTTGTGTAAAAAAAATGAAGAAATAAAATAAGTAAAGATCTAAAAAATAAAAATTTCATAGACATTTTTTGTATTTTGAACTGATGATTATGAAGGTATTTGCTTTTATGCTCGACATTAATTGAAAGAGTATCAATCACTCATTTATGTGTGGTAGTAAGATCTAGAGGTTTTGCAAAGAAAGTTCGAAAGAGAGAAAGATTGAACTTGGAAATAAATAAAAGGAAAAGTGAGAATGATGATGAAAACATATAGTGCAAAACTTTTTATATGGGTTCACCTATAAGAACCAATGTCAATAATTAAATTTTAAACATCAATTCACTTGTGAGAAGTAAGAATAAAATTATAACTTTAATTTTCTTTTTGTTTAAGAAATAATTATGATACACCAATGTTAGTGGTATATCAATTTATTACCAAATCTAATCATCAATATATCGTTGTGCAAAGTGTCATATTTGACTTTAGAGGAAAGTAAACTCAATATATGATCAGATCTAGTAATACATCAATATATTACTGTATCAATTATGTATCATAATCTTTATCTTTTTTATCATAAAAATGCATATTTATCCTTTTTTTTCTTCTTTTATTTTAGTCCCTCACAAATGTAAATTATATCATTTGATCGATTATAATTTTTTATTATCAATTTCATTTCTCACATAATAATTATCTTTTATTTTACTTCTTTTATCCAACAAACTGTTTACTCATCAACACATTATTAATAGAGATATCAAAATAATTAATTTATTATTTGTAAGGAATAAAATTAATACAAAATATCTCTGACGGGCAAAATTGATATATAAGTGAAATTAGTAAGAGATTAAAATAAAATTTTTAATCCATGCACTATGTCTAATGCAATTAAAACTTAGGTATTAATTCTTGTATATAGATTTAGAAGTTGTTTGGTTTATAACGGAAATATAAAAAGTTTTATTGCATAAGAAATAAAAAAGAAATGAGTTGTTTGGTTAATTATTAACTAATAAATTGAGAAAATAAAACTTTTAGTAAGTTATACTTTATTTAGAATATGAGAAATTACTTATTCATCCTCCTTCAATTCTACTTCCTATATTCTTTATATATACAAAGATAAAATTATTTTCACTAATTTATTAATTTATATTATAATAATATTGAAGATATAATAATTATTTTATTAATATTTTATGAAATATTTAAAATTAAATTAAATAAAATATAAAAAATATTTTTTGAAAAGTGTTATTTCCTCAATATAAACAAAATAATTTTAAGTATTTTCTAAAAAATTTACATAAAAAGTCATTACCTAAAAATTTTAACTTTTCATGAAACTTATTTTTAATATCAACCAAACAAATTTTTATAGTTTAGCCACGACAATGTTCGTTGTTTCTAGCTAGCCTTCCAACATTTGCTACAAATGTATAAAAACATCATCAAAATAGACTTGGGAGAAAATGGGTCACTCTCCTCTCTTTCATTATCCCGTTGTCAACTACTTTGATTCATTTTAATCACCAAGTGCATGCAGGTTCTCCTGTTTGTCGTGCTATTTGAAAAAAGTAAATGAACAAGGCTTTTACTTATATATTTTACAATTAATTTGCAGAACTGAAGAAATGTGCGTCAGTTGCCAAGCCCACCCCGGGGCCAAGCGTCGCGGTTGCGTGACTGCGTCTTTCCCCAAAATGGGAAAATTTTCAGTATTTCCCTCACGAGTTTTAATATTTTTTTAAAAAAATTATATCTAACTTCTCTAAAATTTAATATATTTTCATTAAAATATTTAATAAATAATATTTTAGTCCCTCTAAAATTTAGTTTCCAGGTTCTCCCTCCCCCTCCCCATCCTCCCTTTTAAGATGCTTATGCGGGCATGCACAATTGAACGTTTTCTGGTTCCCAACTTGAAACATTTACGTTAAGAATGCTGCGAGTTCAACCGTTTCCCAGTCCTACTTTCTGTTCCCCCCCCCCCCTCCCCTCCGGCTACACCCTACCTAAATTGTCTATGTTTCTTTTCTTCCATAATGTATACATGATTGATGATTTTAAATTGTAATTTATAACCATAAGTTTGCCCGTGCAGGGACAAAATGTGCTATTAAAATGTGCAGGGACAAAGCGTCTCTCCGTTTATAAAGCCACCCAAAAATTAAAAAATTACAAAAATTTTCTTATATTTTTTAAGAAAAATTTATAATTAGCCCCTAAAGAAATTAAAAGATGGTTATATAAATTTTAACAAATTGTATTCCAATCCCTACCACGTTTTCCCCCGGCTTTGCCCATTAAAAACTGGCACAACGCAGACAGAAACTAGGAAGGTAACGTATGGATATCCTCGGCTATCATATCATGGATCAATAAATGCAGATAGTACATATTGTTGGGCTCCCCCCTAGGATCCAGGCCCTGGCCCAGGAAGTTAATTGGAAATTGCATTCAAGCAGGGTATATTCCATAAAAGTAAACAATGAAGAAAAGAAGAATGCCTTACAAAGTGTCAGTTGTGACGGTATGATAGGTAGATCTACTTGGTTTAAGACGGGACTTAGGAAAAAATTAAATAAATTGTAGACGTCTTGTAATTGAATTTTGGAAGTGAATTAACTTGTGTATTATTTTTTTTTATTTTTTCAAATTTAAAAATAATTTAATAATTTTGACATGATTTAATAATTTAAAGAAGTTTAAGAAGCATGTGTATCTGATTTTCACATTTTTCTCTTTATATTGGTATGTTTAGTGTGAATTGGACATCTAAAGCATTGTTAAAAGGGCTTATAAAAATTAAAAAATATATTTATTTATTTATACAAGTGAGTTTTTATTCAAAATATTTTTTAAAAGAATGAAATATCAGAAAGGTTTGATGGGACACCTTGACATTGAGCTAAGGATTCAACTATATTAACTTGTATACACTTAAAATTATAAAATGAAGCATATACTAAGTAAATGAAGTGTCTCTCTTTCTATTCAAATTTATTCATTCTAGCCGCTTTTACTCAAAAGGTTCACATATAGAGAGATCTTGCGAATTAGTATGTGTAGGTGTTTCAATGACATTTAATTGTAGCTTACAAACATATTGTACATAAGATTTTATTGTATAAGCAAAAAAATTTTGATGTCCTGTTATTTTTATCAAGTATGCCATGAGAGGATTTTATTAGGAAGACTGATATATTTGCTAAAAGTGATAAACACAAGCTATATAATTTTTGCTAGAGAACTACTGGCCCATGCCACAAAGTTAGGAAATATTAAGCAATGCTTTAAACAAGTACTTGCATTAGTAATCTAAATTATTAAATTTTATTTGTTTACACACTTAAAATTATGAAATAAAGCATATACTAAATGAATGGAGTGTTTATCTTCCTATTTAAATTTGGCCACTTTAACCTATTTTACTTAGAAGCTCTTAATGTGGGAAAATCTCGTGGATCAGTATACACAAGTGCTTCGATGATATTTAATTGTGGCTTGCAAACATGTTGTATACAAGATTTTATTGCATGAGCAATAAATCTTTAATGTGCCATGAGAGGATTTTAATGGGAAGGTGAGTAGATTTGCTAAAAGTGACAAGTATGAGCTGTATGATTTTGGTTAGAAAACTATAGACCCATGCCACAAAGTCAAGAAATATTAAGCAATGCCTTAGACGAGTATACGTGTCAGTGATCTAAATTATTAAATTTTATTATTTATACAACATTATATAAAATGAACGAAATTTAATGGCCTAAATTAATAATGCATCGATTCAACTAGTGCATTTAAGTCTTTCCAAAATATTATTATGATTTAGATTCCATTTATTTTGTTAGAAAATATTTTTTGTTGAAAAATATCATTTATGTGTGTGTGTGTGTGTGTGTATTAATGTGTGAGCGACATGCAACCTATATTTATAGTTAAAGAGAAAGATACCTGAAGTTAAAGTAATATAAGAAAAGAAATTTCTCTTTTAAAAAAGAGAAGTTAATTTTTCTAAACTTTTCATATTTAGCATAAGAATTTAAATGTAATTTATTATCAGTATAAATTAATTTCATACTATCATTCATTTATGTATTGTCATATTAATAAAAAATAATTAAAACTCTTTTATTGCGGTTAAAAATCATCACTTTTTAATGATTTATCTTCTTTTGATTCTAAATATTTTTTTTACACTAACATGGATTAAATTTAAACTCTTAATATTAATTAAATAAAATATTTTCTCTAATCTTAATATTTTATAATTATATTTTATGAAAAATATTTTAATTGAAACAAACAAAGCCATGGGGTCCATTTGCTGTGATAAAAAATATTTTTTATAAAAATATAATTATAAATTATCAAAATTATAAAAAAATTATTGATGCATTTAATATTATATATAATAAATTTAGTGGAAGGCAACTATTACCTTTTTAAAAAGAAATTTATTTTTCTCCTTTATCATAACTCTAATATTACTTTTTTAAATCATAATATATAAAGAGGTATAATACTTTTTCATTTATAAACAATGAGATTTTCCTAGCAAAGGATCTATATATATATATAACAAACGGAACAGAAGACGCCTCCGTTTACAAACCAAATTTCCTCTAAAGGCCAGATCAATGCAGAAATTGTATACTCTGCATAAACATGGAATCGATTGCTCTAATTTTCCATTAATGCAAATATAAATTTAGCAATAAAAAATCATTGTATCACTCAACCTTTAACCCAACTTATCTACTTAAAATCGTTTATAGGTAAATTGTTCATCCACCCTTCACCATATTTTAGCCTCCCTTTATATTGTCGAAGATATTAACCTTTGTTTGTTTTAATAAAAAAAAATTAAATTATAATTATATAATATTAAGATGAGAAGATGCATTTTATTTATTTAATATTAAATATAAAGAATTTAGATAAAATATTTTTTTTATTTTAAAACATTTACTTTTTTTATTACTATATCTTTAAATATTATTTTTTAATTATTAATATAAGTAATGTATTACCTTTTTTTATTAATATATATGTAAATAATATTTTTTTACAAAAAAATATTTTATAACAAAATAAATGAAGTGTTAATAGGAAAACAATATTTTCTTGTAAATAAATAGAAGAGTGTCATGTACATTATATATTGTGATTACCTCAAGAAGGAATTATCTCCCACAAAAACTACTTATATTTAATATTAAATATATAAATTATTTTTTACAATTTCAATATTTTATAATTATAATTTTATGAAAAATACTTTCTTCCAAAACAAACCACCCTTAAATACTCAAAAATTTCCGAATTTCTTCTGTCAAGAGAAAAAAATAACAGCATCAGTAACTCTACATCGTCATCCTGGTATTGTCTTGGACCTGTTTGGGAATTGAAGCTCAAGTTTTACATGGTAAGTTGCAGCCCCTTCAATTGGCTGCCCATGATGAGTCTGAGTAAAAACTGCAAGACCACGAGCAAAGGCAAATGAGCCCGTCCCTCCCACCACTGTGAGTTCTTCCCTGTCCTTCTGCCCTATTTGCCTGGCCTCCACACTTAAACTACCTGAATGCTGTGGTGTGTCAAATGCCAGATATAAAATGTTCAATTCCGAATTCGCGAATCGCTGCATCGGAATTATAAAGCCTTGAGCTTTACCAACTGCCCGGGAAGTGTTCTCCGGCCCCTCCGTGAGCACGCGGTTGAAGACGAATGCTCCGGCATCTTCCCTGGGTAGTTGCCGCTGTGAGCCTGAGTTTGATGTGTGAGATTGTTGGATGTATAACGATAGAGCAAGCCAAGGACCTGAATTGGGTTTTTTGTGGGAAACTGGTGAAAGCAAGGCCAAAAGAATGACTGCTACTATTGATAGAGTAACTGCTGTGCAGAATATGATCCTTGACACCATTATGCGCCAATGTATTTGAGCCTTAGAGAGTTGGCTTTTGAGTTTTGATGGAGATCGATTTGATTAGTTAGTACTTAGAAAGTTTCCTTTTAAGACAAATTAATTTGTTGGTCTTGTTTAAATGTTATTGGCAACCTAATCCATTTGTGAAGTCTAATACCTAATCCGTTATGAAACCTGCATCCTTGTCCGCTTTCCATTGCCTGATCAAAAGCTTTCTTTTTTAATTCTTTTTATTATTACAATTTACACCTTTCCTCTGCTTAAATTTGCCTGTGGTCTCAGCTTCAAGCTTTTTATACTTCAATTGATAATATTATTTCAACTTTCTAAACTCTAGTAAGAGAGAAGGATTAAAACTACGGCATGCATGTCAATGGGGTCTAGCTCGCTCAGTTGACCTTGATTTGCAATTAATAATGCAGCATAAGAAGAAAAACATTCTTGCAAGAGCAATACACTTTAGTTGAGACAGTGCAAAGACATAAGGATTGGGTTCTACAGCCTACTTGTGTCTCTCCCTTTCATTCTAAATTAAAATTTCTCCTCACACTTCATTTCATATAAGTAATTAATAAATTAATTAGTAATTAGGTGATAAGTTAGTCAATAAGTTAGTCGAGATGGTTTGTAAAATTAATTATTAAATTAGTTGAAATTATAAAATAATATAAAAGAATATATTAATAAAAATAGATATATAATTAAAATAATTCATATTTATTTAAAAATTAAATTATATTAATACAATTAAGAAGTTTAAAATAAAAATATAATATTTAATATTTAATTAATTATATTTTATAAATTTATATATTTATTTACTTATATAATTTTTATTTTATTATTTATTATAAAATTATAATTACTTAAAATATAATTAATTATTTTTATAATTAATTTTAAAATATTTTTATAGATTTATAATTTAAAATTAAGATATAATTATATTCAAATTAAATTAATTATATTTTATGAAAAATATTTAGATTTATATTATAAAAAGTATGGATTATAATTAATAAAAAAAGGATAAATTTGAAAAAAAAAATGAAGATATAGTAGCTTAAAAGCTACTATAAAAAAATAAGGATAAATTTAAAAAATATTTAAAAAGATAGTAGCTTATAAGTTACTCTAAATAACTTATTAAATTAGAAGTTTCTTAATAAATTAATACGAGAAATATCTCTAGAGACTTACTTATAATTTGTTAATGCTTATAACTTATTGATCAGATTAATAAGTTATAAGTTAACTCTTTTTTTTTGCCTGAATAAGTCAGTTTATTTATTGCATAAAATAGAGCCTTAATCTAAAAACTTATATATTATAATTAGATATTAGCCTAATTTAGTCCTCTATTAATTTTTATCTATAATATATTTCAAAACATTATGATAAATATTTTTAATTTTTACCCATGCTATATTTGGAAACAATTTTATTTAAAAATATTATATATATATATATAATATTTATTTATATATTCATATATTAAGTCAAGTTATGATACATATAAGTTGAGCTCTTACTAGTTTGGATTAGACTCATTTACAAAATCAGGCAGGCTTTTAAATTTTCGTATTGCTCATTTTGCCTTATTAGTTTGACTTATCTGACTCAAAACTCAAATCAAATTTGTTGTTGGAAGAATATTTGCTTTCCAGAGACGCAACCATCCAGCAAATAAAAAGAGCATTGTTAATAAGTTTGACTTAATTATCTAATTTAAATCAAATTTGTTAATTGTTGGAAGAATATTTTCTCTCCAGAGACACAACCGTCAAAGCAAATAAAAAGAGCAGTATAACAAAGTACAAAAACAATTTAACATGAAAAAATTTTAAACTCTAAAGAAAAAAAATCACAAATAATTAATAAGAAATCTATTTATAAATGAAGATTAGAAGATAACATTTATAACAGTTATTGATCATAACCTCACAACTGGCTAACTATTTTGCTTAGATTTTTTTCCAAATTTTTACGAGGGTTCTTACAACCCTTATACATACATACATTACGTCTCCCTCTTGCTTCAAATTCTTGCCTAACATATAACTTAAAATATTTACTTAGCAAGAAATCTTAATTCTATTCTAAAATAAAAACATAATTTAAAAACTTGTAACAGAAAGTAATTACTTATTAATAACAATTAAAATTTTATTCAAACTAAACAAAATTATAAGTCTATCGTGAGTTAACTCAACTCATTATCAAACCCAATTCACATGACAGTTTAAAATTCTATATTATAAATAACTAAAATTTTAATAGGCCCAAAGTAAAATAGTATATATTTTTGACAATGAAGTTTTTAACTACTGTTATGAAAACACGACAGAGCAGAACCTTGCTCGACTTGTTCAAGGCAGAAAAAAGCACCACTCCTGTTACAGAATATGACACATAAGAAAAGATGCAACATGTATAACAACCCCTCTATAAGTAAACATTAGCCTTTTCTTTTACCTCAACATTGGAAGCAGAAGCAACAATAATTTGCACAATTCTATTCATCCATAGCAACTATATCCATTTGCGGTTTTACTATAATAAGCTGCTTCTTATTTTGTGACAAAAATATGTATACAAAGGCGAGCAAAGTATAATTTCTCGTATAAACATTGGGTGCCTTGGTTTTGTTTGACATTGGAAAGAGCTGAAAAAGTCGAAAGTTTACTTAAAAAAAAATGGCCTCACCTTTTGCCTAAAAGGTCAATTTTCTATTGGTAGTAAAAAAAGTACCACCCAACCATAACATCACCAGCAGATTTCTTAAGAAAGTTATACCCGAACATGCAAGGCAATTAAATATTTGGTACCATGAAGTGTAGTAGCGTGGTTTGTGGAGGGTTGAAATCATGTTAGTTCCAACTAGTTACCAGAACATACTCAACTTCCCAATAACGTGCATGACGAAATTAGATGGGAGTATCTGACCTCAATCGTTGATATCCGGAATTATGGCTTATAAATATTATCAATTCAATAGGCTAGAAGTTTATTTTGCCAATCTCGCAACTCAAAGCATATTAAGGCATTCTATGTCCTTTCTAGCATTCTACTAGCCTATCCATAACAATCTGTTATGTTTCATATTTTTCATTTGCAATATCTTGTAATTTAAACACTAAGAGTGAGTGTGAGTGAGAGTGAGAGATCTAGGTTTTCAAATGGGAGGATTTGATACCATCCAACATTATCGTGACAAACTTCAACGGCAAAATTTCAACTTCTAAAAGGATGATGCTAATTAACCTAAAAGTTAGCTCAATAATAAGACCCACATTATAAAGACACCTACAAAGGCTAACCATAACCTATTGTGAGGCAAGGATTGGATCCACGCCATTAATGTAGTGCCTTTCACCTCTCAATTGAAAATGCTCATATAGAAGGAGAATGGAACAATTGAATGCATGAAGGTTACTAACAGCCCATGTTATATGCAATAATGCAACATTAAATTCAAAAATAACAATCCTAATGTCTTACTGTTACATGTTTAAGAGTACTATTATAAATTCAAATTTTGAACTATATTAAATTAGAAATTTATTTTATGAAAAAGAATAATTGAGAAAAATTTGTAAATTCTATGAAATTAGGAATGTTGTATATAAATAATGGAATAAAATAAAGTTAATAATTTAAAGAATATAAGTGTATGAATTTTTTGAGGTTTGGATGAGAAAAATTAAATAGAATTATAAAACATAAAATTTTGATTGGTTCTAAATGAGTATATGAGTATGAAAAAAATTTTAAAATTTTTTTCCAAAATGCCCCTGATCACTATTGGCTCAAAAATTAGTCAACCCTCCACCATTTCCCCAAATTTGTCCAAACTCACCTCACATAACTTTCCCTTTCCTCACTTTCATCTCTCAAATCTTCATCTTCCTTTCTTTAAAGTTGACAAGAGGAAATTTAAGTTTTTCTTAATTTCTTATTCCAACCAATGGCTTGACTATAGAGGAAACACAACGTGATTATTGCAACCTTCATACAAAGGTTGTTAGCTCTTGGCCAACATATTGTAAAACTTTAGCATTGGGGCTAAAAGGTTCTTCTACATTCATACCAAAATTTTCTGCAAAATTTATATGTCTTGCATCAATTATCATTGTCTCATATTTGTTACATAGTTATTCAAACCCAATACTTGCCTCTTCCATTCTAGATTGCTAGGTCTAGCATTAAATTAAGGCATTTGTTTTCCATAGGAAGTTCACCATTAGTAATTAAGCTAAAATTATTTCCTATGAAGATGTTTAATCATAGTATCAAGCAATAAAGTCTTTTTACATTCATACTTAGCATATAGACACTTAATCTTTTGAGTTGTGAAAAAGTTCACATATGTACAACCATATACAATGAAATCATTCACTCTATTAATGAATTTAATTATTATTTTTAATTGATTAAAGCCTATCCTATTGTACATCTATTGCCTATGTTCAAGTACATCCATATTTATTTTACACACACAAACATATCATCCAATAATTCATTAACTACTCCACTAATAAAACTATGTTGTAATATATAAGTGAAGTATATTAAAAGTAATGTACTAAAATATCAACTATTACAATCATAACTGAATGTCTCTTATATATATAGGCATTCAAGAGAAAATCAATTATAAAATTAGCAAAATGAATGCAATCATGAAAACAAAAATTCAATGTATACACTGTAAAACATTAGGCAATTTTTATATATAGGCATTCAAGAGTAAATCAATTATAAAATTAGCAAAATGAATGCAATTATGAAAATAAAAATTCAATGTATACACTGTAAAACATTAGGCAATTTTTAATCATCATTGTATGAAAATGTATTAAAACAAAAACCCTATTTCACAATTTGTCTAGCCATGATTAGGGTGGATCTTGTTACTGATATCCATCAGCCTATCTAAACCTAATTTGGTATCATCATATAATATTATGAAGACCTCACTTATCTAAGTTGTGAAATTTCATTATCAAGATATTATATTTATATGATATTGTTTAATCATATATTCAAAATATGAACATATTTCCTTCAAAGTCTTTAAGTTCTTTTACTCTATCTTTCTATTCACTATCATTGGTTGCATATGACTCCTCTATTCCCATATTGTTAGTGGTAGCTATGAAGCTTCAACCTAAGCATTTGAAAAATATTTAAAATAAAATAATAGGATTTTAAGCCCTAATAAGTAGATAATTTACTTATCTTATACATTCATTAATAATTTCTCAATTTATATTTTATATTTCATGATCAAAATGAAAAAAATATGTAAATATATATCGCATTTATCACAACCAAATATCAGTCATAGCAATCAATAAATAGTTAGCCCTTTTTGTGTTTCCTAATGTTTATCAATCACAATTTCAACTTTATTCCTCTTGAAAATTATCAATCACAACTCCAATCTTATTTCTTTGTGCACCTACTGCTTATCATCATAGATTCAAATTTCAAGGTTTTTTTTGTTACAATGACATTTATTCCATTCAAAACAAAAAGTGGCATTTATGATCACAAGATAAATTAAGATAAACAATCATATATCAAGGGAAAGAGTGAAAATCTGTAACAAGGTGTTTATTTATTTATAATATGATTAAATTTACAATACGAAACCAATTCATAATGTTTAAGATGATAAAATATAAAATAGAACATTGTGAATCAATTATGCAATTGATTCATAATGAGCGATGTTGATTTTGGACCCCCAGAATCAATTATACAATCGATTTCTTTTCTCAGTTTTCCTTTTAGGCAAATAGAATTGATTGTGCAATCAATTTACTTAAAAATGACTTATGGGTTTACAGTAATCAATTGTGTAATCAATTCTTTGAACCCATATTTATTTTTGGACAACAAAAATTGATTGTACACTCCATTTTCTTATATAAGTTTTCAATTTTCATAAAAATTTCAAAACTTGCTCAACATAATTGCTAGCTAATCATATATGTTGCATCCAATTATCAATATAGTCATTAATACATGAATTTAGCATAACACATCATACTTTATCATCACTTACAACTCTTATCATTAACAATCAACTCATTCTAAATATAATAATATAATTATACAAATTGTATAATAAGTAAATTATCTATTTACCTCAAATTGAAAGAACGAAGGAAATTAGAGCTCAACTAAAAGTGTAAAAATTGATTCTTATCATCATAAATCAATCAGAAATTTAATTCCTTCAATTCATATTTCAAAAAACCCTAAAATCAAGAAACTTACTTATGAACCTCTGAAATTCATATTTGGAGGAATTGATAGAGAAAATGTGAATGGGAGAGCGCTTCTATGGTTTTAGAGAAAGAAGAGTAAGAAAAATTAATTGAATGACATAGTTTTTAGCTATTTTAAAGCCAAAGGGCATTTTGATAATTTTATAAATGTCTAAAGGTAAAATAGGTAAATTATCCTAAATCTCCTTTACAGTTTCTATTTCAATTTTAATCTCATATAATATTATAGTTAATTTAGTTATGCTTATTTTTATATTAAAACTCCATTTTATATAATTAAATACTTCTTCTAATCCTTCTCACAACATTTCTAATAACTGATAAATTTACAAAGTTTCGACTATATAATTAAAATAAAATTTTAAAATTTTAGGAGTATAACACCCTAATTATATAAAAACCTAAATTTACCTTTATCAAACCCTAAATCATTAACTTTACAAATTCAATCTACATTCAAAACTCTAAAACTTTTCATTCCCTATAAGTATATGAAAAATATATGTTAAACTCCAATTGAAGACAAGCTTTTAAAGTCCCTCACAAAACTATTAAACAAATCATAAGTTATAAAACTCACTTTTTATAGAAAAATAATCAATTAAAATAAAAAAGATGCAAGAAAAAAGCTCCCAAAAATGATAGAAAGTAGTGAAGAAGCTTAAGAAACGTGAGAAAGGCATGGCAATGAACCTTGCCATCATTTGTCTTTATTGTCCTTAAATAGGTGTTAGCTAAAAATAGGATAGCGCTTTTGTGTTGTTGATATATATGAAAAATAAGGACAGATAATTCCATTACAAAGTTGTACTTAGTAAAATGATGCATTCAAATTAAAGATAAATTTATTAACAGATTGTTTATGTTCTATCAGTAAATCTATGGCAACTTTTTGTCAAGATTTAAATTTTTTACTAAATGATTTCAAATTTTCCATACATTCACCTATTACCAAATTAAAAAGAATTCTTTTATTCTGTTACTAGTTTTGTAAGGAAATGTTGCATTTTTCTAGTGACAAATTTAGCAATGACAGAGCAATATTCCATCATTAAAATTATTTTTTATAAAATTTTCAAACTTACAAAATTAACTAATTTTGTGACACCTTTTTTGTTGTTAATTTCATCATTACAAATCTATCACTAAATTTTGTCACTAAATTGTAAAATTCTTATAATGTTAAAATTAGCTGAGGTAAGCTCAACCAAAACAGCGAATCAATTAGAAGCAGTAGTCTTCTTTCAACTTTTTCTTAGAAGTTTCTCAGTTGACTATCTGTAAGCTAATTTAGACTAACTTTTACAAGTTTACTTCCTCTTTCTAACCTTTAAGGGCTATTCCTCCTTATTTTTAGTGTATACTTGCTTGGTCTCATCATATAATTGCTTGAGTTGAACCTTTTTCATCGTTTGCTCAATAAAATTAGGAGTGATGCCTTAGAACTCAATCAAGATAATAGTGCCTAAACAAAAAGCCAAGATTCGATACATAAGTTAATTATGATGAAAATAAAGGCTGAGAAAATAAAATTTACTTATATAGCTATATGATTTCTTATATTCAGCCACCTAGTAATGTATTGGCTAGTAGTCAATCATTTTTGGGTTTGGATGGATAATGATGGATAATTATTACATAAGGAGTCAACTTTAAACCTTTTTTTATACTAAAGGTAAATACTTGGAAATGCTAAAATAAGCATTTAGTAACAATACTAACTTAGGTCTAAAAAGCTTAATATGGACATTAGGTTCAAATATGGGTTCTATTAATAAGCGTTGAACCACTTTCGCTTATAGTAAGCATTGTGATCTTACTTCTTGTTCTTAAGAGATTCATCGGTATCATGCAATGCAACTTTTGGATGGTGATAATCATATTTAACCTCATAATGCTTTTCAAAAGCCAAAATTTCAATGTAATGCATACCTGTTGTCTTTTTAAATGCTTCCATAATCTACATAATAACAACATATGTCAGCTTTTCTTCAACAATCATGTTAAAATATTTATATGTATAGGAAAACCATCATTCTAAGAAAGTTTTAGTGAAAGCATGACATAGTGTGAAAGGATATAAGTGAACAAAATGGGGCATGTTCTATTTGAATCATTTAACTAATACAAAACCTGTAGTTAACTTACACCCTTAGAATTTTAAGTTTAAATATCAATAAGATAGCTCTAGATTAAGCTAATTTGTTTAGCAAGGGTAATGGGTAAATGCTTTTCAATTGAAGAAGTCTTCTCTATAAATAAACCTATATACAAGTATTGAAAGCATAAAAATTGATCCCATATTGCTACAAGATTTAGCTTTAAAGTAAACTAAAACCTAACAAATCAGGAAAAAAAAGGAGAAAGCCATTTGATTAACTTTTTCTCAGTGCACATATACAAGGATTTAAAAAAATAAGTTAAAGAGCTCAACCAAAGAATATTTTTTATATTTTGAATGAAGTGTAGATTGAATGAATTTAAATTTATAAGCTAAAAAATCCTTAGAATGAACAAAGGTTGAAAAATGTTCTAAAAAATAAGCCATAAGGCAAAGTTAGAAAGTCCAAAATGACCTTCCTAAATTGGTAAAAGGTTTTGTTTTTCATACATGAGGTAGCTAGGTTAATGTTTTTCATAGAAAGAAATAAAGATAAAAAAGTCAAGGGTTATACGTCAACTTTCATCTAAGATTATAGCCAACAATAAGGAAAAGGATGTTGTTTTCAAAGAAATAACATAAAACAAATGTTTGTAAGCTAATAAAGTAAAAATGTTATGTGCTCAATTGAAGAAACAAGAGTATTGGAGCCACCTTGAAATTAATAAAGTTTTAGGAAGAAGAGGAATCAAAGTTTTAAAATTTAAGGTCAAAAGTTTTAAAAATAAGGAAACATTTTCCTTCATTATGTTAAAACTAGTTAAAGCTAAAATATCAAACAAAGAAGGATCCATCATCGCATAGAGAAAATGCATGTTATTGGTCAAAGTTGGCCAAAATGACACAATAACACCAACTAAAGGCAAAATACACTTGACAAAAAATTTTAAAAGTTGAGCCACTTCAAAAATACATATTCCTTTCATAATGACATTTTGGAAAGTTGAACCTAATAAAGACAATTAAGGTATTCCTTGGTGGCATAAGGAGAATTTCTCAAAAAATTTACCCATTTTGAGACCTAAGGATAAATTGGTATAACTTTATATGTGAAAACAAACTTAGATGAAAATAATGCATCATTCTTCTCTTCTAGCACATCAAGAGAGAAAGCTAAGGTAGAATGAAAGAGAACTATTATTAGGAACCTCAAATACAAAAGAGGGATGTCATACCTATAAATTGAGAATAGAGGAGTTGGCTAAAGTGATGTCAATGATCCTTATAGCTCCTATGGCTTATAAGGAAGAAGTGGAGGTAGTAGATTCAAATGCCATTACTAATTTTCTATAAAAGAAAGAGAATGAAGGACGAAAGTATTAAAGCAAGATAGGAGTTCACAAAGCATAGAGAAGCATTATTGGATAGTCATAATAGATCAATCCCTTGAGTGACATTGAAAAGGTACATATTAAAAACTTTTTGAGCAAAGCCATAATGGCAAGTTCAAAAGGACATGATGGATCGCATGCCTAAGCATACTCACCACATAAAATATAGCAATCTTATAAAGATATACCTATTACAAGGTTATGAAAATCATGCCTACTAAAACAATGTAATTTTAAACATAACACTTATGAAAAACTCTCAAGTCATAATAAACAAGCAACCAAGAGTAAAAAATTAAACAAAAAGGAACTTATACATAAGTCCCCATTTTATTTTATTTTTTTGACATATCCCAAAGTCAAGAAGATTAATTCTTTTGGCATGTTAAGTTAAAAAGTTAGGGAAAAAATAATTTCGCTTCCCTTCACCTTGCATTTTAGGATAGTAAAACTAAAAAGGACCCCTTATAAAGTTTCGACCAATGATATTGGTTGATTAAGTGCCTTGGTCTTGTTTGACTTTAGGGAATGAGGGTGAAGAAGTAAAAAATTTACAAAAAAGAGGGCCTCATGTTCGCTTGAAAAGTCAACTTTCTACTAACAATCAAAAGAGTATCATCCAATAAAAGCACTACTAGCAATTTTCTTAAGGAAGTTATGCCTAAGAAGGTGCAAGATAGTTACTTGTTTGGCTCCAATGAAGGTTGTAGCATGGTTTATGGAAGAGTGGAATCATCTTGGTTCAAAGTAGTTACCAACAATATGCATGATCAAATTAGGTAAAATAAGTGACCTCAACCATTGCAACTACTCTTGAATCATGGCTTATAAATACCATCACCTTAATAGGTTAAAGGCTTATTTTGTCAATCTTTCTATTAAAAGCATATTAACACATCCTACATCCTTTCTAGCACTTTGCTAGTTTATCCTAACAATTTGCTATCATATATATATATATATATATATATATATATATATATATATATATATATATATATATATATATATATATATATATATTTGCAATTTCTTATAATCCAAACACAATGAGCGAGAGATTTGAGTTTCTAGACTGTGTTCCTTTGCACCTTTGATGCACCACAAATAGTGGTCTTTACGCTTACAATTGCAACAAATTGCCTTACTCTGTTTATTTAGTGCAATTTATTTTGCCTTTTGTGCACCATTTACTTACTACTTCTACACATTTGTTTAAATTGTGTTAAAGGTTACTAAACATTGCCTGTTTACACGAAGATTGCCACACTTCAAAGAGTTGACTTATGCCTGCAATTTTGATCGGGAAGAAAAAAATCCAGAACTTATCTTGATGCATATTTTCTCGAACTTAACTATAATCATGGATTAATATTTATGGCTATAAAACTTCTCATCACAATATATGAGTAAATTGACTGTGTTATGACTCAAATTTTTGATACTTATATCTATCTCTCTTTTTGTCATTCTCATTCTTTACATCCTTCCGGACCTTCCTTACGCTGCAGCTCACCTGGAATAAATGTGTTCCGGATACGATTATTATGCGTTTCAGAAAGTGCCTCCTGAGCTTTGAAGATTGATCTTCTTGGTCTAAACGCTACACCTTTGAGAATCATTTTTCAAGATATGCCAAGCATTGTCCCACAAGTAGAGCCCTTCACAAGCGCTACGAGAATATTTTATTATGGCAATTATGGTGGATGCTGTTTAGCTAGTTTTGGTACCGTATTCGCCCTAACATTTTTTTATTATTATTTTTGTGCAGAGAGAATCTTATTTTGGCCAATCAAGGTTGGACTGGGGAGGGAGGTATTAGTATTAACTATCATCCGTTAATATATGAAGAATCGTTCCCACCCCAAAAAGGGAAAGCCCCAACGGATTCCTTCATTCCAATATATCTAATGATTCTGGAGTGATCTCCGCAAAGCTGTCCACATTCAGTGGCAGCATATATATATTCTCTACATATAGATCCATGAATTCATTCCCAGTCACTATAATTGGCCATAGAATATATGTGCCCAAATGAGGAAAGTAAAGCATGTATGGGGTACTGACAGGTGTTTAAGTTCATCACACATATTTAATACTCTCTCTTACTTTAACAAGTATTCAGTTATACGACTTCCAATTTATGTCGTATCAGCTTGTATTAGTTTGTTTGGTATAGCAATTAAAATCTTCAATAATCAATTATTGTATTATTTTCACTTTTTTACGTCTTAA
Organism: Sindora glabra; assembly: GCA_020226215.1. Classification (NCBI taxonomy): domain Eukaryota; kingdom Viridiplantae; phylum Streptophyta; class Magnoliopsida; order Fabales; family Fabaceae; genus Sindora; species Sindora glabra. The sequence continues at coordinate 4,155,420 of CM035227.1, forward strand.
ATGTTTGTGAAACTCAGAATTCTAAGTTTCACGATCATGTAAAAGTGAACCAGAGAGAAATGAGTGTAGACCAGTAAAAGCAGATTTATTCTTGAGTTATGAATCTGCACCGGAAGCGACCCAATTAAACAAGATAAGGAATGCGTGGAGGGCCGGAATGCTCTCGTAATCTCATTCGCAACTTGTTATGAGAAGTCCTCATCCTTGACCCTTTGCAAAATACCTATCTTCCCCTCTTTCCACTAGTGATTCCTTTTGGCTACAAACTCACTCATTTATCACTCCGCACTAAGTGCTGTAGAAGATACAAGTTTTCTCAAGTTATATAATTATATATATTTCCTCTTCAGTTAGTCCCAGGCAGTAGAATCCGATTGCATCATCTTTTTCCAAATGGAAAAAAAAAAAAAAAAATTGGTTCTTGTGATGCATCTAAAATGTTTTCTAATACAGGTAAAACTATGACTTGCAAGGCTGGACCTTTAAAGTGTAAGACTTGCACTTTAAACGTAAAATGTATTATCATAACCGTTGATTAAAAAATCAATAGAGTATACAATTAAAAAAAATTAAAAGAACTTTCAGTTAATGGTTATTTGATGTTCTCACCAATAATAATAATGATGATACATAAATTTATTATAATATTCTTGGTACTGTCAATTTATAACTTATTAAAAAGCTTATACGCTGGGCTCACGCTCCCTCGTTATCAGTGGGCCTCACCTCAGTGAGCGTAACATTTTTTTTTGGGGTGTGATCTAGTGCCATTGTATAATTTAGTATCATCTCATTGAATGGAGAGAATATTGATTTATTTCTTGTATACGTATTTTCCCAAATAGGTTTCAAACCCAGAAAATAAACCTACATGTTTTTGGCTTCATTTTCTTCTTTATCCAGTTGTTCCATGCTTCTAACTTACAAGAACTTCTTGGCTATCTGCCAAATGTTTCATAATCTAATATTCTTTTTAAAATAGCTTCCCCACTTTTCCGATGTATCTACCTTTTTGGGGTTTTTTCCATATTGGGTCATCATACTATGATGGAAACTAACGTTTTCACGCATGGCTTTGCCAGATTGAAAAAAGAAGGGCTATCTAGCACACAGACAATGCTGATAGAGCTTCTGCCTAAACATACTAACTTGATTTGATTTCTTGCTGCTGATTGCCTGTCCACGTCCCTAATTCTAGTTCTTACTCTTTCTACGACTATCTTCTACCTCCAATGTCTTGTAAATAGCAATATCATCGACCTTATTATCTAACTTTTCAATGCAGACAGCAACCCTTTCTTTTTCCTTTGAAATGATTGAAAAGTACCTCAAGAATATTTTTTCCCCATGAAAGCGCAAAAAATTAGAGTCATTTATTTATGATAAGTTATTCTTTTCAAATATTTTAAGTTTTTGAAGATATTTCATAAAAGTAAACACAATATTCAATTACTCATTTATAAATATATGGTAACTATTATATCCTTCAAATTCATAATCAACATTGTAAGTCTTTTTTTTTATTTTTTATTTTTATTATAATTATTAATTCATCCCCTTATTCGTAATACTAAAATAAATAGTTAAAAAAAGAATATAATTTAAAATTAGGTATATATTTAACATTGTTAAGATGAATTTGATGTTCCACTTTAATATTTTTATTTATTTTAATGTTGTAAATGAATAGAATAACAAATAGTTATAATAAACGTAAAAATAAAAAATTAAATTAAAATAAATATTATAATCTTTTTTACTAAAAATATTGAATTCAAATAGCATATGATATGATTTAAAAGTTTTGTCTTCCCCAGCATCCATGATTTAATATCAAGATTTTATGTGTGTATATTTAGTAATTTGACTATTTAGTAAATTATATATATCATGATCTTTTTAAGATTATGGAATTAGACCAAAGTGTCAAATATTACAGTGGCACTTAATGATTTGTTTTAGGAATTTTTAATTTGTAATGTTCTTAAATTTTAGATTTCATTATAATAATATATTTTGTTTGTATTAAATGATTTATCACTTTTGTAATAAAAAAATAATTAAGATGGAGAGAAAATGCTATAGGTCACCAAACTGCCCTTGCTAGTATCCCATTCATGAAGCCTCTTGCGCGATGGGGTGATGGAGACTTTCCAACCACGCGTACGACGCTCTAGTTTGTGGTTAGGTTTCTATTAATTAAAACTCACGGCTCTCAATATGGAAAATCAATTCTAGCAAGAAACCATGGCCTTCAGTCTCCAATTCTAGAAAGTTAAAGAAAAGGAAAGAGATATGGTGATATCCATCTTGAGAGAGAACTAATTTGGCCCACGCATTAATAAATAGAGCAAGTTTTTTTCAAACTTAATATGTAATTATATTTTTACCTTCTTCTTATTTTCATAAATATATACTGACTTTCACTTGTTATATATTCACATATCTTTTGCTTCATTTAAATGTACAATAATTTTTTTTCAAACAAAAAAAAATGAAAGAGACATCAATATATATTTTTTAAAATAATAAAATTTACATATAATTAAACTCACCAAAATATTCAACAAATTTCTGAGCAACTTGATAGCTTCACTTACCTTGACGATGCTACTTTTGTGGGCCTCACAAACAACTCGCAGTAGGTGAAAAAGATAGATGCGCAGATTGTAAATCAAAAATCGCAACAACTTGGAAGCATTTGGATTATGAGTTATAACCTGAAATTTTTGATGATCTCATAAGATTTACTCAAATCTCACAGCACATGGGTGCATATCAATTTCTGTTGCACAAATGAGTGAAGATAGATCCTCCGGTACAACCGATTTTGCAATAGTTCAACCCTATTACTACTGCTGGTGCCTAGAAACTCGAAACAAATGATCATTTATAGATGTAAAACTTTATTTTTGAATTTTAAGAGAAGACAAGTGCAACTGGTAAAATTTAAATTGTTAAGAGAGACAGAAGAGGTGGGGGCATGTATGGGGTTAAAATCTGTGTATATATGCAAAAGGCAATTGGCCTGCATGGTTTTGCATGGAGTACGTAAATAAGTTGTTAGGAAGTTACAAAGAGTGTCCTTTAAATTTGTGTGTATATTATCTCGTGAGAAGTTGTTACAATATGTAGAGTACATGAAAGGGTAATTTTGTGGCACAGACTTTATGGCCTTTTTACCAATTCTCTTTAATGAGCTGTCTTCCCCTTTCATTTTGCCTATAAATAGGCAGTTTCTGCTGAGAAAGAAGATAACACTCAAACACAGCCTCTAGCTTTATATATTCTCTCTTATTTCCTGCCCCTCTCTCTTCTTCTAATCGATTGATAATAATGTGACTATTTTCCTTTCTGTTTGATTAATTTTGAGGTGGAGGAGTAGGGTGAGGGAAGCCAGTGGGAAAGAGAGGCAAGCACTAATTAAGGTTGTTGACAGAAGATAGAGAGCACAGATGATGATATGCATCCAGCGATTGCATCTCAGTCCTTTGTGCTCTCTATGCTTCTGTCATCCACCTTCTGCCTCCTCAACCCTTCCCATTAATCCTCACCCCTCCTCTTCTCTAATGTTTGCGTTAATTAATGATCCTTTTCTATGTTTTATTGTTTCAGAAGTTGTTTGATCATTTTGTTATTCAACTGTCAGATAACCATGTGGGCATATGTAAATATCTAATGACAATTAATTTTGTGATTTAGTTTGCAGTTAAATTTGCACCTGAATTGAAGCGGCTCAGTTGAGATTGACGTCACGATCTACATGTCTCAATGAATTGAGCAAACCGAAGAATTAATTTTTGCTGGTGCAACTTCATCCCATGTGACTACCGCTTATTTAAAATGACTAAGTGTTGTCTTTTGACTGATTAAAGCTTTATGCATCTTTGGATTTGGCAATGAACCTCACCTAATTAAGGTAATTATATAATAAGTTCTTGTTGTCATCTTCTTGTTTCCTCCCAAAGAGAAATCTGACATTGATCTGTTTGATGATATGCTTAGGTAAGGCTCCTGGGCTGTAGATGGAAGAAGGACCACTCTGCAGATGGGTATTTGTGAGGAGGGTATTGCAGAAGGTAGCTACCTAAACAAAGCAAATATACATATGGGGTCCATTTCAACTGATCATGACGTACACTTCTTCAGGATTCTTCCCACTGAGTACCCCACAAGTTGTTGATCACTGATTCAATTACATCCTTTGCATTTTACAAATTATAATTAGTCGAGGTGCATGCAATTAACTACTTCTAATCAGACATCATCGTCAACAACAGAACAAAATGTGTTCATAAAAAGAATTAAATTTCCTTGTGGAGATTTGATGAATGAGATTGAGAATGCGTAATATTATCATCATAAAGTGGTAGATCATATATTTTTATGGTGTTGTTATATATTATTCTGAATGTGACTAGCAATTATTTTAGTTCGCTGGTGGTTGATGAATTCAACGCAAATTGTAGAGTGAAATTTTGGAATTGGTCCTTATGATAAAGGGTTTTCAATTTTTGTGTTTTGTGGCTTCATGGTGAGCTGACGACCCCATTGATTAATTGTATTTAGAGTGATAGACATTAATATTCTGAGATTAGAACATTCGTTTTCTCTCTTGTAATCAAGACAGAAAACCACGTCCGGTAAAAAATGTGAACCACGTCCAGATCCTGCTGAAACCTGGGATTAATGAAAACTTCCTTATCATTTTCTAAACCTGCTTCTGCTAGAGGCCGTAGCAGAGGCCTCGAGGGCAACACATATGTTACAATCTTAACCCTAGATCGTCACGTACGAACCTGTCTTAAGCCTAAGCCGACAGTTACAAACAATTCTTATTTTGCTTTACTCTCTGTCATCGTCATTTAATCATTTTGTTATACAGCACATGATCCGAAATGTTCTACTTCTATCTTTTTTGTTCAACAAAACCGGTAAATAAAATACCATAGCAATATCCAAATGCAGTAATACAAAATAAAACTTGTGAAAGTATAGAGATAATGTTCATCGAAGCAGCCATCCATCGAATCTAAAAAGTAATAAAGTGAAAAGCAAATGAGTGCAAACTTCAACTGTTGAAGAATAGAACGAGAGAGAGAAGTGATGCAAACCTCATAAAGAGTGTGAAATCATTACTAGCTTGGAAAAGAATGTCCGTGTGGAATAATCTCAAAAGCAAATGATAGAAGCCTTCATCCTAATCCAAGTGTATTAATTACCCAAATCAGTAAACCTAACTACGTAATATGTTGGTCTATTTAAGTCCAATACCATACTTAAACTAATTAAGGGTTAATTTGTTTTAATAGAAAATTAAGATGATGATTTGATCAATATTAAATGTAAAAAATATAATGAAAAATAGCATCCCCTATTTTATTAAAATGTAATGAAAAATGCTAAATGACCCGAAAGATTGTAGCCGAATAGGTGAGTCAAAATATATGATTTCATCAACTACATTGAATGCTATTGAATCCAACGGTTACAGCAGTTTCGGAGCTTGTAGTCGGTTCATATAGCAATGTTCAAATGTAATTATCACATGGTTAATAAGTATAGGAGAGAGGTATCATTGCCTTATGAAATAGAAAGAAATTAAACCGAAACTTCAGTGCTGTTTTCATCTTATCTGTTAATCTCTGAAATAATTTATTCTTTCATCTTCTGTTTAAATAAATAATCCCTATAATGCTATTTATCTAAGAAAAAAATATATATTCTTTGTTAAAAAGCAAACACATCGACTCTATGGATATATTTGAATAAAACAGAAGCGAATCTATGGAGCGAAATCAAGAAGAAACAAATAGAAAGAATAGATGTGTCTAATCTGAGTGACAGTGTAATAAATTAGGAGACGTCTTTTTGGCATATATCCCAATTCTGGAAAGTTTGTTGGAGTCTTATCAATGGAGAATGAGAACGCACGTCAACCACCACACTTAAACTGATCAATTCGATCTGTCTAGCTTAATTATATGCAAATCATGAATGTTAATGAATGAGGACAGTGGCTGGCACACTTTCCGGCCCATTACCAAGTGCGTGCGCGTTGAATATATACATCTCCAATTCATTGTCAAGATGCCTTTGGATACTTATTGCCCCCATGAAATGAAAAGGTCATCATTCTAAACAAGAACGGGTCAGAGATTTGGTGCCAATTCAGAATGGCTGGTGGGTTGAGAAGTGGATTTATGCCTGAATTAGCATGGCGGATTCCTTTTGCCGTCATTGTCTTCAAGTTAAGTGACTTGTATATCGAAGCCAACCAAAGTAATGCAGTATTGTTGACCTATTTACCCCAGCAACTGATTCGAATATGAGAAAAAGAAAAGGGTGGATAATTACAAATTCATTAGTTACCTTCTCAGAATTGCTTGTTATTTTTATTAAAATTTGAACCATTGATTTCTCACTAATGCACTTTATCCTTTAAGGTGTGCAGGATGCACTCCACGTACTAGAGTCAAAGCTAGTTTTCACATGTACATACCCTTTCAACAAAGTGGAATTCTCAATTGTACATTGAAATTAATTTCAGCTCACGTTCTCTACTCTGCACCTCAATGTCATCTAATACTATAAGTCGATATATAAAGGCCCTAGAATTTAGAAGTTAAGTGTTCTTGATATGACATATTATAGCATGCCTTGATCTGACAGAAACCAGGCAGATGCCGAAACGTGCAGTTCTCAAAATATGCCTCTCAAATCCAAATCATGTTTGCAACGAATGGTGTTTCATCATTATTGTCGATACTTCTCAGAGCCTAACATTACATTATCAGTATCAGTAGCAATTCTATTGTCTGGTGAATGAAACAAATCCTAGCATGAGTAGATAACACTGAGAACGTACATACTTGATCCTGCTATAAAATGAACGCAATAAAAATGCAGAAAACAAGGAAGGATGGACGAAATGGAAGGTAACGTTGTTTAGCTTCTGATGTATAGCTCAACACTTTTGAGTTTTAACAAAGTGATAGGATACATTTTATAGGCAAAAATTTTCTCATAACAAAGAAAGCTACATTAAAATAGTAAGTAGCCCACGGCGTAGGTAATTATGCCCTATATTGTAGCTTGCCATAGGAGATAACAAAGACCAATTTCTTGCAACTTCATTCAATCACTTGCTATTAGTAGTATAATACCCCCGATTAAATGTCCATTTTATAAAGAGTATGTCTCATCAAAATCTTCATTGAAGACAAAACCCAAGGATAAAAATTTAGTAAGAAAAAAAGATCACATAGTTTTTACACAACTATCTTATTAAAAAATTTATTAATAAAAATTCAGTGAAAAAAATTACTAAGAAATAAAGAGTACAATATATGTTCAACTCTCCCTATTAAGATTTAAGATCTCTAAGATGGCACAATCCAACCTCGGGAATCAATTTTTCAAATGTTAATGTAGAGAGTTCTTTCATGAATAAATTTAATAAATTATTACTTGACTTTGTTGAACATCAATATTACCATTCTTTTAACGACTGTAAGTGAAAAACAATTTTAGAGAAATGTGTCTTGTTTTATTCCCTTTGGTGTATCTTGCTTTCAATTGAGCTATACAAGCAGCATTTTTTTCATACAACTTGTTGGAAATTTTCTTTATTGGAATCCAAACCACATCCTTCTTGGATATATTGAATTATGGATCTTAGCTAAATACATTCTTGACTTGCCTCAAGAAGTACTATCATCTCTACATGATTTAAAAAAAATAATAACTATAATTTATTTTGTTGAATACCATGATATAATTGTACTACCATGTGTAAAAAAATTATTAGTTTGAGATTAAGCCTCATATGGATCAAAAAATGTCCTACATTTGCATAATTGATTAGTTCTGTACCAAAATCATATGAATAAAATAATTTCATGTCGATTGTTCATTGAAAATAATGAAATATATATTCAATCTCATTCCAATGTTTTTGAGTTGAAAAAGAACTATATCTTACTAGCAAATTTACTAAGAAAGAAATATTGAAATACATATTATTAGCAAAGTACATTATTGCACTAATTGCACTAAGATTTGACACTTCTAGATCAAGAAGTTTTTCATTTTTCTCTTAAGGCCAAAATGAATATTTATTAATTTCACAGGAACAAACAACAATTGAATTGCTTAATAGATGTGATTTATTCATATAAAAGTGCAAGATGACCTTTTCAATATAATTTACCTAGTGGACAAAGATTCGATTAGTCAAATGCTCAATTTGCAAACTAAGATAAATTTTTACTTTTTAATATCTTTTATTTTAAACTCCCTCTTCAAGTATTCTACTATCTTTGAAAATTTTTTTTAAGTTCTAACAATATTCAAATTATCATCAAATATAGTAATTATGATAACTCAAATTCAAATTTCTTTATAAAAATGAAAAAGTAGATAGAATCATTTTTATATTATTTTTTTGATAAATATTCATTAAAATGATTATACTACATTTGTTCAAATTGTTTTAATCCATATAAAGATTTTTATAATTTAATTTGATATGTTTTTTGATAATTTAAATTGCATGCTTTAGGAATTTTAGATCCTTCAAGAATTTTCATATATATATCATTGTCAAGCTTGACATATAAATAAGCTTTAATTACATCCATCAAACACATATTGAGCTTTTCTTGTACTATTAAGCTAACAAGGTATCGAAATGTAATTGTATCCACCATTAGGGAATATGTTCCTTTGTAATCAATATCAAGCCTTTAAGAAAAATCTTGTGCTATAAGTTGTGCAGTATATCTTGTAACTTTATTTTTCTCATTTCTTTTTTATTGAAAAACTCATTTGTACCCTACTAACTTTACACCTACTAGCTTTACACCTTTAGGCGTTTAGATTACTGGTATGAATACTTCATAATTTGAAAGTAAGTTTAATTCTATCTAAATTATGTCTTTTCATTTGGCCTATCATCTCTATATTGATTTTCTTCAATTATCATTGTCTCAAAATCTTTAATATTTCATATAATATTAACCACTATATTATATGAGAAAATATTATTAATAACTATTTCTTTTCAATTTCATTTTTTTGATGTGAAAATGTAATTTATTAATATTTCCTCATTTTCAACAATCTCAAGTACCTAAACTTCTTTTAGAATTTTATTATTAATTATGTTTCAATTCTCTTTAAGAATATTTATCTCCTTATTTTCTCTCTCATTTAATCATTTTCTCTTACAAAGGCTTTATCTTTGAAATCGATTAATCAACCACGAATCAAGTGTGCTTTGGATTCATTTGCCACAATAGATATAAATTATCCTACTAGAACATCAATTTGAATCAAAGCATTTGCAACGCGTATATGTCATTTGGTCACTCTTTTTGGGCTAGCAAATGTATCCAATAGTCAGTTCATTATTTTTTGCAAATGAAAAGTTTTTTGAACTTTAGGTTTACATTGTTTTGTATAAGGATTAAGATAATTTATAAATGATGTATTCCGTATATTATTATTTTCCAACGATTTATTATTTCCCCTTAATAGTAAGAGATTTGTTTTATCAAAATGACAATAAAAAAATGCAATAAAAGTACCTTTTGTTATTAGTTCAAGATATTTAATAATAAAAGGAGATTCATATCTAATGTTTATAGCACCAACCTCCTTTGAAGACTTATCTTTGTATGTTATGGTGGAGTAATTAGGACATATACTATACATCCAAAAATTTTGAGATGAAAAATATTTGATTCTTGACGAAATGCCAATTGTGAAGGAGGATGCTTATGATAACTTCTTAGCCTAGTGCATATAAGTATTGCTACATGTAAAATGGCATGTCCTTAAGTAAAAACAAGAAGTTTTGTTATTATAAGAAATGGTCTAGCTATAAGTTGAAAAGGTTTAATAAATGATTCTACTAAACCATTTTGCACATAAACATGTGGTATAAGATGTTCAATGGTTATTCCAATTAATATATAATAATTATTAATGGCTTTAGATGTAAATTCATATTATTATTTAGATGTATTGTATTAATTGAATAATTAAGAAATTATGCTTAAAGCTGAATTATTTGAGCAAATAATCTAGCAAATACTAGGTTGTGTAAATGCATATGTGACCATCTTATGGAAGCATCAATTAAATCATAAAATACTTAAATAGTCCACTCAATGGCTGAATAGGTTTTCATATGTCAACTTGTATTCTTTTCAAAATTGTAGGGATTCAAATTCGATTTTAATTAGTGATGGCCTTTTATTAATTTGCCTTAAGAACAAATAGCATATAAAAATTCATTAATTTGAAGAATTTTTTAGTTCTTCAATGAATGATCATATAAATTTTAATAATTTTTCACATCATTATTGATCCAAGATGGCCTAACCAATCATATCAAACAATAAAAATATTTTTATTAGTAAACTTATAGTTCACTATAACATTTATTTAAATTGAATTAATATACATGTAATATAAACCAGAAGAATAATCTAGTAATTTTTTAACATATTTTTCTCATATGAGATAACTATTATAATATAAAGATATTTAGTATCTTTTTCATTTATTATCTCATGTGGTATCCATTTTGTTGTATGTATACAAAACTTAGTAAGTTTCTACAAAACTTGGTTGATAACAAAGTATCATTTATAATTATTTATGTTCTTCCTAGTAAAATTATATTAATTCTTCTAGAACCTTCAATCAATTTGATCCTATCAAATATTGTATTAACATAATTTTCATCAATTTTTAAGTAAAAAAAAATATTCTTAAGAATAGTGTGTATTATTACACTATCCATGAGACACAAATATCTAATATTGACTTTTGATTCAAAAAATTGAGAAATGCTCATATTTTCTTCAAAAATGCAAACTCTAAAAATTATAAAAGAAATTGTAAAATAATAAAAAGAAAACCTTAGATGTAAAATTTTGCAACATAATAAACGGAAATGTTGCATATGAAATTTTAAACCAAAACAAAGACATAAAAGAGAAATATAACAAGAAAAATTCAAAAATAAATTACATTAATTTTGGATATTTTTATCATCTATCAAATGATTAACTCTTCCTTTAAAGGTTTTAAAGAAATCTATCATATCTAAATACGTTGGATCATGTTTAAAAGCATCATTTTCATAAACAAATTTTCCTTCCACATTTTTCTTTTTCTTTAAGTGAAACTTTATAGAGTTCAACCAAATGCATAAATATATGATATATATATATATATATATAATCAATCCCTTTTCATGTCACATCAATAACATATATTTTTTTTGAACTTTTTAAATTTTTATTATATTGTCTATTTTCTTCATTATTGTCCCACTTCTTATGGTAAGAAGTAATTTTATAATTATTCATACTATATTTATAATTACCATAGTTGTGATTATTAGTTTGATTTCTTTCACGACCATGATTATAATTATGACCTTGGCTTCGCCTAAACTTTTTACTTGTTAATGCATTCATTTCAGGGAATGAGGTAAAACTACTTGGGCAAGTTTCATGATTTTTCATTATAAGAGCTCATTATTTTGTTCAATTACAAAAAGACATAAAATTAATTTAGAATATTTTTTAAATTTTTTTCTCTATATTGTTGCTATAGAAGCATATTGAATGCATGAAAAACGAATAATGTTTTTCCTAGCATATCTTCTTCTATAACTTTATCTTCACGTAATTTTAATTGAGAACTAAATTCAAATATTATAGAATTATATTCACTTACTAATTTAAAATCTTGAAAACATAAATAATTCAACCATAATGAGCTTTTGGAAGAATTACAATTTTCTAGTAATCATACCTTTCTTTTGAGCTTTTCAAAAGATAGAAGGATCCTTTACTGCAAGATATTCATTTTTCAATCTTTTATAGAGATAGTAATGAAGGAAAATTACTATCATTGCACATTTTTGTATTGATACTTGATTTCCTTCTTTGATTGTATCTCTAAAATCCATTGATTTTAAATGTATTTCGGCATCAATATCCATGGTAATTAATTCTTCCCAATAATATCAAGGGCCACAAATTCAAACTTTGTGAGATTTTTCATGATAATAACTAATATATAAATAATGATTGAATTAAAAAATGAGGTGCTAATATAAATATGAATAATACATTACACTACAAATAATAGGAAATTATAATAGATGTTATTATCTGAATATAAGATAAAAATAAAAATAAAAAAGATGATAGATTAAAGATAAATAATATAATATAATAAATAGAATATATCTTAAAAGAAATAAATTTAAAGAGAAAAACCTAAACTCAAAAATTGGAGAATAAGTTACTGTATAATTGAAAATAATAATTCTAAAATTTTACTTGAATTGAGTAGAATTTTATGATGATAACGTATTATAAAATGAACGCAATAAAAAAGTAGAAACTAAAGAAGGAAAGACGAAATGGAAGGTGGCGTTGTTTAGCTTCAGATGTATATCTCTACACTTTTAACAAATAACTAGAATGCCCTTTATAGGCGAAATTTCTTCACGACAAAGAAAGGTACATTAAAATATGTATCCCACGATGTAAGTAATTGTACCCTATATCGTAGCTTGTTGTAGGATATAACAAAGACCAAGTTCTTGCAGCTTGCTTTGTGATGCCACTTTACATGGGACATTCACTTGCTATTAGTACAATACATGTATAAATTAAATTCCATACATTTTTGTTATGTTATGTATTAGGATTCATTTTACTTGAGGTAGTATAATGTTATGTTGATAACTTCATCTCCACATTGTGATCACATTCTTATGACTACATCGTTAAAACACATGCCTCAGTTGAATTTCATATATTTTTTATACATTTCTAACAAAATATCTCATTTATAAATAAATTACAATCACAATATCAGAATTTATTAATAAATAAAATTAAATAATATATACAAGAATTTATTCCTAACAAAGAAAAAGACGTTTTACCAGCTTGAAAGAAAATATTTTCAAGTTCAGCTTCAAGTACAATGATAGAACTATGCTGATTCCAAACCATCATTTTCTGGCTCCCTGAATGACCTAATGTGAAGATCTCGAGTAATCTGAGTAGTTGTATCCAAGAAGTACAAAACCAGTGATGTCAAGCGGCAACTTACGAGCATGAGGATTGGCCCATAAATCCAGGGAACCAAAGGAATTGACAAATAGAATGCTCTCAGACCAAGGGACCAAGAGTGACTCCCAGAGTTCAAGATTTTTGCAACATATTCAATGAAATCTCTTTTGCCTTTCAATGCAGGTGCAGTAATCAAGAAACTGACATGTGCGTAGTATCTAATTGACTGCACATTGCACAGAAATGCAATAAGGAAGCATACTGAGATGGATAGGCATTTGATTGAAGAATTAAGGGAATCCTTGTTTCCATATACTATTTTGGAGACTTAGTCACTGTTAGCAAAAATACCAATAAGTGAACTGACTGTGACTGCTGTTGTAGCAAGAAGAGTAGATGCCATAATATTGTTTCGAAGTGTCTGAACCGCCAAAACCCCATTTTTCACTGGATCCTGAAAATAAAGTGACAGGGTTTATTATAGAATTAAAAGTCCCCAAACAAATTACCTCCCTGGCGAAATTTTGCCACTCCGTGCCAACTTCTAACAATTTCTATAAAAATGTCAACTTGCTGATTGGTAACAATAAAGAGCTTAGTAACAATTGGGAGCAGGTATATAGAAGAGAGAGAGAGAGATTACTGACAGTCATGATGGCGGGAACCCATTGATGGCGAGACATAGCATTGAGGCCGATGAGAGTACGAGATGGGCGGCGCATTATATTGTAAAGAAGGAAGCCATGATATGCGGGCTAAGACAAATAGACCAAATGGCACCAACACATAATCCAGCATCTGCCCTTTCATCTCTGCCTCTTACTCACCCTTCAGCTATCAGACTCTCAGCAGCAAAGCACTGGTGGGAGACCGATAGTTTATTGATTACTAATTAGAATCGACATGTCCATCACTCTCCCACTAGCTTAATTATTCTGGTAAGACGAGACGAGAATGTCCAACGTTCGAGTTTCAAATCAGATATTCCAGATGTAAGAACCCTTGTATAGACGTTATCAAAGGAGGGCCCTCTCTAGAGTCTACACCCCATACTAATCACCTTCCATGTGCCACTAACTTTAGTCAAGTTATGCTCAGAAAAGAGATGCCATTCAAAGACAGATAAGGAAAAGGATGAATTTGGAGTCAGTCATCTTAAGGACAGGAATCAATAGTGGTAATTGCGGTCTTGGCACCATCGCAATCAATTCAAAGAATCGAATTCCTTATTTATGATTCTTTATATTATGGCCAAGTGCCATCTCTTCATGATACATTGGCCCACTCAATCTACCACTACAGATAATTGAGCAAGTGTTTTCATCATATGTTTTCTGACACTTTACAACCCAATATGTTATGGCTGGTGCAGTGGTGTAGTTTGCACAATCAAAGATTTTTCATAATCAACTTACACCCAAATAACAACATGGGATCTTCACTTGCACATAGGTACGAGTCTTTGCGAGTAAATTGATTGTTATCAATTTGTCTGATTCGACTCCAAGTAGGGTGTCTCGCGTAGCAAGACTAAAAGTTTTAGCATGATCAGTAAGTAACCTGTGCTTATTAAGGTCAAATATCAATTGAATATAATGCATATAAATCATGATCATCCAGTTTTTTAAACAAGATAACATAATGCATGAACTTCAAGAGTAGTTGCTACTGGCATTTTCATTACAAAATTTATACTAGGAAGTGAGTGGATTGTTCAAGTATCAAAGAAAAAGAATATAGCAAAGTCAGATTCATTGCATTTAACAAAAAGTAAAACAAAACACAATTATTATATTCAAATTCAAGTACTCAACCAAGATTGAAACACTTGATCCTCGGCTTATGGGAAAGCCAGCCCATGCCAATGATAAATACTAACTCATGCAAGTACAACCCATCTTAGATGAGTTCTACTACCAACAGCGAGAGTCAAAAAGCGCTCTTGCATGGAATCCTTCCCCATTACTCGACCCCTACATGGATATTATACATACACAAGTACCTTTCTACACACGAACTAAAGCTGAATCTTGAGACAGATTATTACCAGCTAAAGGATGATAATCATTCTCAGCTGCAGTTACACCCGCTGGTTCTATATCACGTGTTCCCTTATCCTCCTCGAATGAGTCATTATGAATATCCCTTGTGAACTTTGTGGTTGTATCCAGGAAGTACAAAATGAAAGTTGTCAAGCAGCAACAAGCAAACATGGGAATGGGGCCATAAATCCAGAGGAAAAGAGGAAATGACAAGTAGAATGCCCGCAATCCAAGGGACCAAGAATAGCTTCCACGATTCAAGGTCTTTGCAATATACTCCTGGTAGTCCATTTTACCTTTGAGTTCTGGTGCAGTGATTAAAAAGCTGACACGGGCATAGTTTCTGATACACTGCACATTGCATAGAAATGCAACAAGGAAGCAAGTTGAAATTGAAAGACGTTTGATTGATGAACTTGTGGGAGTCTTATTGCCAAATATGCCTTCGGAGTCATCTGAACTCCAAGTACTGCTTGCAAAAATATCAATGACTGAGCTAAGTGTTATTGCTGCCGTGGCAAGAAGAGTAGATGCCATGATGTTGTTGCGAATTGTTTGAACTGCCAAAACACAATTTTTCAAGGGATCCTAAAAAACATAGCAATGGTGTTAACGGCTTAATGGTAGCACCGGTTGGTCTCATACGCATGCTTCACAGTCACAATAAATATAATTAAATTATGTGTACAGCTTGTCAAAGTGGTCTTCTGGAGGGAAGGGGATAGAAGAAGGGATGCAAAAGAAAAGCTCACCCCTGAGATTAAAGCCAAAAACAGTAAGAGAGTTCTGATACTACACTGCTAGAGAGGATATTGAATCAAAGACAAGCCCTGGATCACACTCATACCATACAAGTGCTGTATTTTATTTATTTAAAAAAGAAAAAAACCTAACATGGTGGATTCAACTTCATAAGGGAAGACCACAACTTTGAAGTAACTACAGATACGTAATATATGTATTTATGTAACTAAGATAAAGCATCAAAGGGCTTTTGTTTCTTATTCTTCTTCTGGGTTATTTTCTTCTCGATGTACACTCAAATCACAGTCGGTATTAAAGTGAGGGCATTGTAACTTGTGAGCTTAGAAAATATACATCACCAAGCTAAGTATCCTCTAACTTCGAAAATTAACCTGAGAGCCTTAGAGGGGAATAATCTCAACTTTCGCCCAATTTAAATTTCTACGGTGGACACATGTAAATGTCTACTTATAGGATATATAGCAGGACAATGCTCCTCTGAATCTCCAAATTGAATCATGTCCCATAGCCATTAGGGCCACATTTTCATGCCAAAAAATGAATCGCCTCAATTCAGTAGATGTCAGTCTGATCAACTTAATCGAGAATGAGAACAACAATTAGGATAACTACTTTTGTCCATAAGTCCCATCTCTTTTCAATACTGTCAATGACCCAATAGCACAGCTACCCAATATAATCATACAGAAATGCGGAGAGCAGAAGTTTCACTTAGTTTTCCCCAATGTCATCTTCTAATGGGATTTTCTAACCACTTTCCCCAGCAGTCTTGAATATTTCACACCCAAACTCTATGAAAGAAACGCCATGAAGATATCTACTTTTTATCAATTGGAAGCAAAATAAGCTCGGAAACAAGTGCAAAGTGAATAATAGAGGGATTGGAGGTATTACTGACAGTCATCATGGAATGGACCCATTGATGGTGAGTCTCGGCGTTGACACCAATAACAGTTCGAGAAGGGTATCGCAGGATGGTGTAGAGAAGCCAAACGTGGTACGTTCCCAGCACCAAAAAACCAAGTGGCACCAATACATAATCCAGATTCTTCTGCTCCATAATAATATGTTTCCTCTTCATCTTTCAGTATCAATCAACAACTATGCTTTTTTAGTATTCATCTGTTTCAACCTTATCTATGGGACCCATCAAGAAAAGACAAGGATCTGTCGTCTCTCGTGTATAAAGTAGGGTACTCGGGATGGTAAACCTACATGTCGCAGCTATTATTGATCAACTCAATGACTAGTTTTATTGTTACCGAAACTGAGGGAAAAAAAAGGCAAAAAAAAAAAACTATATTTGATAGCCTGGGCAGAAGACCGTTCACATTGTCGCTCCCTTGCAGCTAGCCAGTGAATCGATTTAACAAAGACTGAAATAATTTGGCCGGAGAACGGTCTGAGATTAATAAGTATTATTCTATCATGCTATTAGGTTAGCTTACTAATCTGATTGTATTGGTTTAATGAATTAACATGTTGGATTATTTTGTTAATTTAATAATATATAATAAATAATAAAATATTAATTTTATGTGTATATAATTATATATATTAAAATTATTTATTGTATATATAAATGTATTAAAAATATATATATGTGTGTGTTAAATAACTTTTAATTTAATGAATTTATATATATTTAATATTGTCAACATATATTATATATATTTATTAAAGTAAATCAATTATTAAAATTAAAAAATTTAATAAAAAATTTTATTTGAGAAAATTATTATAATTAAAACTAGTCAAATAAAAATCACTATATTTAAGAAATAATATATTAATTAAAATAATGAATTACTAATACTGCAACATAAGTAGTGTATGAGATCGTTTAATTCACAAAAATAATATAAAAAGTAAAATTTCTTGGAAAATAAAAAATTCAAATTATTTGATTAATTACTAATTATTAAAATAAAAAAATAAAACTTTCTAGAAAAATTCAATTTTATTTCTCATAAATTATAAAAAATTATTTATCCACACCCCAAGTTAAGAAGAACTTTACATGTTTTTTATAAATAAAAATATAAAATTGTCCTTATTTAATTTAATTAATAACCATTTTAACCTTTTATTTTTACCATTCAAAAACTATAATAAATATAATTTATTAATGATAAATATAATTTATTAATTATAAAATATAAATATAATTATATTATTAATTATATAATAAATAGAATGAATATTATATAAAATTATATAAAACAAATATTATCGCCGGAAATTTTTTATAGGAAGTGAATTTTTCCATCGGGAATTTTTGCGATATAATACTAAGGAATTGAGAAATCCTTTTGTAAAATAAAATATAAAATTGACCCCCTATCAAATTGGTATTTCTTATAATATTCAATTTTCTGTAAAAATTCACTTCCTATGTGTACCAAGTAACTCTTACCTGTAACTCCATCCGAAATTCCGAAGGTAGGCGGGATTAACCGAGAGTAACATTAGCGGGGGGAAGATCGTCAACTTACTTTAACTCCACAAATACAAAACCTTTTACTGTATTTTTGTAGTTCACAGTTTTTTTACTCACAATTTGAATAAAATTTTTTATTTATCTCGTAAATTCATGTTTTTAAGCATTAGGTAATAACAGGTAATAATTAATTACAATACAAGATAGTAATTAATAGTATTAATAAACAGTTAACAACTATGAACAATGACAACTGACAAATGATAATTAACGATGATGATGATGAAAGATGGCAGGCAATCATCAATGGCCATGAGTGAGAACAAGTAGTGGATGAGGGGAGGTATTGATTACCAACTGTGGGCAACAAGCCAACAACGAATGTTGATCAATGACCACAGTTGCTTGATAACAATGGATAATTGTAAAATAGAGTAGTACAATTTAAAGAGATCAACAAAATATTTATTTTATATCATTAAAACATTATCGTGATATAAAAATATAAAATATTCTGAAGCAATATTAATCTAAAAATATTTTAGAAAAATATATACATTTCTAATAATATTTTGCTTAATTTTAAAATAAATATGAAGACATACCATTCCCTTCTAATATTTTTGAAAATTTAGAAAAAAAAATTCGCTTGGGCACTCCTCTTTCAATAAAATTTTATGAAAACTCACGACTTATTATCAAAATCAATATTAAAAAAAATTATAATCTTATCTGAATTTTATAATAAATACATTAAAGTATTATAACATAATTTTCATACAATTTTTTTTATAAAAAATATGAAAAATATAAAAATATTTCATAAGACACAAAAATTCCATACATAATTTAAAAAAAAATACATATAAAAGCAAAGTCAATTCTTATGCATCTTCAACTGCTTGAAAATACCAATTTGCTAAGATCCATTTTTTATTACAAAATTATTAAGCAATTCATATCTACGTGTTTTTTAATTACAACTTGAGATGATTGACCTCAAAATGCTAAAAAGAATGGCCCAGAAAAGCTGCTTGGTCGAATTATTGATATTTGACCAAAATATAGACGGAATTAATGATTAATGATTAGCAATTTGAGCACAATCTCGGTCTTGCCTTCAAAACAAAAAGAACACCCCACCACCACGCAGCCAAGATTAGGTAATATTTAATATTTGAATCATTCAACTGATTAAATTACCGAATCATTGTTGTATAATACATGAACATGATAACGTCGGCAATAATGTCATCGAATTTCCGTTTCTTTTTATTTTACCGGACATTGTGTCAGGTTTGACGAACAAAGCAATGAAAGAAATGGACCTGATGGGCCAGCTCATCTTCAGCAGAAGCTTACATCGTGTAAGCAGCTTTCCCCAACGAGGTGAAGTTTAATCTGAAAATGAGAAGGAAAATCATCACCCAAGAGACCAAACTTAATCCTTGATAAAAGAATATCCACATCTTTGCACAACAATACCAAATACCTGATGAGAGGCTTCCTCTGAGGCATCGGTGCAGAAATCCCGCTCAACAATGGCGCGGCAAGTTCAGCAGGCTTCGCAGCCAAAATAGAGAAAGGAATAAAATGAGAGAAAATTGAATCAGAATTACTTCAAATTATCAAACAAACTGTCAAAATTGCCCAGATTGCCGTTAAGATCAAGGCAGAAGCAACATGAAATGAGAATACTCAGTGGTACAAAGATGCCCTATATAAGTGGAAGAGACCTAAACCTACCTAAAACTATCCAGCTCGTTTTGTCAGCTAAGGTTTATGCAGTGAGAGCAAACAGAAAAGGAACACATTATCTTGGGCTTGACGTGAACAATTTTAACAAAAACAATTCATCTCATACAGAAATGATTGGACATTTAAACCTTCATATCATACGGAGATGATTGGACATAAATAGGGGCCACGGTGGAATCTAAATCTGTGTATAATAAGTAAAAAATATAACAATAAAAATGCTGAAAATTTTAAGACACACGCAGAGGTTAACCTCAAGCTCCTCCAAGCACCCATTAGAGGATAAACGAGTAGAACAATCAGTTTCCTTGGTCGAAATAATAGGCTCTGCTGCCAGTACAGGCTCTGAGGTTGAGAAGTCCAGGCTGCTGCTTTTCACGTTGCTCCCATAACCTTTGACCTGATTTCTACACTCAAGATGACCTTCAAGTTCATCATGTTCTTGCAAAGGGGCTTGTTGCACATCATGTGGACCAGACATAATCTTCACGATAGCCAGTTTCTCTGCTTCCCTAGAACTTGATGTATCAGTAGCTATAGGTCTAGAGTTAAATTGAGGATTGCCTCTTGCAGAACCATGAGTCTCAGTATTCTCAGAAGAAATCTCCCCAGAAGAAATTAAATCAGGTTCCTCATTATTTCGTTCAACTATCCTGCAGGCTTCTGTGTCATCAGATTTCATAAAACAAAGTGTACCAGTGCTAATAAGAGTTCTTTCACCATGAACTTCCCTGGTGGTGCAAGTCTGATGTCCCATGCACTTATAATTTTTCACGTTACTATCAACACTGTCTTCTAATCGTTTTCTCTTCCTTTCATCATCTGTTCCAAAAAGATTCAATTTACGTTCATGGGATTTATCTGCTTTAGCCTGTCTGGAAACCTTCAATTCTGAACTCTGTTTGCTTTCCCAAGTTACTTTAGATGGGCAGGAAGGTCGAACACCACCAGGCAACACAAAGTCAGGTATATTCCTGCGTTTCACATGGGATACACGAATTTGCATTCCAGGTTTCCATAGAGCGTACATGTTGACAGAATGCTTAAATTCCTCGACAGTTAACCTTAAATCAAACCTTCCACCTTCATTCACTTGAGTCCCTTGCTTACGTTGCAGACCCAAAAAGTAACAAAAATTAAAAGGTCTAGATTTGTCAGAAAAATCACCGGGGTGTGGATGGCACTGAAGCATGCCATAAGTGTGCTTCTCAATCTATATGTTTACAGGACATTCATATCAGGTTAAGAATGAAAGGAGGATTGGAAATATATATAAATGGGGTTTGAAAAAGAGAAAGAAAAAGGAACATAAACAAGTAGAAACAATAAAGACAAATTCCACAGCATTCACATTCAATGTCAACTGGCGGAGTCGAGACTCAATCCAACCTTTCCATTTTCTAAGATCGTCAGAATTCTCTGCAGTAACATCTATCTGTAAATAATTCCTATAAGCCTCAAAAAAGGGATAATGCTCAAAAAGAATATCCCAATCAGCCTTGTCAGCCTCCATAGCCTACAACCAGAAACATAAAATCAAAGCAATTTAAACATTGCATTAACAAGAAGAATACTCTAATTTAGAAAATAAACCACCTGCAAAAAACTAGTTCCCCCTGATAATGGTATTCAGTGGCTTCGTTAAAATAATCAATTCAAATAGAGACCTTCTATAAGAAACATAAAAACCCACTAAACCCTAGAATTACACACCTGGCTGTCACTCAGCACTAATTGTACATAATCTAAAAGTAAATTAACTTTCCTACAAGGCCCATATTCTGATTACAGTCTCTTTCTAGCCCAGGATTCTGATATCAAAGTGCAGACAGATCACAAAAGGATAGATCAACTTAGAAATGGCCTTTTTAAAAAATAAATAAATAAATAAAGAAAAGGCCAAGAGTTAACTGCAAGAAAAAGTGTTATTAATTTGAATATCTAGCATAACTTTCTAATATGTTGCCCTAGCTATGTAGATATACAAGGGAACAGCAACTTGAAGGTCCAAGATCAAATCATCTTGAGGCAGAGCATTGCAGTTTATGGTAAATAGACCATATACCAACAAATGAAAGACAACCTTGAATCAAATATTACATCAAACTATATACAGGCTTAACCAAAAAAAAAAAAATTATAAAAGACTATATATCTCAGAGTCACAAAAATATTATCATTTTCCAAAAAACTGTGCCATACCTCACAAATTTCATTTCCCCTCCAAAACTCTTCTGTCATAATACGCAAAGTACTCAACGACACATTGTAGCTAGAGTTCATGCAAGGAAAAGCAGGAGTAATTATGGGCATTAGGTGGAATCTATCCTTGGGATTTCTTCTCGGATCCCAAACTGGAAGTCCAAGAGAACCTTCTTCAATAGCACAAAGCATCACTGGATTTGGCCAACACCATTGAGTGTATACCCTGAAGAACCGAGATACTAACATATTAGGCAGCGCATTGGGATATAGCTGGCATATTCGAGCAACAAGCAAGGCCCAGTTTATACCCCCAAGAAAACCTGAAACCTGCCCATGATACAAGAAAGAACATTAGGAAAATTTGAAAGAACATAACCAGAAAAGTGAAGAAGTATGCCCAAACACAAGAACTTTGTCATACATTTGAATAAACACCACGATGCTTTGCCCAAAACCTCATGCATCTCAATGTTGTGCGGAAATTCTGCACTTCAGAAACAATATACACTCAATTATAGGGCAGAGATATAATCAACACAAATTATATATTTGTAGAAAAACCTTATCCACAACCTGAATATTTGGAACCAAACGCAGAATTTGATCTGTAACTCTACAACCATTAAGACTGCGAACAGTTTGTTCATCAGCATTTTGTAATATTGATTCCTGTGATATATCCAAGTCCTGCCCCACAAACAAAAATAAAATTCAGTATTACTAAAGGATAATGCTGCAACCAACCTTTATAAAGAACTTACTTCAGCAATAACCCACAAAGACAATTTTGCATAAAGAAGGTCTATTGAAATGTCGTTGAACTTGAATCTCATCACTGGAACATGGGCATCAGGCACAGGGTGTAATTCCGTTACTTCCGGCATCCCAGACAGCATCTTATGTAGCTCACCAAAGAAATCTTCCTAAGGCCAATACAAGCAACAATTTTAGTTGACAAGCAACACCACCTCACAAAAGCACAGATTACACCATAAAATGGCAAGAATTATCATACATCTCTGGTTGCATGTGTAGGTCCGACACAAAGTGTGTCTATATCTGCTCCGGGCCCATGTACCTTTAAAATTGAGAGATAAGAACTGGTAAATAATAAGTCCAATAGAAGAGGAGAAAAAAAGGGAAAGTCAATGGAATATACACATTAGAGCCTAGAGTCGGTCATCTCTGCTTTTGATCTTAGGAAACTATCCAAGCTTATGCAAAGACAGAAATATATATATATATTTAATGGAAGGTATGAACAGCTTCATACCCCTAATCGATAGGACCCAAACGTGAAAATCTTGGCATTTGCTTCTTGCACCAGTTGTTCATTCAGTCCCTTTGCACGGCTAATTGTTTTAACCCAAATCTTCATGATCTAATTCATTTTTACAAAAGCAGAATTTAAATAAATAAATTGTCAAGAAACTCCACTACAGTTAAATGAAATGTAACAAAAAATATTAAGAATGAATCGCACAGTTACTCAACTCAAGAACACTCCGGGTACATATTCTTCTCATTTCCTTCTGTCCTCAGGAAAATTACATGGTAAATATGCAATATTTAAATAAATTCAACCTGATCGAGCCTTCCAAGCACTTCTTCCCTCCTCAAAGCCTCCCCTGGACTCTCATACAAATCAACATCTTGCAAATACTGAACACCCACAATCCAAATTCAACATAAGAACATTTCATAAGCTCACAAATAAAAAATAGTTTACTACAAGTCAAACAGAACCTTCTCGAGTTCCCGGGTCATGATCACATCGTACTCGGTTGGTCCACCCAAAGAGATGGGCTCTGTAATGCCTAATCGTTGTTGCCCAATATTGAGATTGCTTATTCCGGGGCTTCCCATGTATAAATCGATACAATTTTTTTTTTGTACAGTGATAATTTTCCCCCCTTTTTTCTTCAATGATAGGGGAATATAAGAGATATAAGAGTTATCAGTTATTAATATTATTTTATTTTTCCAATGAAATCAAACAAGACAATATTAATGAAAAAGGTATAACAATGTGATAATTCTTGTTCATTTGTTTTTACAGTATCGGGCGGAAACACTCATAGCAATGAACTTTGGTCAGAAAAATATGAAAACAGAATTTAAAAAGAACACCCAGAATCAGTTCTTCCAATAATTGATCAGAGAAACAGAGTACAATGCTACTACTGGCCACTCAATTTGACCAAACCCGTACACCTAGATAACTAGATACGGATAAGTGATCATAAACCCAACATTCGATTTTTCCCACGTGATTAGAACTCGAAAGTCTCTGCCCTCGTATTTGCCTTCGATGCCGCAGCTCAGCCATGGTCGGAGCTCAAATCTTCCGATTGTGAGATGAAAATCTGGATGAAGCGATGCGCTGCTTAGAGATGAGAGAAAGTGACAGACTGTAAATAGATTGATAGACAGAGGAGAGAGAGACAGGCGCTTATAGATAAAGAAAGAGAAGGGTTTTTCCAGATTCAATCAAGGTTGGCAACAGAGTATATCGGCTGAGATTGTGAAACGAATAGAGTATGACGAAATAGCGATGATGTCTCTTTCTTCCGGAACCGCCTAGAACTAGTCAGAAGATCAACACCTAACGCGCTAATAATAGTTTTTTGGCCGCATATTTTCATTTATAAAAAAAATATCTATTGTATTTTTTAAATTTTATAATTAATATTAATCTTTTATTTTTATTTTTATTTCTACAATAATTAATCATTCATCTATTTGTTTATAATATTAAAATAAATAAAAAATTAAAATTTATCATTAAACTTCATTTCAATAATATTAAATATATACTTAATTTTTTATTATTTATTTTAATATTATATGTAAAATATAATTATAATAAAAATAAAATTAATAATATTAATTTTAAAATTTTAAAAATACAATAATTATTATTTTTTATTAATAAAATATTAAATATTATATTTATTCTTTAAAAGTCTTTTATAATCAGAATATTTTTTGGATTTGAATGTTCAATTTAATTAATGTAATTAAATGTGAAGATAAAATATATTTTAATCTCTTAGAATATCCTTAAAGTAATATGTTGTGACACGTAACCTCTTTAAGGCAAATTCTACGGTGTTCCCATGCGTTTGGAATATGAGAGTGCGGCAAATTTTGATCCATTAAATTAGATTATGGAAAAGTAAATGACATTATTAGTAATTTCATCCGATAATTTCAATTTTATTATTTCTATGAATTTCAAACTTATAAGGATGCCGTAGAAGCCACCCCTCTTTAAACTTTTGAAACTTACAATTATTCTCTCTAAACTTTGGTAAAAAGGCGCAAATTTCAATTATTAAAATTAAAAGAAGTGTTTTATATTTTCTTATTTATCTCTTATTTTATTTAATAATAAAAAATTTTCTAGTTAAAAAAGTATAATTTAGTGTAGGAGAGCAACTATTTTAGCATTAAAGAGTAAAATCTCAATAATAAATAGAATTTAATTTTAAAAAATAATATATCCACAGTAATAATAGCAGGAACTCACATTTTTAAGATTAAGAGGATTTAATTTGCTGATTTTCTGCCTCTTTTCTTTTCAAAAATTTATAGATGAAAAAATAAGAATGATTAAACAGTAAAACCTCATGAAAAATAAGTTTAAATCGGAAACTTACGAATGATATAATGGTAGAAATTTAATTTTAAATGATCAATAAAGGTTTTTAATTTTTTTTATTTTCTGTCTCTCAATTTTTAAAAATTAAGAATAAATAATATTATGTTTAAAAGATGCACTTTTTTTTGCCACTAATAAACAGACCTCTTGAAAACTTGAATTATCATTTAAATTATGTCTTTTATAATTATACATATGATAATTTTTAAATTAAATTATCCCTATCAATAAGATAAATTGTAGTCATCTTCTCTAAAATTCAACTTAGTTACTATTATATATTTTTAGACAATGTTATATGTATTGAAAATAAGATCTAAAATTGAATTCTAAATATAAATTAAAAGTTATTAATTGAATATAAAATATTAGAATAAATTTATAAAGTTCAATTAAATTAAATTGATATAAAAGATTCAAGATTCAATTTCAAATCCTATTTTCATTACATATAATAATTTTGTTAAGAATAAATGCACATTTTATTTTATTTATTGCATTTCAAATCTCTATTCACTTCTTCTCACTTCATGTAGAAAATATTAAAAGTAAGCAAATATAAATATGAAGAATGTGAATATAATCAGAGTTTAATTAATAAAATAATTATATTTATATAATTACATATATTATAATCAAATTATTATAATTATAGTTGTATTTTATAATTAATAGATTATATTTTAACGGGGAGCTATTAGGTACGAGTTGTCCTTTTTTATGAGGAAATTTATTAGAATGGTTAATGACTAATTTCAACAAGGCACAAAATATGTGCAAATAAGAGATTCTCCGATTTTACCAAACCCATATTACATTATAGATCATTTGGAGGATGAAATATTTACAAGTTAATGTACATCCACTGCAGGTTGTCCGGTCCGTAAATCAACAGGTCCAACGAAAAATCCATTTCATTATTGAAGAAAACAAATTTACACATATGAAATCAACTATGTATGGTTGCAAAATTTTTGTTTGGATGTCAAAGTAGTTCGAAGACAGCAGATAAAGAGATGTTGAGATGTTGATCATGAACCAAGCTTCTCCTTTATGGGTAGCCAGAAACAGAGTTTCGATGCAGAATATCATATCTTGCACTTGCGCAGCTACCGTGGATTTGCTTGCTGGCTTCCATTCATCAGATGCTCCAATGGTTGCAGGGGATCGGAAAGTTAAATCGCGGCATTTCTTTATGCTTTCTTCTACAACGAAGAATTTATGCTTATGAGTTGTGAAGAAACGTGGACATGGGCCGCTTAGCTTGCCTGTGGGAAGAATAGGAGAAACTGAGGGAAAGCGGTCAAGGGGTGGAGTTTGATGAGACACCCCCTGAAAATTTTAAGTTAGTTATTAATATGCCTAATAGTTTTAAAGCCCAGAGGCCGAGCGAAATACTTCCAACAAGTTTGGAACTCTACCTTTTGCAACCGTTATATTTGGACCTTAAAAAAAAAATTATATTCACTATCAATAAAGGTGAAGGATTAAAATGATTATTAATTAAATTGAGCAACATACTTCTATATTTCTCTTAGTAAATGATATGATAAATTCTTTTTATTAAAGGGTTTTGGATAAAAAAATTTCCTATAATTTTAATATATGAGAAGTTTTATTTTTTTTTATTTTGATAGTTAATGATTAATTAAACAATTTAAGTACTTCTTATTTCCTAAAAAGTTGTACTTATCATATTATTATAATAGAAATATTAAGTATTTATATAATATAATTATAACAATAATGTTATATGTACCGAAAATGTGATCCAAAATTAGATTTTAAATGTAAATCAATGGATGTCATTAAATACAAAATGATAAAAAAATTATAAAGTTTAATCCAATGAATATAAAAGATTTTGAAACTTATTTTTGGTACCTATAATACTTTTTGTAATTATAATAAATACTTAATTCAAAATAGACTTATATTTAGTATATATATTTGTTATATATTTTATATTTATTATTTATTATTTTAAAATTCAATTATAAAAATAAAAAATCATGTATTTCTTGTCTATTTCATTTAAATTTAATTGAATTATTATTTAAATTATAATTCATTTTAATTATATTAAGATTGCTTAAGATGTATATTACATCTTAATTTTTTAATATGAGTTTTTTAATAGTAAATTAAAAATTATAAATTATAAACTTTTAAAAAAATATAATTTTAAAAATAATTAGATGCACTCAAAATTTATTGATAATTATTATAATTATTTTGATAATATTTTATAAAAAAATTTAAAGTGAAATTAAACAAAAATAATAAAATTTATGTATCTAAAAGTGTCAATTTTTTAATATCAATCAAATAATTTTAAGTACTTTCGAAAACTTTAACAAAGAAAATTCTTTTTAAGAAGTTCATCTTCTCCTAGAAATTTATTTTTTATATAAACTAAATAACTTCAAAAAATTCAAGTCCAAATTGAAAAAAAAAATGACTTATTAATTCCATTAAAAAAATATATTGAATGAAAATTGAACTTACGAATTGACCCGCAATATAATGTAAAAACAAAGCCAAACGCAAACTCAAAATAGAGAAAAAGGTTCAATAGCCAGTCAGGTCGGGGTTTGCCGTCTGTCTTACTGGGAAAAGTAACATTTTTCAACTTTTATCCAAATTTACAGAGGTTAGTTGTAAGTCTCAAAAGTTTAAAAGGATTATTTGTTATAACATAAGCTGAGACTAGAACTTACTTCGATTCATGGGTAACTTATCTGAATACATGGTTAAATCAAATGATGACACTTGGCTAATTTTTAGGTTGATTCCGTATATTTAATCGAATTTGTTAAATAGTTCTTCAACATATTTTTTTCCAGTCGATTATCCAGTTTTGAAGAAATTGTAGGTCCCTTTCGACTATACATTTACTCCTCTATTTCTCTCTTTAGAGGAGAATTCTATTGTACCCCTATAAAATTAATATCTATAGAGTTATGATAAAATCAAAATTATTATATGAAATCATAAAAAAATTTAATAAAAATTAATAATTTTATTTAATAATTTAAATTTTGCTACATCTTATAAGTTACCCATAGAAGTACTATAGAAGTCACATCTTTAGATATACCTACTGATAATTTCATTTCTCTCTTTTCTTCAACTTCCAAATTTTCAAACGAACTCGCGGCCATGGCTTCGACTCTCCGGAGCTGCTACTCATTCATCATCAATATCATCGTCATGGCTATCTTGGCTGCAATTTCGTGGTTTTGTCAAGCTTATGCACCGATTCTTGCAATAGAATTTTTCTATCCTACGCCTACACCAATGGAAGAAAGTCGCCAAAAATCTCCGATTCAATAGAGCAAGCGTACGGATTCAAGTCCACACTCACTGTGCTCAACGATGGACAATGGACTTAACAAGTTCAAGTCGTGGATGGTTTTTATGGGATTTCAACATGACAAGTTCTTGGTCTCTGCGTCGAATGCAGTGCTTGCTAATGGCATTAGCCTTCCTACTAGTGTTGGCAACAAAACTGTGTTTGCTAGGGTATTTGATGACTAGTGTCAAGACGGCAGTGGACACGGCTGGGGACTTAACGCTTATGCCGGTAGTGATCAAATTGGTGGGTACATCGAACATCCCACCGGCCAATAATGGTTCTGTTTGTCCTAACCCCGCCGAAGGGGACCGACTTCTTCAAATCTGGATGATTGACTAGAAAAAAAACACATGTTGAAGGATTATTTAGCAAATTCAGCAAAAAAAAAATGCAATCAACTTAAAAATAGCAAGTGTCATCATCTAATTTGATCATGTGTGCACGATAAGTCACTCATGAACAGAAATAGAGTATTATAATCTCAACTCATAATATTTTATTTTAAGGGATTAAAATGTATTTTACCCTGCATGTATTTTATTACGGTAAATGATTAAAAAATTATGTTAAAATATATAGAATCCCTATATTATATTTTATTTTATGCGTAAAAATTTCTATAACATGTTAAATGGTGTAGTTAAAAATTTAAATTATATAACGTGCATAAAACCCTCCTATCATTATTCCTTCCAAATTCTTAAATCCTTAAAAAGGTGAAAGAGTTTTCTACTATTATATTTTTTTAGTATACTTGATTGCATAAAAATTTACATTGAGAAATCAATTTCACATATAAAATAAATTTTAAATTAAAAATTAAAAATAAAAATTTTTACTTTTAAAGTTAAATATAAAATATTAATTTATGACAAATCCTTCACTACTGTATTTCATTTTTAATGTATAGCACCACTTAAGCATCGTTAGATTTAAATATATTAGAAATTCAAAACATACACATCAAAATTTATCATGTTATTTGTGTAACCAATAATTTATGTTCTAATTTGGAATTTAATCATCTAATTTCATTAATATTTTAATTATGAGAATATCCTTTTAGATTATGTTACTGATCACATGATTAAAGATGATGATCAACACAAACATCACATATTATACATTGGATTCTTAGAGTGAGTAATTACCGCTTACAATTTTGACATATTTATGCTTGTTTTCTTCTGTTTTTTTTATTTTCATTGAAGCAATTTAAATTAATCCCATCTAATATGCCAAACTTGCTTAGTTTGACAATGGATGCAACAATACAAACCTACAATCAATAACTTACATCTATTTAAATTTATTTAATGTAAGTGAAGTTTATGCGTTTTTTTCTTTGAAATCAATGCATTAATCTATAGCCAACCAAGTTAATCGTGTATTGAGCCAAACATCATTTTATTATTTAGTTAACATCGCTTGGTTATGTACTTACCCATTAAATAAGAGTAATGTGTTGTTTTTAATGTAATACAATGAATCAATGAATTTGTAGTGAAAGGGGAGTTGAAGAAGAAAGCAAAAGATGACACATTGGTAAGAAAAAACAAAGACTAGTTTTATTAGATTTTTTATTTCGTAAAAATCTGCACAAGTGCTTTTAAAATTGAGATTAAAATTGTTAATTTTAATTTTGTAATTATCTCCTTCATTAACTAATTGCAATTGGACAAGTCTTTAAAACGGGCAGTGTTATTTTATTTGTGACAAAATTGAGGTAGTGTAATCTCAAAACGTAAATAGGATCGTATAAAATCTTCTTTAATTTATAATCATTATTTCAAATTAATTATTTATAAACAATTATATTCAAATTTAATTCTTCTCACCACTGTTCCTTTATTTAGTTACATCTTGAGCATTTTTCTATTTTATGGATATAATTTTTTATGAAATTATTTTCTTAATAATATATATATAATTTTATGTTGAAATAATTTCTTCAATTTTTTTTTGTATATGTATATATGCATGCGCATATATAGCTTAAATTAGATTCACTACTAGTGTAAACTAATTTATAAGTGAATAGGAAAATGGCACATAAAAAAAAGTAATAGCATTTGAGAATTTTAAATAATAGTAAAAGGGTTTTAACAATTTTAATTGAAATAATAAATTATTAGTAGGCTATTGTATAAAATTGATTAATATTGTCAATATTGACAGATCTATGTATAATATTGTGGGGCTAGTTGCCTCTATCGATAAATTTTTTTTACATGTATATATATCTTAATGATACATATTACCCCTATAAATTTAAGTAAAATTATCTCACAACTTATTTTTGTATTAGTAGAGGTGAAAATTTTTTATTTTAAATAAATATAAAAATATTTGAAACTCATTAACTATAACAAAGATTCACACATGAAAAAAATTGAAATATATTAGATTTTATTTTTAATCTAAATACTTAAAATTTTAAAATAATTTATTTTTATTTTATATTAAATTTATCTTCACAACCTAAAATTTTTAGACTTATTACTAATTGTTAATAAATCAAATTTAAATCCACATATACATAAGTATTTTAGAAACAATTTATTTACTTTTAATCTGTTTAAATGAAAAAAAAGATTATTTTTAAGATACCTATAGGTAACAATTATTTGTTATTTAAGCAAATCAAAATTAGATAAATCATTTCTAATATATATATATACACACACAAACAAAATTTATTAAAAAAATATCTCAATATAAAATTTTAATTATAACTCTAAACTATATATATTATTACAAAAATAGCTTCATAAAATATCTGCACTTACAAAAAGAAAAGTGCTACACTTCAGCTCTCCAGTGGTCAACTGTTCACCTTAGACATGATAGCCTAAACTTAGCCCTTGTTTGGAATGGCAGAAATCAAAGAGGAAGGAAGTGGAGCGACAGAAGTTGGGAGAGAAGTTTCAGACTTCACTCGTTTGGAATAGCAGAAAGAAATTGGAAAAGAAACGAGCCCGTACAATGGGTCCCACCAATCTGCAGCAAGGATACTTCTCTCCAAAAGTGGAGAGAAGTGAGGAGAAGTTGGCGTTTTTTTCCGTTTGGACATAGGCTGCCCTCACTTTTTTGTGTGCCAATTTCGTCTCTGTCCCGTGCATTATTTCATCCATTTCTTTGTGAGAAAACGTTGCCCTTCGCTGCCTCTTCTCACTGTTTCGGTAGCTGCAGACAACGAATCGGGCGAGCTGCTGGTCCCTTCTACCGCCAGTGTCACGCCGATCTGCCACCGATCGAAGCAACCGCCGCGCCTGCTGTGGATCGGGTCTGGGAGAGCCGGGTCTGGGGTCCTCGCAAGACGAACGGACTTGGTGAAAGCTTTGTTCCCTTTACTCTCTCTTTATTGTTTCTGGTAGACTCACTGAATTACCAAAAGACTGGTGTAAGGAAACTAATAATTGTTTGTAGGCAGAAAGGAGGAAAAAGTTTATCATTGATCCAAGTTTTTATTTTTATTTTTTTCAAAAAAAGAGGTTTGAAGCTATTCCTAGGATTTTGGTTTTCGATGTTATTTTTATTGGAAATTGATCGCCCTGTTTCTGTTTTGCTTTTCTTACGTCGATTTTTATTTTACTAATAACACCATTATTACTGAGATATTTGATGGGAAAATTTTAATAATTGTATCAATTTTAATTTTCTTTTCTATAAAAATACTTGCTGGTTTATCAAGCGTTCTTAATTTATATGCAACCTTCATAAGATCTTCCTGATTAATTTCTAATTTTTCGTACTTTAAGAATGTGTTGAAGTTGATATTTGGTTTTAAAAAAAATTAATTGTTGTTTATGAATCTTGATTCTTCATCTTTTCCAACTCAATTTCTCAGGGCAATAAATATTTCTATTTCCTGACTTCCCAAGAAGATCATAGATGCGCTTGACTATCTTATATATCAAAACATATGGCGGGAATATATGAAGTAACAAAATCTGAATGAATTATGTTAGTTTCATTGTTGTTTTAGGTAGAATAATTCATCTGCAAATTAATTGGATTTCATCTCGTTGGGTTCAGTTGTCAAATGTGGTGTCAAACTGTCAATGTTTCTGAAATTATTACTACATCTTATTTTTAATTTATGTTAAATAAAAATTTTTCTTGTATAGGTATTGAAGGAGTATATAATAATTATTTGAGATAGTTTTAAAAGAATAGGATTATTTTATAAAATTATTTAAATTTTTATATAAGTATGCAAATTTTTATATAATTACTTGAATATGTATTTTTTTTAGATATTTGATAATTAGATTAAGATATTTAATTAAAATTGAACTTATTATTAATTTTTCATTTATTTATAACTATTAAAGTAAAATATTTAATTATTAGATTTGTTGTTAATATGGGATTTAATTTAATAATTAAAATTTTATTTTTTAAGAATACAAAATTTAAAGTATACATTTGAGTTCATATATTATGTAAGGGTACAAAAGTTATTTTACAAAAATATAACTTCTTTCTCTCCTAACTTCTCCCTTTCCAAACAAAAGAAATTACTTCTCTCCTAACTTCTTTTTCTCCTAACTTCTCCCTTTCCAAACAACACAAAAGAAATACTTCTTTCTTCCCACTTCTATCTCTCCTAACTTCTTTCTCTCCTAACTTCTTTCTCCTTCTACTTCTCCCCCATCCAAACAAAGGCTTATGGTACGTTTGGAACGGTAGGAGTGTGGGGGGAAAGAAACGGGGGGAGAGAAGTTGAGGGAGATATTCTCTATTTCACCCGTTTGGATGTAAGGAAGAAATAGGAGAAGAAAGAAATTATCAGAGAAAAAGGTGGACGGGGCCCATAGAAAAACTTCTCCTGCAACTAGGGGAGAAATCGGGAGAAATGGACCTCATTTTTTTCGATTTCCAGTCCTGCCCTCCTGCCCTCATCATATATTTTTTAAAAGAATTATAGAATTTAGTATTAAAAGAATAAAGGCAAAATATAACATTATATATTTTTAAAATAATTATATTATTTGTATATAAATATATATATATTTATAGGATTTATTTTTAATTATTAAATTAAAAAATTTAATTAATGAATTTATTTTTAATTTAGTCTTTATTTTGAAAATTAAAATTGTTGTTTTCAAGAATAAAATTTTTTAAAATATACATTTACATTCATATTTTACACATAAGGGTACAATAGTCATTTTATAAAAATACAACTTCTTTCTCTTCTAACTTCTCCCTTTTCAAACAAAAGAAATTATTTCTCTCCTAACTTCTTTCTCTCCTAACTTCTCCCTTTCCAAACAATACAAAAGAAATTCTTCTTTCCTCTCACTTCTCTCTCCCCTAACTTCTTTCTCTTCTAATTTCTTTCTCCTCTCACTTCTCTCCTATCCAAACAAAGGCGTAGTTCCCCATCCATGTAACATATGCAACTGGCTATTATTCCCCTACCCGTCATTCTTGCTTTCTTATATTATAATCCATTTTTTTAATACCAATCACTTTTCTTAAATCCATAAATATCCCAGCAGTAGTACGATGTAGTGGTTTCGATCTTACGTGTCTCCAGTGCAATGCTCAAATTTTGCTACAACTAGATCCCTTGCGGAAGGCATGTATGTTGGCATCTATAAACAAGGTATACTGTGGGCCAAATAAGTACTTATTTTTTAAATTAAATGCAAATTAACTGTTGTAAAAAGTTATTATTTTTAATTTTTTTAAAATAATTGATTAAAAGCTAATAAATTAAATAAATAACTATTTATTAAATAATCAAATCAACTAATTAATTTAATTAAATAATAGAAGATATTCAAATTAGATGTTTTTCAAATACTGACAATATTAATTATAATGAATTAACGGGTTATATGAAATGTATTTTCCAAATTCTATTGGGCCGGGTTACAACTTTACATATGACATATGCAACCTCATATAACATATGTAACTCTCCATTATTTCCCCACCTCTTATTCTTGCTTTCTTATAGAGTTGTACATGAATTAAGCAATTTGTCCAACTCGGTAGTTTTAATACAAAAAAACATAAAATTTAAACTCTTTTTTATAACTTAATAATCTGTTGGGCTTTATTTTTATAACTCAACTATTATTCAAGTCAGGCTTAGGTCATAAAAATAAAAAAAAAAATCTCGTCTCTTGTCCAATTAAATTAATTTAATTTTAATAATATAATTATATATTATAAAAATATAGTTATATGTAATTATTTTATATATTTAAATATTTTATTATTTTTTTAAATATATATTTTTATTTTAAAAATTTATTTTTATTTAAAATAAAAATATTAATATTCAAATTTTTGAACCGGACCTTTGGATCATGTTAAAAAATAAACAAACCAAGCTAATTTTATTCAAAAATTCAATCGGTTGGGCTTGGACTTGGGTTTAGATTATGCATTTCATGCAATTTTGCATAAAAGCCCCGTCCGTTATTCAACTATACTTTCTTATACTATAATCCTTTTTTTCTTTTTTTAATGCCAATCCCTTTGCTTCCATCTCTAAATATCCCAATGGTAATACTTTGTAGCTGTTTCGATCTTACGTGTCTCCATTTCAATGCTCCTTCCTACCAATGGATCACTTATGCTTGGCGTGTGTGTTGGCATCTATAAATAAGATCTACTAGGGGTAAAAGAAGTCTTTTTTCTGTACTAAATATGAAATAATTATTACAAAAAATTATTATTTCTGATTTTTTAAAATAATTAATTAAATATTAATAAAAATAATTAGTTATTAAACAATCAAATTAATTAATTTAATCAAATACTAGAAGACACTCAAATCAGATTTTTATCAAATGTCAACAATATCAACAATAGTGAATTAATGGTTTATATGAAATGCATTATCCATTCATTTGTAAGATTATAGGTTAGATATGATATTAATTCAAATATGGATAATAAGGTTGGCATTTTGTATTTACATTTTCAGGTTGTATAAACGACATGATGGTGTAATGGTTGACAGAAAAGGTATGCAACTTGACGACATATTTATTGTTTGGCACAATAAAGGAAATCTTCTTTCGAAGTATCAAGCATGTATTAATGAAGGATGGTGTAATCAAATATTGCGAATAAAATATTTATTCAAATATGTGAACAAAGTTACTGATAGAGTAATAACTTTAAAATATCAAAGCCCTTGCGACATGCAATCAGTTAAGGAAGAGAATGAAATTTAAGTCTTACTATGATTTTGTAAGTTTATTTTTCCTTTTAAAGCAGTAGGAGGAATAATTCATATTGATATAAATTATAGAAATCTTGTAATGAAATGATTGCCATTCCATATGTCTGGTGAGCAAAATGATAGGTTTAGAAGTGATGTTTTCATTGATGCTGCATTGAATCATGTTAGTGTTATTTAAACAATGTGCTAAGGTTAATAGTATGTCGAATTGGCATGCGTGTTAAATAAAGGTTGCGTGAGTAAATAATATTGGTTATGGAGTTTTAGATATCCCATATAGCGATCCCTTTGTCAAATTCAAAATTTCTATTATGTTTATGAAGCATAGGTTAATTTTATTTGCAAGTGGCAAAAATGGAATGCAATCTCAATCTTCAAGAAATGTTATCTGCAATGAAGTGTTTGAAAATGGATTGAACACTTTTAAAGTGTAAGGTACATTTTTAAGAATAAATTGAGATCTTATAATTTTTGGATGAGAAAAATCAAGGAATTAAAAACTTAATATATGATATATGATAATCAATTAAAAAAATTAATTTTTAAATTTATAAATATCCATTTCATTAATTTTTTTTATTAAAGATTGTGATATATTACTTTACCTTCTAGAGTATATTTTATATTTCAAAGGAGTTCCATACATTTAAAAATATATATTAATTTTAAAATAATATTTTATTTAAAATATATTATTTAATAGGATAAATTACACTTTGACTCTCTCTCTTGAAATTTAATCTATCACATTCACACTCCTCTTATAATGAGAAATGTATACTCATCTATTTTATTTTTTAAAAGTAGAGGAGCTGGGTATGTGTTTAAAATAGAATAGAAGTAAGTAGAATATATATTTATAAAAATAAAACGGATATAAATTAATTATACTAAATTTTAAGGATAATGAGTGTAATTTATCTTATTTAATATGTTATATAGTTGTTATAACTAATAAAAGAAAATATGTTGATATTATGAAAAGCCGTACAAAGCGCGGAGCGTGACTAGTTGATGAAAAGATTACATACCATTTACATTTTTATTTTACGAATAGCAGACGGTGAGTGAATTATGACATTTCATAAAATTAACCTAGTTTTAGGGGGGGGGGGACATTGAAGTCATCTGCGTTTCAACCCATAACTGATGGATGCTTACGTATGTTGATTATCAATAAAACTTCGCATAAAAATTACAACATCTAATTAAAAATAAAAATAATTTTATATATAAAGACTAAATTCTAATTTCTTAAGAGTACCTACATTTTTGTTTGAGTAAAATGTAATTTTAATTAACTTTAACCGGCCTATGTAATATTTTAATCAACAGAAAAATATATTGACGTTAGTGAAATTAAACAAACCTCTTTTCTAATTTCAAAGCTTACGCTAACGTCCTTTAAAATATAAAATAATATTATATTTAAATTTGAATTTTTCTTTAATAAAATAATAAAAAATGAATATAAATTTAAATCAAATAATATATTATAGCATAAGATATTTTGACTATTTTGTAATAAAAAATGTACTTTGATTAAGTTCAAACAATTAAAATATAATTAATAAAAAAATTAAGTCTTATTGCAATTGGCATAAATTTTTAGTTATTTGAGTTTAACCATAACATATCTTTGATAACAAGATACTTAAATTATTATATATTATTTGGTTTGAATATAAAATCATCTTTTCTCATCATTTTATTAAATAAAATAAAATTTGAGTTTAAGCGTAGCATTGTTTTATATTTTAAGAAAGTCTTTGTAAAGTTTGAAATTAGAAGGCAGGTCCATGTAATTTTATTAAAATTCAAGAGTAATCGATGTATATTTCTCTTTTATCAACTCTATTTCTTGCTTATTTTTTTTTTAATTTCATCCCTCAAAAATATTTTTTTTCCTTTCATTCCTCATGTATTCAATTTTGTTCAATTTTATCCCTCTCTATCAATTTGGTGTGCACAATATTAAAAAAATAATTAGACAAATTTAAATTGAATGGGGGCTGAAATTGATGAAAAGATTTAGAAAATAAAATTAAATAAGTGAGAGACAATTCATAAAAGATATTTATAAACGATAAAATTGATACATAATACATTTTACAGAAAAGAAAATAAGTTTTTCCTCTTTTTCAAATTATGAAAGCTTAATTAAAATTTAAGTAAAGTTATAAGGAGAAAGAAAAAAGTAAAGGGAAAAAAATAAGGGCACGAAGCAACTAAGGTTATAAAATCAAAGGGATCAGAACATGGAAACTAAGAAAATAGGTTGCATACCTTTTCTGTCCAAAACGATTAATGTGATCCAGTGTAGCCTCAACTGTATATGCTTAGAGAACATCAAAATCAAAGTCTTTCCTTTCTATCTACAAATTTAAAATTGCCTATTTCCAACAGGTAATTAATTAGGGCAACTGAGCATCCCTGATGCTATTTATTCTTTTCTTTAGTTGGTCATTTATTATTTGACTTTTCAAAGTAACAAATTCATAATATAATCTAATAAAGCATTACGCCTCTTACATCCTTTCAAAAAAAAATGACGATTCAGAAAATTTAAATTTTGATTCATATGTAAAATAATTTATAAATTATATTTTAAATAAATTAAATTATAATTTTTATGTGATTTCAAATGAGGAGTTAAGATCAAGTAAATCCTGCTTTCTTTTCATTTTCATATTATTTCATAAGTTTAGTTAAAAAAAAAAGAAAATAAAAAGTCTCGATGAGCTGATATGCCAATTTAACTTAATTTAGAGATGTCATGTGTTAAAGATTTTGGATTTTTTTCCGTATGACAAGAAATTTGAACATAATATCCTTAATATATATATATATATATATATATATATATATATATATATATATATATATATATATATATATATATATATATATATATATATATATATATATATATATATATATTAATCCCTAAATTCCTATCATTTAATTTCATATTATGTATTATTTTAAACAAAAATAGATATAATTTTTTTGCGGTTGGCTTCATAATTTTTTTTATTTTAGTTTTGATCACATAAAAATTGTTGCATTCTTCTTTTTAAAATAGCACTAGCATAACAAAATTAAGAAAAAAAAATGAATGTCTAAATTCAATAATTTATAGTAAGAAAATAAGGATATATATCACATCCTTTCTCAACGAGTGCAAAAACAAAAATAAATGGCTCAACTATATTTCTTTAATATATCAAAATGTAATATTAAAATCTAACTTGTATTTCACTTGAATATTTCACTTGAATATAGCAAACGATAAAACTGACTGAATTTGTATTTCACTTGAATATTTGAACTTATTGATAGAGCATTATCGATTTTTCGATTGATATAAAAGTTTATGTTGTAAATTAACTGAGAATTTTGTCTGAAAACATTTGACAAAAGTTCTTCAGTATTACAAGATTAATTTCAACGTTAAGAACACCTGGAACGAATATGTGTCCTCAATTTTTAAAAGAATTAGAGGTCAAAATTTAAAAGAAAGATAAGTATAAAATTATCTTTATATTGAAATAGTAAATATCATCAAAAAAAATTTGTTAACACAAAATAAATGGTAATTTTTTCATCACTTTAAATTAGAGAAATTTGATAAATATTAATTTTATTTCTCTAAAATTAAAGAAAAATTTGCGAAGAAAAAAATCATACAAATGCTTTAATTGTATGTGATAAAACCAAATTATTCATTATAATAGTTATAATATAGATCCAATATAGAATGCACAACTAGATAAAGTAAACCATTTCTCCATAACCAAAGTACTACATATAATTTGCATTCATAACAATGCAAAAAACAACCAAAGGGACAATAAAACTAAGACATTTTTCCAATACTCTAAAGTCTAATGCTTTGTTTGGGTGAAGGTGAAAATGAAGGGGCAGGAA
Organism: Sindora glabra; assembly: GCA_020226215.1. Taxonomy (NCBI): domain Eukaryota; kingdom Viridiplantae; phylum Streptophyta; class Magnoliopsida; order Fabales; family Fabaceae; genus Sindora; species Sindora glabra. Next base: position 4,195,910 of record CM035227.1, read on the forward strand.
ATGGAGAGGGAATTAATTTCACCTAGGTTGTTTGGAATAGGTGAAAATGAGAGGGGGTGGAAATAGGAAAAAAATTAATTTTTGTTGTTTAGAATAGGTGAAATTTGAGGGGTAGGGAATGAGATTGAATTAAATTATCATAATAACCTTGTTCAGTAAAAATGTAAATAATTGATAATAATAATTTATTTTGAGAGAATTGACTATATATGATTTATTTTATATTTGATGATATTAATTAGTAATTAATTTTATATAATTTATTTTTATTTCGATGATGAATGAAATAAATTTTTTTAATATAAAAAATTTAAAAAAATATATAGTTACAAAAAAATTATTATTTTTTCTAATCTCATTAATTTGATTGTCTTGATTAATTAAGAAATAATTTGATTTTTTATTTTTTAAAATAAAGTATTTATTTGTAATGTAATAATTTATTTTATTATTTTCTAATTTAGGAATTTAATTGATTCAAGAATTCAAAAATAATTAGTTTGATTATTTTAATCAAGGAATGAAAAAAAAGAAAGAAAAAAATTCAAAAAAAAGGAAAAAAATAAAAAAATAAAAAATGGAACTGCCACTGGCAATTCATAGGGCGTAAGACTCACAACCCAAACCCCTTTCTTTTGGAGGGGTAAATAATCCTATGGGACCCACCGCCTTTTTCACTTCTTATTTACACCCCCTCTCAATCAACCAAATAGGTGAAATTCAATTTCACCCCCTCCACTCCCACCCCGCCCCACTCCCCTTTGTTCCAAACAAATAGTAAAGCTTCAATATCTACCTTATCTTCATTTGATCCATCTGATCAAGCCTATACTTCCATTTCACCATTTTAAGCAACAGCTGCAATGCCAAGCTCATGCCTAGGCCCTAGTGTGTGCTTCTCCTTTATTATTTCGAGCAAAAGCTATAACATCAAGCCTAAGCTTAAGCCCTAAGACGGCTTTATGATTGAGATTTCTTTGTCCTCTATACTAGAATCGTTTACATTCCTACCAAAGGTATTCCCTAAGCCACTACCATTTAAGTACATTTTTTTAGCAGACCTTAAAAGTTATAGTTTTCTCGTTATTCTCTATCGCATCAGACTAAAGCCTATTGTATAACCTTTTTCTTGGTTCATTCTGAATTGTGTTGTTTCTATTTTCTAAAATGCTAGAATTAGTTTTAGACCAAACCTCTAAGCTTGAACTTTAAGGGAAGTGAGATACACTATTCCAAGCTACCTTCATCATTATGTTAGAAAAAGTCCCTCTATTGAATCTTACCCTGTGTGGATTCAAAAACAAGTTACCTTGATTTTTCGACAAGCTAAAGTCAATCATAGGCCTATCATTAAAGGCTAGCTTCTTTGAGGCTAAAATGCATTGTTATTATTTTGCACAAGACTAAACATGGTCCATTAATGAAGCCCAAACTTAGTGAATTTGAAAATAAATTTGTCATGACCCTAACCCAATGATGACCAGTATAGAATTCCTTTCTGGTTTCCACTAGCTTATTATTAACTAATTACCTTGATTCATAATAACAAATGTCATGCATTTATAAAGGATCTAGTAATTTAGAAAGAAAATATTCAATGAGATTTTTACAAAAGATGAAGAAGTTAGGCATACTTATAATCCTCCCTAAATGAGGATAAACGAACCTAATTAACTTAAGAGGAATCAATTTCACATTCCCTCTATCTAATTTTATAATAAACAAAAGGTCTAAAATATTTTATATACATGAATTTGTGCTACTAAAATACCATCAATGAGCTCTCATGAACTTTAGCTCTGAGCAGGTAGAGGTAAAAGCTCAATTTAAGAATATGTAAAATAAAATACGAAAGAGTGAGTCCGGGCTTAGTGAGTGAATAATTTATAAGAATAATAACATTTCATATTTACTTACCTATCGGTTTATCCTCCTTTAATTATTCATATCACATTTAAACATATTAGTAAACAAAAGCTATTAACATTGAGATTAATACATAGTCATTTTATTTTCAATGTATCACATAATAATACTCATGACTAAATACATTCAAAATCATATTACTCAAAATTATATTTTATTCGAATTAATAAACAACAAATAAAATATATTCATCCTCCTTTTATCTTCTAGACTAACTTTATACCTTACTGGCCTATTTCCATCTTTATTCCTCTTAAACCAACCTTATACTCTACCTGCCTCATTACTAGAAATTTCCCATCCGATATTCACAATATTGCCTTATTATATTTCTCACTTTTAATGTCACTCATGACATAATTCATAATACAATTTAAATATTAGAGCTCAAGCTCTATTCAATACAAATACTTTTAATGCTAACCTTATACCTTACTTGCCTATTTCCATCCTTATTCCTCTCGAACCAACCTTATACCCTACCCACCGCATTATTAAAAATTTTCCATCTGATATTCACAATATCGCCCTATCATATTTCTCACTTTTAATGTCACTCGTGATATAATTCATAATACAATTTAAACATTAGAGCTTAGGCTCTATTCAATACAAACACAATTCAATTTCAGTATGCATCATACTTATCAATATCATTATGCCTTTATGTATAGCTATAAGCATTTACATATATCATAATACTCAATTTATAAAGCATTTCTCAATATATATATATATATCATTCCATGAGTATTGCAATAAGTTCATTACATCATATATTATATCACACAACTTTTACTTTCTCATATCATGATTATTTAACCTACGTAATCATCTTTTACTTATCATGAACCACACTATCTTTAGTGTTTAGTGACCAAATACTCATGTTGGGCAATTAAAAGTCATGAAAACATAATAAAGATAGGGTATATGTTATTTTATGGTCATCTTAACAATAACATTTAAGTGATATTCTATGAATAACTTAAAAATTATAATTATAATATCCATGAAACTTATTTCACATGAAAGTAGACTCAATTATCTTTTCATAGACTAGTTATTTGCCCAAATCAGTTAAGTTCTAAAATAGTTATGCCTTTTTTGAAAATAGATACAAAAAATTTATTTTTTGAAATCTTGAATTTTTTTATCTCTATCTACTATTTTAATGATCTCTTAAAATATGTATAAGATTTTAATTTGAAACTAATTCCATTTAAAAGTAGACTCGATTACCTTTAAAATGATGGATAGTTTGTTTAAAACAGACATAATATGAAGGAGTTATGCTCTTTCAAAATTGGCATAAAATTTTATAATCGATGAATTAATTCATAATCAATTCATCTATCCAATTTTTGCTTCCAGACTCTTAGAATCAATTAGTTACTTGATTTTAAGGCCTAATTTCTCCTTTGGACCCTAAAATAGATTAGTTACTTAATTTTGAAGCTTGATTTTACCTCTGAACCTTTAGAATCTATTCATAAATTAATCCATACATAAAAATCTTAGTTTTCTATGAAATTTTTACTGTGTAATTGACCTAAAACATCTTATAAATACATATATTACACATTAAACCTAAATATAATTATCAATACATTTATCTAATATCTTATATCACATCTCTCTCTTATTTATTTCTTCAATCATATCAAAATAACCTAAATTCAAGTAAAATTACATAAAAACTCATTTCATCAATATCATCATAAAATCTCAAAATTCATGAATTTAGCTAGAATATTCACTCACCATATATAGAAGAAGATGCTAGAATGCTAGTTTAATAATCTTTCAATCCTAATTACATTAAAATGTAAAGATTATAAAGTTAAGGCTTAGAATACCTAACAAAATCAAATAAACCTCAAATCCTTCATCAACTAAGAAGAAATAAGATAGATTCTTAATGAAAGCAATGTTCTTACCTTGAATGAATGAAGAAATTAAAAAAATTTGAAGTCTTTTTTGCTTGATTGATGAAGTAGTGGAAGAGTTATGTGAAGAGAATGGAAGAAATGGAGAAATAAGGAGAAATGAGAAGGAAATGAGCATTTAGCTGATATAAAAGAAAAAAATATAGCCCCAGGGACATTTTTAAAAAATTATTCATAATTCTCTTCCATACTCATATACTCACTTATATTAGTGTATAACTTTATACCTTAGGATTCTAATAAAATTTCTTAATCAAAATTTCATTCAAATCATATTCTCATATTCTTACTTTTATTAATTCTATATTTCATATATAAAATTTTTAATTCACTTAAATTTATCAGTTGTTTTAACCATTCTTTCTCATATTAAAATTTTTAATTTATTAATAATTAAGGAGGGTGTAACAAAATCATTTTTGGTACTATTCATAAGCTTGTATTTTCAATTCCAACTTTAAAAATATCTATTAGATTCAAAAGTACACTTTTAGAGACTCTTTTAAGGTCATTATTACAAAAGCTAAAGCTAACTATATCCAAAAGCCTAAGGCAATAAGGCACAGTTGTAAGTTGGTTAGATTGCAAAGGAAACCTTAGATGGCTTCTTCTTGGTAAAGAAGAAAACATTAATTGGATCTTAAAACTTTTGCATTATAGGAAGAAATATAGTTTAAAGGTTTCTTCGAAGTTTAAATTGAGTTATACTCTTTCTTTTTTGTAAATATTCTAATATCCCCCAAATGTGCTTGAATTTATGAATATTTTAGAGCAAAAATCACACTTGAAGAGTTTCAATGACCATTTTTTTCTCTTTCTCATCTTCTTTTAAAACAAAAAGGAATTGTAAAACTTTAAAAGAGTTATTATGGGTAAATAAACCTAGTAAGTGGTTTCCATCACTAAATTCACTATTTCCAAGGTTAATGAAAAGCTTTCAATGTTTTTAGTTAACTTTAAATTCTTCTTCTTCTTTCCTTAGAAGTATTTGCTTCCCCTTCCAAGGTTAACGAAAAGCTTTCAATGTTTTTAGTTAACTTTAAATTCTTCTTCTTCGTTCCTTAGAAGTATTTGCTTTCCCTTCTCTCAATTTTTTATTAGTTATTTTTCTGCTCTAGTAGTACATGTTTTTTTTTCCTTGATTTTTTATTGGTTCTTCCTCCTTTAGTATTATCTACTTTCCTTTCTTATAATTTTCTATATGTCCTTATTTTTCATCCAATATCATCCATTTTCTATTCTTTTTATCACTTTCAAATTTTGGTTCTTCCTCGAGCACTACCTACTTCCCTTTCTTTAAAATTTTTATATGTCCTTGTTTTTCCTTTTGCATTTTTTACCTTTTATCCTACTAATTTCAAATGGACTCTTCTATGTTCAGCCTCTTTTTCTTTTTTCCATTTAGTAAATTGCTATTTATATTAATCAAGTTGCTTTCGGTCTCTTTGGTCACGACCTAATTTTTAGACATAATGATTAGTGTAAGGATATTTGGTTAGCGAAGATATCTAATTAATGTAGATTCACTAACTAAATATCTTTACAAGGTTTGACACTTTACAAATTTTTCACCATTTTTACTTATTATA